>MQTX01000071.1:517835-547986 GCA_009735665.1 Angiostrongylus cantonensis
CACCTTCTTGCCTTAATCGTTTTACATCACAAATTAAACGCTTCTTCTCGTCCGCTTCCCAATCAATCATAACCGTTTCAAGAATATCCTGAAAATCGTAAACAGTTCGAAATAAATGCATATATTATACATATACGTATATATGTATATAAAGCCATGACAACGACAAATAGCTAACTATCGATGTGAATTCGAAGTAGCTCACAAAAAATATAAGTAAAGCCACGGCAAGGTTAGTTCCCGCTGAAAAACCATGCCGTACTAATAAGTCAATACTAGAACGATGATTCTGAGATCATAACAGAAAATGTCTTCTCTCACTAATGCGTAGATAGATAGATTCAGATAGACTCAGCTACACACTGAAACAAGAAATCATCATCATATCAACGATGACGGGAATTTGAAGATTATCGTCAATAAACATATTATTCCCTTAAATCAATGAGTAATCAATAAACAATTAAATAATTTCTCACTAAGTAGGAACTTAATGTGGATAGTGGAGCGTGGGAAGCGATACCAATCAACACGTGCAAGGCTCTAGGTGTACCATATTTCGAGCTCCCAGAGTTCTCTGGGAAGAGGTCATTCAAATCCATAAAAGCTGGTGACTGCCTTTAACAAGGGCCTAGTAACGCCGTTTCACAACTACCACAAGACAGTCAACTTGGGCAGCATTCAACGACATTTATAAAGAGGACGAATAACCCTAAAGCAGCAACTGAATCCAAAAATCCGAAAGCACTTGTGAATGATGACGATCCGCACATTGGGTCGTGTGGGGAAAAGTTGCACAACATTTTAATAAACATCTTTCCACAAGTCAATGCAGCCAAGCATCAGTTTTTCAAAACAATCACAGTTGTTCTATTTCTTCCATCTTCAAGACAGGGAAAAAAAGGATAAAGATAGGAAGAGCTACTTTCCAGAACCTACGAGCTACCTATTTTACCACTGATGTTAAATGATGACCAGTTTCAGAACTACCTAGCGCAATATGTAACCAATCGTAACTTAACTCTAAACATGAGTAATTCACAAAATATTGTTGCTGACTCTTTTTTGATTTCGCGTTAAAAAAAAAGCATTTAACTAAAACAGCTAGTAAACGAAGGTAACGAAAAACACTCTACCGAATTAAACATCTCGTCTTCATCAGCAGACCTTTCACTGTGGATAGGCGAAGGAGATGAGTGAACAATGCGATCGCTGGTGGTATCGTTTGTTGTTGCATGGTCCATGGAAGACAGTATTTTTTCCAGATCCGATTTCACCTTAGAATGATTTTGAGCGAATTTATTTGAATGAAGTGAAAACATTGTTACTCACGAGGTTCAGGTCATTAGCAAGAGTGGCGAATTCTGGTGATATATGAGACCGATCTATAACAAGTGCTGTCTTGCGACACGAGCTTTGACCTCGATCGACTTCTCTAAAGCAAGATAAGAGTTTCCCTCTAAGTCTTAGTAGATCTCTGGTCAGTTCGATCTAGCACAAAACAAAAAAAAAGAAACTACGAGAACAACTTTCCAAACGAGGTAAATCAGATAACCTTCTGAGTTGGTTGTTCTCGGCGAAATGGGTGGCATCGTCATTGTCGATGCACATAGCTGGCTCAGACACTGCTTTCCTGAGGTGTAATTGATGGATAGGTTGCTTCGTCATTTCGATACCTTCGCACGTTGTTAGTGAGCTATCCTTGACTGTACTACCGCTTTGTTCAGCTCTCATTTCAATCTTACGTTGCAGCTCTTCATTGTCAATTTCAAGATTTCGAATACGAGTCCTCAACCATGTCTTCTCGGACTCGCATCGATTCATTTCCTGAGAACGAGAAACTGTTTAAGAGTTCAAAAACCTCTAATAAAAATTTAATTCCAGATGAACGTTACAGACTTGATCTAATTCACGATGAACATTTTCAAACTCGCTCACAAGGTGTCGAATACGCTCGCGTTCAACACGAACGAGTACCGCTTTCTCCTCTTCGGTTGTTGCCACCTATTTAAGAAAAAATGATGTATAATAAAGGAAATATATTTCTAAAGATGTGCAACATTGCTATAGAAGACAAAAACCTGACCAATTAACCGATGTGCTAACTCAGAAACAATGACTAGTAATTACTCGCAGGTCACAACATTTGGATTAAATAAGTACAAGTACGTGAACAAAATAAAATTACACGGTAAATTCAAAGAGGGATTGACACGTAATTCGTTTGTCACCTGTTCACACAGCTCATCATTTTTTGCTCGAAGTGCTTCAAATTTGTCTCTGTCGGCCTTCTGGGTTTCAGAATCACGATCCGCAATATTTGCTATATGACGACGGACTCCCAAGCGTTTCTCCGCCTTAAGATTTGAATAAATATAAACTAAGGATTTAAAGCAATACTTCAGACAATGTTAATGAATTGGTTTCGCTGAAAAACGCTGATTCATGCAACCGAAATGATTGGTATGGACAACTATGTTGTTTGGTAAGCGGATATAGAGTGAGTGACAACGTGTTTGGCTTTGATCAACCCATGAGGTGTACGCCTTCAATTCGACTTCACCGAGGATCCTTAGAGGTGATTGAATGCATATCTGGCCAACAGAGTGACTTGTGGCCAACCGATGTATCATGTCAATGTTACTATTCTGCCAGACAAGTATGAATATGCTTAATCAAGAGTGATGGAAAGTTTGACGAATCATGGACGCGGAAGGTACCGTATTGGTGGACATCCCTAAGTACTGCGCTGCATGCGCCTCTTGTACGCCGGTATGTATAAATGCGTGAGAAAATTGTAGTCCAGACAATGACTGAAAACATCTAATGTCACCACACCGTGAAACAAACCTTATCTTGCAACGAACTAATCAGCTTCTGCTGTAGAACATGAACTTGTCTCCTAGTTGTCGCCAGTTCGCCTTGACACAACTTCAACCGTTCTTCATTTTCATCGAATAAGTCACCCTATAAAAAAAATATGAATAATAGTGTGTAGTTTTCTCGAAAGTCGTGTAGAGAAATAACAAATTGTTATTTCATCAATCAGAGCATGAAATAGTGACAAAGTGTAGACAAATTACTGCCAATAGGATGTTCATTAATAGGCTTATTTGATAGCACATAGAAAAAATACTTAGAATTCCTAAAACCGACTTTCTATTAACTTCGGTATTGTTCAAACAATTCTCTACATCTTGTTAAGCAAACATGAGGTGTTACTCTATTCATTATAGTAAGGCCGAAGTATCTGCAATTTTGTCTTCTGAGCCTGAAAGGGTATACTGATACGCAATTTATTATGTCAAGCGATTATATAACGCAAACAGGAAGACGAAAGTCTGAATGGTAAACCCATAATCAACAGCATCTTGAAAAAGCCACCGCTTTTACGTGCCTTCCGCTGAGGAAAACGAACTGATCATGGTCGCAAATGATGGGTGCACCACTCCGCATCAAAAGTCGATGCGATGATACAGGGCCAGATCGAGTGCGACCTCTGGGCATTCTTCCCTGCTATTCATTAAGGGATTCAAACCATGTATGCAAGAAAGCCTCGAGAAGTTTGCGCGATGGTGTTTCAGTCTGCTGTGCGAAGTAGTGACCTTTACACCAAAATCGTCTCCGCAATGCTTACCCTATGCGTGCCTAGTGGGGTACTTTGTCTCGCTTCTCTTTTTCCTCGTTTTCCATCTAGATGTTCTTTTATGCAAATACATAAATGTTTGCCCGTTTAGCCAATATATTCATCTACGCAAGTACTGTAAGAAATCAGGTATCTCGCACCTGAAAAATTAAGCAATTTTGTATTCCATGTAGACGGTCATATAGGCGGCTACGAACTAATTGACGACGAAGAGTATTCGATGGCATTTCAATTATCGCTACCGGTTCCTCTAGACCTACCCGTCTAGTGTGTAGCTTTATAGTTATGCTTACTTGATACTTAAACGGCCCGCCCTCAATGATTGCGCGGACCCCAGCATAATCTCCATTTTTCGGAGATTTGTTGGTTAAGCCCTTGTGGTGGCATGGAATCGCCAGGTCAGCCTGGCCAAAGTCTCCCCAGTTCTTCACCACCACAGGCTGTCGCAACCCTTCTGGATCAGAGATTTGCCACCAATTTGCCACCATGCGACTGCGATACTAGAACGGTGGTGGATCCTGGTATTGGTTTACTCTTAACTAGGCTTCTGAGCACTTCTCAGCTCAGGGGGCCCTGCCGTGGGGACGAATCCTCCCGCTGTACATCGCAGTCCGACACCCAAGAATACCTCCCAGCCACGATGAAGCGGTAAACTGTTTGGAGGAGCTGTACTTAGTTCATTGTCAATAAGCAAAGTCGCTCTATTCTTCATTTAGTTCCCTATTTATGCATACAGAGATGGCTGTTCGATACATGTTTCTCACACGTTCCCTCTGTATACGAAGGGTTGGGAAGAGCAGCTTTTAATGCAAAGTGATGTGATCACTAACCATTTGGAGTTAAATCAGCTTCATATACAGAGACACGTAAAAACGGTGGGTTTTCAAAAAGCTATTAATCATATGATTACATTCAGATTTCCATCTTTCTGTTTGCGTTATTGAAGCGTTAGGCATCATAAACTGCGTATCACACCTTTCCAGGCTTTGAAGAAGGTGATACTGACGAAACTTCGAAACCGACTTTCCTTGAACCTCGGTGTGCTTAATCAATATGTATTCTTTCTTTGATGAGCTTACACGAGGTTGATAATAATATTTATTATCGGCTAACGTTTCGACGTCTTCGTCTTCATCAGAGCCGATGATCCGAGTCGATGGTCCACGCTTGTCTTTCGTCTCGAAAGTTTCGAAGGCGAAACCGCCACATCGAGACGAAAGACAAGCGTGGACCATCGACTCGGATCATCGGCTCTGATGAAGACGAAGACGTCGAAACGTTAGCCGATAATAAATATTATTATCAACCTCGTGTAAGCTCATCAAAGAAAGAATACATACTGACGAAACTTTTTCTACTAGAATAATCAGAATATGTGGAATATAATAACCAACCAGTGGATGCAATCTTTTCGCAACAATCCTAGCACACTGAAACTAAGGTGCAGAATTATATGAGTTAATATAAGAAACCCCGAGATCAGCTATAAGATATTAATCTTAATCTCTATCTTTAATCTTTATCTTCAAAACAATACGTTTCAAGTGCAATCATACGAACCTTCGTAATAACTGTCGATTTGCTTCTCGTGTTTGGTCTACATGCCACATATTTGCTAACAATCCTCGGACGTGCTTCGCATTCTACGTCACGACGAGTTTTGTTCATCTGAAATTTTCTACTCCAAAGAATCGAAATGAACTACCTAAAGCAGAACTAGAGGACTCAATTGAAAACTACAAAGCTTAAAAATACGTGTGTGCATGTTTAACTCTGGTCTTTAATCAAAGCAATATTTTCCAGTTTAGAATAAATTGACTTAAAGATCTAAGAAAAAATACAATAGAGTAAATCACGCAAGCATCAATAATCTCTCCAACTCCTTTCGAAGAAAAAAATGCACTTAGATTTTGGCTCCCTGAACAGACGTAGTACTTAAGATTGATTCCGCACCTCCTCTCATGCGGACTTCTCACTCATTTAGAGACTTCTGATTGAATGCTCTTGCCTGAGACAGTACATAAACAAGCTCACACATCACATGCTTGAATACGATTAAGAGTACGACTATGTTTTTATGAAAGATGCAAATTAATTAGACACAGAAAGAAAGTGAGCTTTCCTCCTGAACCATGGCCCACATAAGTACATAATAGCTCTCGATTTCCGCTTAACCCTTCGCAATCCTTACAAGTGCTATATCTAATCCTGCCAATAACGGACTTAGCACTATTTTGAAGAAGTCTATGGGACAAAAAAAAATTACTAACTCATTCAAGCGACAGCACTCTTCACTGCCGAATCAGAGTTCTTCAGAGATGTTCAGAGTACTGTTTTGATGTAAATCACTTATTCTTTCAAGAAGATGTCCACATTTTTAGAAGAAAAAAGCGCTTAGAAAACTTAGAAAGATGTGTGGAAGATAAAGAAGAATCGTATATGGCTACACTTTGCTAAAGTAAGGCAATAAAAGAAATGAAAGTGCGCAGAAGACTTTGTGAATCGATTTTCGTTCAACTCATGCAGCATCTAAAGGGGTTTCCCACAAATTCCAACAAATTATTGAGAACTTGGTCATTTTAGGAATTGAAAACTTAACAAACTTATATCCGAGACACTATTCCATCGCCTTAAGTAAAACAAAGTTCCCCAAAACATTAATGATTTTAAATTTGTTTGAAATTCAAAAACCCCCATTCTCTAGTCAATATTATAATTAGAAAGACTACTGCATTGTCATAGACGAATGACCCATTGTTCAGTTGCTTCGCACACCGAATACTAATTCGATGAAAAGAAAGATTTCTGAGCTCTAAAAAGAAAAATCGGAAGCTCTCCGTGGCAGAAACGCATTCAAATCAATACGCATCGCTAATCTAGACAAAATGAACATTAAAAGACTAAAAACTTTGAGAACCAAGATGGAGTCAAGCACATGGAGAGAAGTGTTACAATGTGAATAAGTCGCAAAAATCATATACTTTATGAAAAAATGATGTGGTGAAGAACAAAGATGGGGAGAAAGACAAATCAAGATGGAAATTGTCCTACTGTGGAGACCACAACATACATGTTCCTAAGGTGTTCAGTGAAAATAGTGAAGAACAAAACTGTAGAAGACGAAGAGATGGCAGTCTTCGGACATCTCAGTGAACCCATCGATCAAATAAAATGTGCAAAATTTCGCACTTCCCAATTCCATTAACATTTTTCTAAGTGCTCTCGTATTACCACGGATCTCCCTCATATGAGGGATCTCGAGCCGGTTAGTCGCGAGGCTACGTGGCGCGTCCCCAACGATCAAATAAAATGTGCAAAATTTCGCACTTACCAATTCCATTAACATTTTTCTAAGTGCTCTCCTATTAAGCTGTGGCGCAAAACCGGGACCTCAATTATATCGTGGCCCATAGTGCTCCATAGCGATACCATAAGAAACACAAGTGGCACACCGTATTCAAATCTAACGGCACACAATTGACTTTTGACGAATATCCTGTCTTTGTGACATAATGGAACCAACACGATGCTTTTAGATATAACCACTACATTGCAGGCAAATTATAGAGATAATGAGCGTGAAAGAATTATGGCGTTCTATACTGAACTCCAAATCAGGGCCGTTTTACCCTAGTATAAAAATGTGCGGCCAAACCTCGTACACCGTTTTGTCCATGTATAGAAATGCAACCTCACAGGATTTCAAAGGTCCAATAAAGTGTAGAGAGTTCACATCAGTTACGCTGCAATCCAGTCAACTACATTTTTGATCATTTTGATAACCATAACGGTTTTTTCAAGTATTTGGAGTTATAAAAAGCATCAGTCGACTCAAGAACTACTACAATTTTTTTAGCACGGTAACGCCATATAGATCAAAGAAATGAAACAACATTGGAAAAACTTTGACCGAGTAGTGCCTATGTTTCCCCACCTCTTCATGCCCTAGTATATTTTGATGTGCTTCTCCGCTAAGCTTTATAAATAATTTCTTGCTCAACATTATTGGATTGACAATGAGAAATGATGTACCTGGCTAACGAGCATAGCAACATGTTCGATACTGCTGGTGAGGCGATTCTCAAGATCGGCTCGTTCCAGTTTCGCTTTAATTTTCATATTCTCCTTGTCCTTGACATGTTGAGCGATTTCAGCCTAAACACCGTACTACCAGCGCACGAATAAATGTCATGCTTGAAGCATGTGATCCGTTTAAAAAATGCAAAAATGTGTAAACAATTGAAAATCAGAGGATCTAACTACTTCGCAAAACACGCATATAACAACATAAAACAATACTCGATTCCCAGAAAACAACCACACAGTGACTTGTAATACAGTGCGATTATGTTGCTCTCTTTGGACTCAATGTCATGAATTTTCCTCTTTCGCTACTTTCTAATGGATTCATCTAATACTCTTAAGAATTTTCAAACGGCACCAGCATATTTCCAGGACATCGTCATGAGAATAGTTCTTCGTAGAGAAATATTAGCATCCATACTTAGAACAAACTAACTTTTGCCCGTTCTAGGCTCTGCTTCAGATCAGCGTGCTTACTCCTCCAGTACTCATTCTGTTCCTTGTATCTCCCTAGAGCTTCCGTTAGTGCGTCTTCCAAAGCGTGTTCCATTTCATCACGTTGAGCAGAAAAACGAGTATCAAATTCGCTTTTCTCCTAAACCGTTCAGAATAAGTGGTTATGATACCTATGCTCATGAAAATTTCCATGAAATGAAACGTAAACAACTTGAAGAAAAAAAAACCTCGAACAGAGACTAAGACATCATGAAAATTATACATCCTCAAGCGCCACTTAGGAATGAGAAAACGTGAAATAGACCTTCATAAAATTATATTGGTCAATACAAAGTCAAAAAAAATAAGCAGCCAATAGTTCTTCAGTGATATTTCTATCAGCGAAAGTGGTACCATCTATACGCAAAAATACGCTAACTTTGGTGGCTGCCTATTGGAGATAAGGAATCCTTCGAACTACCTTAGTTCGACCAACTATTTGTGACGAACATATGCACCAAAAATTAACTAATTATCGTTACCTGGCAAAGTAGCTTGATACTTACTTGATAGTTGAACGACCCATCTTCACTACATGTGCAGGCCTTAGCATAATCACCATTTTTCGGAAATTTGCAGATTAAGCCATTGTGGTTTCCTGGAATCCTGAGGACAGCCTGGCCATTGGCTGCCCCAGGTCGTCACCGCGAAAGGCAGTCGAAGCCCTTGTGGATCAGAGGAATATTTACCACCACACGATTTTGATACCAGGACGGTGGGGGATCCTGGTATTGGTTCACTTTTAGCTAGGCTTCCTGATGGAAACGCCAGACTCCTTCTCAACTTGGAAGACCTTACCGGAGGGCGAATCCCCCCGCTGTACATCGCAGTCCTACACCTAGGAACAGCTCTCAGCCACAATAAGGCGGTGAAGCGTTAAGGCGGTGCTAATGTAGTGAGCAATTTGTATTAAAATTCCCTCTTCAACGCTTTTGTATCCTAAGCGAAAAAATGAAACTCGAAATGTGTACGGAATATTCCCAAGTGTGACAATATTGTTTTTGCACATTGGACCCTAGTAACACAGTAAATACTCGCATATACATCAGTCATATTTATACAGAAAAATCCCTTCTACAGCATCTTCATGTTAAAAACCCCTAAAGTGTTATAGTGATTGAAAAATTATTTTCTATTGTTAAAAACCAGAATGGCCACATCCAACAGCAAATTGCTCGCATTCCATTCGGCGAGCCACGCTTAGCGACGGAAGTGCGTTGTGGGTTAAAAATCAAGTTTGAACACATAATCTTTTAAATGACATTTACACTTCTTCTTCAAACCTGTCTAACCTTCTGTGGTGCTAAATGAACAATCTTAAGAGAAAAACTACAAGATAGGCATAGTACTGTGACTTGCCTTTAACAGCTGTTCGACTCGTGTCTCCAGAACGGGCACTTTTTCAGCTACACTCGAGATTTCTTCAAGTTTCCTTAAACAGAATAAATGGTTTAGTTGCAAAGATTCTCTTTAAAATAGAAACAACTTTTTGTACGATTCTCGTTCTTCTTGATGTGCGTCAATTTGCTGCCGTTGATCACGACACGTTTCCTCAAGTTGTCGTGACAAAGTGTCGACGACCTGAGTCTTTGTGAACAGGATTTTCTCTATCTCTTCGAATCGTTTATGAAGGTCGCTACGATTTGATGTGAATTCCGCATTTAGTTCCTGCAAAGTTGAGTTCTCTGAACCAAAACCTTCGTCAGAGTAACTTCTTACACGTCATGTTATCGCAGTGTATTGAATACGTTATCATCTTTCGGTTATCTCATGCCGGTTAGTCGCGAGACAACGTGGCAGGTCCCCAAGTGTCAGATAAAAGGTGGGTGGGGTAATCTTGGACCGCTACTTTGCTCCATGAGACGAAGGTGGATCAGAAGGATGGACTACCTGTTTCTGCGCCTATTTGGCACCTACCTTCTGTGTTTACGGGAACATATTCAAGCGTAGATGGTATAGTCCACGATGAAGGAACTGATAATGCAGGCAAGAAGCTAAAGGTAAAGTCATCGGAACGGCTGAGATGAGAGGACGAAGCCCATTCAACGCCCTATGACACCGGAAAAGGCTCTGTTCCTTGGAACAAATGACAGTAGATAGAGAGTCGGCATAGTCGTCGTTGTCGTTAACACAATTATTGTTATGAACATCGATTCATTTGAACAGAAAATAACCCGAATCGGAGGTCTACAACTGAAGAAATGTAGATCAACACCGGTTTGGTCTGCCTCAAGAAACACTCGAGCTGATACGCCAGCGTGGAATAGCAGTAGCGTGAAGGCAACCGCGAACTAACATCCCAACTTGTAAAGCAATGCAGACAGGCGATAAAAGAAGACCTTAAAGACAGAAGAGCATCAGTAGTGGTCGAAGCTTCAGAAGCCGGAAAAGTATTCGCAAAGCCCACCGAAGCTTGGCCGATTACAAGACCAAGATGATTGCACTCCGACGCCCAGACGGAACAGTTACAGCGTCTAGAAAGGCAATGGAGAAAATCATTCATGAATACTATTCAGATCTCTTCGGTAGCCACGTCCACCTCCCGTCATATGAAATAAAGGAGGTGGGATATGTCACCGACTCTCCGTTTCGAAATTCGATATGTTATTTCATTGGTGAAAAATCGAATAGCACCAGAGAGGATAAGATCTGAACACCTGAAGTACCTTCCACCAGTCCTCGTAAACACACTGGCCCCGCTGTTCACTCGTCATCTGTACCAATGCAAGGTCCCTACTCAGTGGAAAACCAGTAAGACCGTGCTAGTGTTCGAAAAAAGTGACCTTCACCATATCAGCAACCGTCGTCCAATCTGCTTGTTGTCTGTAGTCTACAAACTTTTGAGTCGAGTGCTAAACAGGGTTGACAGAACACTGGACGAAGGACAGCCATGTGAGCAAGCAAGGACTCAAGAGTTTAGTACGATGTACCACAGCCATAAGAAGACTCACTGAAGTATCGCGAGAGTACAAAAGACCGCTCTGTCTCACTTTCATCGACTTAGAGAAGGCCTTTGATTCAATTGAGATAGAAGCAGTCATGGAAGCCCTTGGTAGTCAAGGAGTCCCTACTCAGTACATAAAGATTCTTCGTGAGCTACACAAAAATTTCACAACCAATATTTCACCATTCTACAACGACATTAACACCGGTATGAAAAGAGGGATTAGTCAAGGAGACATCAGCTCGCCAAAGTTGCATAGGGTCATACTGGAGAACATCATGCGAACAACTGAATGGGACGAGATGGGAATGAAAAATAGCGGTTGGCCATCTCATGAACTTCGCTTTGCCGATGAAGCTATTCTTATAATACCGAGCATTATCGAGACCGAACGAATGCTTGCCGACTTTGATGAAGCGTGTGAAAAGATTGGTTTTCGACTAAATCTCACAAAAACGATGTTTATGAGGAACGGATTGGTTTCGTATGCCCCATTCACGTTCAATGGAACGAATATCTCCGAATGCTCCAGTTGCGCCCATCTAGGTCGGAAATCAATATGATGAACGAAATTGTTCCTGAGTTGTGTAGGAGAACGCAAGCGGCCGGGGGTCTTTTAAGGGCATTGAAAACGTAGTGACGAGAACGAAAAAAACCCGACTCCGTGCCCACCTTTTCGACTCTACGATACTTCTTTCCTTAACACATGCGTCAGAAATATGGTCACTACGTAAGCAGGATAAAAGATTACTCAGCGTTATAGAACACACAGTCGAAAGCGGGATGCTGGAAGTATACCATATCGTGCTAGTGAGGGAAGGGCTCCGAAACTTCGATATATACCAAAGATCAAAAACGAAAGGCGCCGTTCTATACCCCAAACTGCCGAAAATGAGCAGGACAGGTGAATCGCATGAACGACAATCGATGGACAAAAGCAGTTAGTAATTGGATTCTTCGGAAAGTCAAATGCACAAAAGGAAGACTATCGATCCGATTACCAGAGTTCTTGAAGAAAATCCTAGAAGAAAGATATCATACTCAAAGTCTCTCTAGAGCAGAACGCACCGAGCTGTTTTTGAACGCTACAGAGAGAGAGAAGGAAGATTTACCAGCGACCCTTCGAATCACTCGAAAATCAACGGGATGATAGGTGATACAGGTATGTATAACGCTCTTATTACCCAAATGTGAGGTTTGGCACAGTTTTAACATAACTAAAACCCCTGAATGGCACAAAACATACCTGCACCTTTGCTCTATAATCAATGAGCTTACTGCAAGTTTCTCCTTTGTTAAAGCGAACTCATCTTCATGCTGTGAAAGCGCCTCAGAAGTAAGAGTTGTTTGTGTTCGCTTCGAAACCATAACATTATATCTGGAATTTGCAAGTCACAGAAACTACTTTGTATTCGAAATACTTTCTTTCACCTTTACATTAAAATGAACAACCTCGGATCAACGAATCCTCTATGCCAATCGGCACTGTTCTCATCACTCACAACAAGATCGTGTTCCATCAACGTATTCTGATAGACTTGCATTCGTTCTTCCATATAAGCAATCGCTTTTTGCATAGTATCCTTCTCACTCTACAACTGAGGAAAATTTAATATTCTAAGGTAGGTAAAAAAATCCTTCACGCTTTCCTTTTTACAAAATCTCACTTCTCACTTTTTAAATGGACCTCTCAAGCATGAAAACCTTTTTTGAAACCGACATTCATTTAACATCAGCATGAATAATCAACGTTGCTGCGTAAGCTTCAAGACGTTGTTACCAAGAAAATTTTATCATGGCTAACATTTCAAAGATTTCCCCTTTAGAGCCGGATAGTTTGAATCGAATGACTACAGCACTTCAGTTCTTGCGATGTGTGTCTTCGTACTCGTACGGCTCTAATCCAGTGGAGTGAGACATCACACAAAGAGTATTACATCGTGCTGAAGGATGTTGACATGTTGAATGCTTGGTAAGCTTGGCTTAGATAACCACAGATGATTGCGAACACTTCGTGATAGATGATAAGCTTCGTGTACTTCGATTAGGACTCACATATGACGGCGATCAGTCCTTCAATCATTTGATGGGCTAATAAAGCATGATGTAGCAAGCACGATCTGTATCACAGTTAAACAAAACAACAATTTAATCAGTAGTTTTCTTCAGCATCGATCCGATAATCACCTATGCAAAAACAAAAAGACAATTTGAATACTACAACAACCCTTTACCCTTTAGTTTACCCATTATATATTTCCGACCATAGTTCATTTCCTTTCAACAATAATCAAACGCTAATAATGGTGCGAATTTATCAAATTCTTGAAAATCTCCGAATTATCACGATAAATCTTAGGCCACACATTATCAGTAATATTCTACGGCGTGGGCGCGTATGGCGCAGTGGTTGGACGCGCCACTGCGACACGCACGTGGAATCGATTTCAGCGCCCATGGCCCACCAAGCCTTCCATCCCTCTGGGGTGGGCAAATTGGTACCAGACTCGTCTGGGAGGATAGCAGCACTGGCTCGATACATCGGCAGGCCACCGCGAGTCATTGTAAATGCCAGATATGCATTCATTCACCTCCAACGATGCTTAATGAAGTCGAATGCATGGCGCATCCCTCAAGGATTGATCAACGGCGAGCCGTCTTTAACCTTTTTTATCCTTTTATTCTACGGAGAACATAGCACTTGTAACTATTATATCACTGATATAAACCGCTTTTCTCATTTCAAAACCTGATTTTAAGGAAGTCTCTATCAAATCGGCTGACCTGATGTCTAGCTATGACGATATTACAAGCAGCCACTTCTGCTATTTTCGAATCGCGATCCTTTACCGCAGTTTCCAATTGATGTTTAAGACGATCACTGAATTTGTCGCTGTTAACAATAATATTGTCACGCAACCAAAATATAGTATATATGTATATACATATATTACATATATATATATATACATATATATGTATTTATCCGAGTGACAGAATACCGATGATCTTCTACAACTCGTAGATCGTGTCGTAATGACTTGACGTCGTGCTCCATTTCATTGACTCGTAAATTGCTTAATTCGATCTGAAATATGAATATTGTAATTTTATAGTCTTACTATTGGCTTGTAAGATAGAAAACACTTGTTACAATTATGCTATTTTAATCTCATTATCATCTTTTTCAATGGCAGTTCAAACGATGGTAAACCTTGATTGCAGTTTTTTTTGAACCGCAAAGACAAAAATATAACAAACTGTAACGACTATAATAAGCATAGTTTTTCTTCTTTTTTATTCACATTGGAATAAATAAAGGATAAAGCTCTCAGCATTGAACCCTGAGAGATGCGTCATGCATTCGACTTCACTAGGGATCGTTGGTAGGTGACTGAATGCATATCTGGTCTTTACAATGACTTACGGTGGCTTACCGATGTATCGAGCCAGTGCTACTATCCTCTCAGACAAGTCTGGTACCAATTTATCGAACCCGAAGTGATGGAAAGCTTAGTGGACCAGAGGCGCGGAGACCGATTCCACGTGTGTTGCAGGGCGCCTCCGACCACTATGCCATACTCGTCACTATTAGGATGAAAAAGATAATACTCTTTAGATACCCATTAGGCAGAATAGCCATACCCTCCGTTTGAAACGTAGAGTAATAAAGTACGTTAAAACAGCAAAACAAGAAGAAAAAAGAAAACACAGACATGTTCCTCGTCTCGAAAGTGAATTCTTACGCACATTTCAGGCTAATCGAAAGAATCAGATTATGATATCTGCTGAAAAATATAGAAAGCTAAAACGATAGGATACCTGCCCAAGCAGTCGATCATTTTCTTGAATTAAACTCTTCTTTCGCTCTATACATGACGGTATCATGCATTCAAACGAAACTGGCGAAACACGTGCAGGAGTACCAGTACTGATATCAACACCAATTCCTATGGACTTTGTCGAGACCTGTACTTGGGAAGATGTAACAAAAAGACTGGGTTTGATTGAAATGATTCGGAAGAAAAAAAAACTGTTCAATGCAAAACAATTGGAGATCCTATACGGAAGAAAAACTACCAACGGTTAACCGTTACATACTGCCTATTTGGTCTTGAAGAAATCTTACCGCTAAGTAAACCAGAAGGAAAAAAAATCATATTTTTCTACTATTATTTCTGCGTTCATGCTAATTATTACGAAATGTAAAACTTAAAGTAGGACCCAAAAGAAAAAGGTAACAATTATTGTAAAAAGCAACGAACTCCTCACCGTAGCAGATGGTAAGTGCCCAGCTCGAGCAGCTGAAAGCTCTGCACGAAGGGCCTCTTCAATACGGCTCGCCTTTGCGAGTTGATCCTTGACGACGATCTCCAGCTGAGCGGCCTTCGTCCGCCATATGAAAGCCTCATTCTGACATGCCTATAACAGTGAAAAAATGAAGCTTGTGCAAGTCTAACAGCAAACAATAGATGCCGGACCATCAATACTTTCCATTAAAGTTGGGGGAAAAAATTCCACAAAAAAAGCAGAAACAAACTGAAGAATAGGCATGTTCACACTGATTCATGTACATACAACGCTTTTCGAAATTTTGTAAGTGTAGGTCTTGATAGACTAATTTCTTATTGAAATAATTTGCCTGGATATGATTGAGCGCTTCCTGGCTCAGGTACATTTGTTGGCCGATTATTTTTGATTCCATGCACACCGGTGAAGCTAGTAAAGACGATGACATGAAAGTCTGAACGACATACTCTTAAAGCCGCCAATAAACAAGATAAAAGATTAAATAACCTGTTCGGGTAGGCCGCAAACTTGCGACGATGTCATCAGAGAAACTGCTGTTGATGTTGCAGTTGTTGTTGTTGTAGGTGGCGGTGGTGGAGACAGAACTGTAAAACAGCACGTTGTGCCACTCAACACTGTATTCGATGCCTCTTAAGATAAATTCGAACATTAACATATTTTAACAACTCGTACAAGATCTCCGGACTAGACACCAAGATTTGTAATAACTCTACTCTTAAGAAAAAAAATTAGAAAGCAACTCAAAATACGAAGAAAAATTCACTACTAGGAGTAAAACTATAAAAGGTTTCAAAAACTTCAGACCCGATTCAGAATTCTGCTGATTCGGATCAACTGGATCGACCGTCAAAGGGCTTTGGGAAACGGAAGGAACGAACTAAAAATATTTTAACTATAAAACAAGATTGGAAAAAAAACCTCAAAAAAATAGACATCGTTTTAATACTAAACACACTGCAACTTTGACACCTGTGTAGCATCCGTCATCGTTTCAGAATCCACCCGTGGAACGTTGACGACTTTCTCCAGCTCTTTGATTCGCGTTGTTAATCGTAATACTTCCTCTCTGAAAATGTGGAAACGCAGTACTCCTTCAAACATTCTAAAATGTAAACTGATAAATTCACCTAGCTGCAAGAGTCTCATGTATCAACTGATTCACTCTGATAGCATGGCGACGTTCGATCTGTTTTTTCTCACGTTCGAAGGTTTCGGCCGCTTCCCGTTCTCTCATCATCAGGCGATGACTATCGGATAATGAAGCTTGTCTGATGTTGAGCAACTCAACCTATAATGATGAAACAGAAAAACTTTACAAATCAACAACTCTTTGGAGAAATCCACCCACCAAATTACCTCTTTTATTCGTTCCCTTAATTCTTCCAAATGCTTCTCTTTTTCATCTCGTTCTTTCAGTGCGGTACGCAATTCGTTTTTCAGGTCACTAATTTCCTACAGCAATGAGGAAAATCATTCAAAATAGTAGTGATACTGAAAAGGATATTTCTATAACAGTAATAGAAACACTGCCTTATTTCTTCGTTGGGTTGGAGTAAGGTAACCGGGTTCGGCTTTGTCGCTTTGGCTGTGACTACAACCACGTTTCTGACAATGGGGCACATATCTAAAAATAACAGAATAATGTGAAGTTCCTCTAGAAAATTATGGACGATTTTTGGAAAGCTAGCAAAACTACGTTAGTTATAATTGGGGCCAATACTCATAAAAACTTTTAACTTTTTTTGAAGTCAAAACTAAGCGAAGTCGTAGTACGAGGTCCAGATATCATTTTTTTTTATGCTGTTGCTTTGTAAATGGCCACTATTAACACTTATCTCCCTTCATGTATTCCTATTACGATGACCAAGAAAACTAGAAACCATTAGTCCATTGCAACAACCGCCAGATATTACCTTTCTAAATTCCCTATCTGAAAAATTAGCAAACATATGCAATGAAAGATCAAATTTTGATAAACTAGGATGAAATTCATAACGCCCAACAACCAACCTATTGTACACATTTATATATCTGACTCACATACATATATAAACTTGATTACTTAAGTAGAATAAAACTTACCTTATATCCTTTCCAGTCCACCACCTTCCCACCACACTCGATGAAGCTGAACCTGTCGAACTAGCAACACTAACTGAATCATCACGAGATTCGTCTGAATACATTTCAGCTCATCACAACAGAATCTGTATAATCATCCAACAATACTCACCGCAAAAATCTTGCGATTCAAGAACCACATTCTCTGAGTCCTCTTCAGAATCCAGAATAGCGGTTTGCCTGGATAAAGCGAGTCTGCGCGAAAAACATTCCTAGTTTTTCAATAACAAAAAACACCCTCTAAACATATGTGACGTCACCTTTGTTCTGACTCCTGAACATCACTGACTCTATTGCCCAGATCCTTGAGTAACTGCTCAGAGTCCGTATTATTTTCATCGCTCGTGTCTCCAAAGACGGCCACTAAACGATATAATTACGAACTTACCAACCAAGCTAAAAAAAAAACGACGATCAGAAATAAAGAAGACAGACGATTCGGACTAGGTCATATTCTGCCGATTAGGTCATCATTTAAGCCCTTAAACACCGCAGCCATTTCTTTGTGTCGGACTCGTGGGACCGAGCACCATTAGAACGCAGTCTAAACGCGCACTGCAATCAAGAAGTTCGGTACAACACGTACAGCTGCAGAATTATGCTTTAAGGACCACGTCCAAACTGTGTCCAGGGTCATTGAAGCTTGTCAGGAATACCACCTGCCCCTAGTCCAGGCCTTTCGCGACTACGAAAAAGTGATAGCATCGAAACGAATGCAATCCTATCAGAGTTCACAGACCAAGGAGTGGACCCGTCCTACACAAGAACTTTGTCCGACCGTTATCGGAACTGTACTACGAAAATACAGCTTTTCCATCGACCTCTTACCATACCCATAGGAAAAGGGGTTCGACAGGGCGAATCGCGGAACCTGCTCAGTACCGCAGTGCAGTGGATAATTAAGTCACTCGATTGGGATGAGAAAGGCATACGTGTTGATAGAATATTCTTACCAAATCTTCGCTTTGCCGACAACATCTTCTCAGGAAGCACTAGTGAAGAAGAGACGATAATCAACGAGCTCAACGAAGCAGGAAAAAAGATCGGACTGCGCATAAATCGGAAGAAGACCTAGTTCATGAAAAACCCATGGTGAGAAGGCGAAAAAATTGAACTGGATGGCTATCTGATTGCAGAGACCGCCTCGCTAGTATACCTTGAGCGATCCATGAACATGGAAAATAACATAAAGAACTAGACAGAAGGAAAACAGCTCGGACCGCATTCGGACCTCTCAAAGAAGCCACCGACCAAATGATGAACTCGAAAACATGCGCTCACGTCTTCGATTCAATGGTCTCCCCAGCGCTCTGTTATACTGAAGAGACGTGGGCTGATACTTCGGCCACGTCAAGAATAACCTGTGATACTCACAGAGCGCTTGAACGATTTCTTCCAAAATATAACCGGCACTCTTATGATCTTCGAAATCTGGCACATGTTCGTGATCCAGCGGGTTTTACACCGATGGCGAACCACAGATAACCCGGTCACTTAATGAGAAGAACAGAGACAGATTTACGAAAAGACATGCATAGTGGATTCCATTAGAATGCAGACATCCTCCAGGACGTCCACCTACGCGTTGGGCGAAAGTGTTCGCAAGCAAAGTTGATCGGCTGTAGCAGCAGTTGTATTTGTTCTATAGATCACGGTGTGAGACTCGTACGTACCAACACGCTCGAATAAAGCCACTACCATGAACGACGATTGCGAGGGAAAGAAACGACTGGTAAATTTGCTAAGGTCCGCAAAACTCGTGAAGACAGACCGTCGAAGTGCCCAAGTATCTAAGTATTCGTTTGTCAAGGCAGCAGATTAAGTGAAATACAACCACGAAATGCTGAAACATTTACGAAGCAGGGGACCTCAGGTCCGCTTCAAACTCGCCACTACCTTTCCCAGGGTGTTACGCGCTATCCAGTAAACCAATCACGTTCTCGCTTTGCCTTCCCCTCAGTTAGTTTTTGTTACGTTAACGGTGCTGCCAGAAACCACTCGTCAGCGGGAATGATCTGGAGAGCATAAGTCGGCATTGAACCCAGTTAACTTGAAGCTGCAATCAGAACCACAATATTAGGCTTTCCACTGACTGCCTCACTTTCTTCAAGGCGAGGTATTACGTTAAATTACAGGCTGAGAGAAAGGCAAAGCTACAGCTTCGGTTGACATGGTAGACAGCGCATCAGCCTCCGGAAAGGTAATTATGGGTTCGAAGCCTACCTGAGATACCCAGTTTTGCAAATATCTCATCAAAATTTCGATTAACGCATTCCACCCTGTATAGACACCATAGTTTCCATAGTAATTTGGATCAAACGACCGTGTGAACACTATAGTATTCATATTCTCCTCAGTGGGTTCCAGAGTTCTTTTGTCACCGCACTGTGTATACTCACTCTATAGCTAATCGAAAGCAAATCGAAATACAAGGGGTGAATGAAACCAAAAAAGAACTCTCTACACTTAAGGATTTCAGAAAACCCTTTTTTTTCTTTTTGAAAGAGCTCATTGATCGGTAACCTGACTAACAGTTTATTGTTATACCTCATTTTAATCTCTACTTCCTTTTTTTTTTGCAAATCGCTGTGATATCTAATATAATGCCGACTGTTGTAAGATGGATTATCCGTTGGGAAACAAATTATTGTCTACAGATGGTCATATCAAAAACAACCGTCCTGTATAAAAGAGCGATGTCGGGTGAGGTTGCTTCATTCTTGCGATGTTCCACTGAAGATCTGATTCGGTATGATGACTAGGACACCACATCGAGAAGACGAACGGTTGCAGACCATCAACTCGGATCGTCGGCTCTGATGAAGATGAAGACGTCGAAACGTTAGCCGAATAAACATCTTTATTGAACTCGTGTTAGCTTAACAATCCAAGAAGGTTATTGATGATAGTTCCAAATGCCGACAGCAATGCATTTGCAATATGGACTACACTAACACATAGTGAATACTAGCGTACATAGCACTCATACACATTGAGCGATAGAGCAAAATCTCTTCTACAATCCTGTCGTGTTCAAAATCCTTCATGCCCTCTAATTATTGAAGAAAGCTTTTGTATTCCCAGGACCAACTTTCTGTTAAGCTCGGCATTGATCAAATAGTTTTTTACATTCTTGTTGAATATGTGATATAATGTGTAATATAATACACAATATAACATTTACTATAATATATATTGTATAATGAAACACACTGAATAATGAATTCGTGCTTGTTCAACAAGAACATAGAGATCTTCCGCTGCCAAAAAACCACAAAGTACGCAGCCGACGAAAAACAGTCGCAAGGACGGAAAATACTATAAATGAACCCTGTAACCATTCGCCTCGGGCGTTTACCTTGAGCATTTTCAGAAACCGGATATATTTCAGCGCGTATTACTTAAAATTATGAGGCCTTTCGAACGCAGGAAACTTTCGCTTTATAAGTCACGTATCAGAAAGAAAGATCACTAAAGCTAATGTCATTAGCTATAAAGTAGCTCTCAAAAACGCTAACGCTACATAGCTTTCCCCCTCCATCGGAAAAAAATTGACAAATGTGTGACTGACCAATATTTTGAGCGTGTCTATGTACGCCCTTTCCACCTGTCATCCTTCGTTTATTTTCTGACAGTTCTAGCAATCAGTAAGACGAAAAACGGTGCTAGCAACGATGTTTGCGGCACATTAATTTTGAATTACATCTCCCTATCTCACCGCTTCACATATAGACTACTACCTTGCTATATGAATCCACCATACTTCAGTACAAAAGCAACTGAATGACCCGTCATCACGAATCATGAAGAATCCTGTTGCCGTTAACATAATTTCCACCATGGTGATAATTTGCAAAACGAATACTCTTCTTGGTGTCTCAAAGTCGTGCTACGGTTTTCGCAGAATGTCCTGGGAAAGAGCCCTTGCAGTATATCGTAGTTCCATACTATGACACTAGCAGACTAAATGACACAGTAAACTATTAGCGGTTACTGTACCATATTCATTATGAATCCTTTATGATGAAAAAGCCACTGTTTCCTTGTTGATGGATTTATTCGCTACTACAGAACCACATCCGGATCGACGGATATCTTAAGTGTTACCGAATCGATATAGAAACATGGAAAATATGAAATTCTAATCAGTATTAAATAAGAATTACTAGTAGGTTTAGTTAATTTTAAAGGATTTGAAGTATTAGTATTAAGTGTATTAATAGTATGACAGCAAAAATTATTATTAACAACGAAATGCTCACCGGCGTTTTTCTCCCACCATGTTACAGAAAGCTTTGGAATTCGCGTAGCCGGCTCATCAGGGAAATGATCAGGCGACGGTCGATGGGTGATCTTTGGTAAGACCTAAGACAGTTAAATTATAATTACCACAGAATAACAGTTTTTAATACTATTTGGGCGAATGTAGCGCATTGGTTAAAGGCACCCTGCAATAAACACGGGATTGAACCCAGGAACACCGAGCTTTCAATCGCTCTTGGATTGCCATTTGGCTAATAGACCTGACTTGTTAATAGAGAATTGCTGGAAAATAGTAGCACTGGCTCGATATATCGGTAGGTCACCGCAATTCATCGTAAAGACCAGGTATGCATTCAATTACCTCTAACTATGCTTAATGAGGCCGAATTCATTATGCAGCCCCCAGGGTGCGATTAACGTCGAGAGCTTCATCCTTCATTTATCCTGCTAATATGTTTGATTCACTCGATGTTGCTCAACATCGAAGTGAAGAAAATCAGAACAATCTAAGGTCTTCGAATTCATCCATACTTCGCATTTTTAAAATTTTTAGGCATCGATGACAACGAGTGGTTTGAAAACCAAATATAATCGCACAAAAAAGTATGTTGGCCAAATGTCAATTTATCTACCTGACTTTTGTCTTCATACTTCAATGAAGGTCGCTTTAGTATACCTTTGATGGGTTCTTGATTATCACACCTAGAAGAATTAACAACAATAATCAATGTGCTCCAATTCTATCAGTCTAGATCGCAAATCTAAGAGCAAGAAAAAAAAATTAGTTTAACCACAAAGAAGTGACAAGACCTCGAGGTAGAGGGCTCTGAAGCAGCATTGTCATGAGTATTTTGCTGCTCTGACGACATGTGATAGCTGCGATCTAAAAATGAAATTGTGAACGGTATAAAAATTGATACAAGGAATTACGTTGCATTTCAATTGTATAGGTATTAACAATATTTACAACAAAACTGTGAAAACCAGAAATCCAAAAAGTGCTCGAGCAAAACACTTTCCATTCGTAAATGATTGATGAGAGTGATAACCACGGTTATTTCCTCTACAAGAAACACTTCGACATCTGCCTTGTATTAAACAACCATCCAGAACTAGGCCTGTTACAATGCCAAATCAATTTAAATACTAAACAATACACAAAAAAACTAAAAGTACCATTAAACGTTTACGCAACGAAGCTCGTTTATCGAAAACACAATAAACTCTCCAGAGTAGTAGGGTTTAAAACACTAAAGCGTTACAGAAAATGTTCTGCTCTAAAAAGTTAAGAGTGTGCACAGCTTTTGAAAATAACCCTTCAATTTAAAGCTTTTCTTTGAGTTAAAATTCCCAATGTAAGAAAATATGAGCTAATTTCTTAGAAATTTCCCACCATGTGTGAGCGGTAATCCAAGCGTTAACGATACATTCAGGGATAGGGAAACCAGAATTTCATCGGCGCAAAAAAAGAGGACCTTTACCGCTCTGCATATTCTAACATCTTTGATTAGAACTAATAAAATTTACTGTGAGCTACAATATTTCGATTTAAAATTCAGTGCAACCACCATATTGGTACTGAATGACTCCTATAGAGGTCACGTCATCGCGCAACTGTTAAGCACGAACAACAAACTTATGTATTTGAGAATGTCGTTAAATATATCTAGCGCCGAAGCAAAAAAAAAAAAACCAATGAGAACAAAAGTTCGCCAAGCCTTTCCATCATAAAGGTAATTTAAAAATAAAAAGACCACAAATAATAGCTTAAAGCAGGATCGGGGTTTTGGCAAGAAGAAAATCGAACAATAATGGGTTTTTAAGCGGCTTATTAATAAAAAGCAGAAGTTGTCATTTAAATCCCCGGGAATAGTAATAGGGTTGGAAACGTGAATCGAACCACATTTCGGGTGCACATTAATGACAGCTCAATGACACGCACTAAACTGGCCGCTATACTCTATGAACAACAGAATTCCATATGGTCACATTTTAAGACCATTTGCGAACATTTATGCACTTGGAAATCCTCTAGCCTCCTAGCCAATAGAGTTCTTGTAATAGAATTCTTTTTTTAAAATATTTCACATAAAACTTTTAAAACTGGCGTAATACAAAAGGACGGGTGCGTGTGGCGCAGTGGTCGGAGGCGCCACTGCGCCGCGTACGTAAAATGCACCCATGGCCCACCAAGCCTTCCATCCCTCCGAGGTCGGCAAATTGGTACCAGACTTGTCTGGGAGGATAGCAGCACTGGCTCGATACATCGGCCGGCCACCGCGAGTCATTGTAAAGGCCAGATATGCATTCAATCACCTCCAACGATGCTTAATGAAGCTGAATGCATGGCGCATCCCTCAGGGATTGATCAACGCCGAGAGCTTTATTCTTTTTAATACAAAAGGATTGATATTTTGACATTGTTAGCCCCTCACCTCATTCATATTGATATTGACAGAATTCAGGAAATGATTGATAGGCGTGAACTGGAACTTATCATGTTACTGAAGTCAGACATAACAATATGAAAACACAGAGGTCTTTAAGAAGTTGGTCAGCATGCAAGCATTACACTTATACCATAGGTTAAGAAATTGCAGGAGTTTTCACATTCCAAATGGCTTAAACCGTCATAGAGTCGAAAGAGTGATCCGACCGTCAAACTGAAATGGACCGTTTCACCTCCCTTCAGGATCACTAATGTTGAGGAGTACGGTATCACTAGTTGGAACTCAATTTAAGGAGTTTATGGTCGACTTCACTAAGCATTAATAGAGGTGACTGAATGCATATCTGGCCTTTTACTCGTTGTAGCCAACCGATGTATTGAGCCAGTGCTGCTATCCTTCCAGACAACTCTGGTTCTCAATTCCAGATCCAGGATGAATGAAAGCGTTAGTGATCCTGTGGTAGAGGATCGATTCCATGTGTATTCAAAGCGCTTCCGACCACTGAGATACACGCGCCCTTCGCAAACAGTGATAGTTTACATCAATTCACAACATCTGCATCATATGTAAGCAAAACTGGCTATACGAGAAAAATTCTGCAAGCCTAAAAGCAAGATCAGCAAAAATCACAAACTATGGACCAATTAGCAAGCGGGAAACATAATTTTGGTCTCTGAATCACTTAAAATCAGCCTCTTATTCTTGCGTAAATGCATATATATTTGCATATGTACATATACATATGTATATATACATATGCATATGTACATATATACATACGTATATATATATATATATATATATATACATATATGTACAAATGAGGACTGGGTCTGATGGCATGGCATGCGAAGAAACTAGGGTACATAGTCAGCTGCTCAACACTTGAATAATACGTCTAGTATACACACATTTACAAACTGGTTGCAATAACTATGATGTTCTCCACACTTCCGAAATCAACGCTCATACAAAAGAAAAAACAAATGCAAATAATCCGAAATTGAATGCATTCAAAAACAGGTTTCAAGTTCGAAACGTGTAACGGGAAAATCGGAGTTGCCAGAGGTCGACTGGTCCCTCTCGACAACTACCATGGCAGGGGCTGCTGAAGAAATCGTACACTCACAGACTCCCACAACAAAGCACGCCCACACATGAAATCCAGCTGGTTCCGTTAATGTAACAAAATCAGTATGAACTAGTAGAAGAGCTCAAGCCCGATTTCACATAGAATCATAACGATAACATTAATTGCGACTAGTACACGAGTGAAAATGATTGCCATGAGAAATCATTTCTTGCTGATCAGCAACGAACGCGACTCATCTCACCTGCTGTTTGCACATCGATAAAAACCGTGAACTGATATCATCAACATGAAGGTAGAAAGAAGGTCCGACATGGATTCTCTTATATGTTAGGAGAAAATATTGCAGACCTTGATAAGCGAAAACTGGCATGTTGCGCTATCATTGCTTGAGTGATTGATTAATGCAGTAATAACAGTGGCTTAGATGAGAGCTTGTTACAAAGCACAGCATTCCTCACACGAAGCTTTTGCCGAAACGATGCAACAAGAACTTGACATATGTAACATGTAAACGGAAAAAAGGACGCAACGATGGGAAATAGAATTCATGCACCAGTCAAAACATCTGTGTGTCAGCCCGAAAAGCGAAAGTGTGCATTGGAACAACTGTTGTGTTGCTCATTGATGACCGGATGAATCCTTAGCGATCGGAGGCGAACACATGCACGGCCAAGAACTGCGACGACGACGATGACGACGACTAACAAGTGAGTATAAAGTAATCACAACAACTGGACATGTTTACTTCTATAAAAAAAGAAAGATTCGGAACGATACTCCTATATAAGCTGGAAGTGAAATCGTCAAGAGAATCTGACTTGGATGGCTCGTCTTCACTGGCTGTGTGGTCCCCAACATAACTTCTAATTTTCCGTAATTTTGCTGGCTTAGCCACTGTGGTTCCCTGGAGTTTCGAGGTCAGCCTGGTCTATGTCTGCCCAGGTCATCACCACTAATGCCGCGCTTATGAATCAGGAGATTTGTCACCATGCGACTAGTCTGATACCAGGACAGTTGCAGATCCTGGTATCGGTTTGCTCTTAGCTGGGTTTCCTGATGAGAACGCCGGGCTCCTTCTCAGCTTGGAAGACCCTGCTGGGGGATGAATCCCACCGCTGTACATCGCAGCCCAGCACCCAGGAACATCTCCCAGCCACGAAGAGGCGTTAAACCGTTGGGATGATTAAGAATAAAATGCCATAAAAATACTCATAACACACAAAACTTTGAAATCTGATGGCCAAAAAACTTTGTCACTCTTGACGAACATGACACTTTTTAAAATATTCAACTTATATTCTGATCAATTCAACGAAACGCGAATTACTTCAGGACAGTGGAAACATACAGAAGGTAGTTTATCAAATAACACGATAAAACAGAAAGTGAATTTGACCGAATTAGTTCTATTGTCACACCTTACTATTTAAATAGTTACATTATCTAAAGCCCCAATCAATCTAAAGTTAATGGTGCAATGTGTCTCCCAACGATTTACCCCTTTATCGTGGCTAGGAGGTGATCGTGGGTGTCGGACTTCGATGTAAAGCGGGGTATCCATCTTTTCAGCACGACTTCTTAAGCTGAGAACGAGTCCGAAGGTTCCATCAGCAAAACCAGCTAAGAATAAATCAATTCCAGAATGCATTAACCGTCCCGATATCAAACTAGTCGCATGGTGGCAATTGTCCTTCTGATCCACAAGGGCAGCGACTGCCTGTGGTGGTGACGACCTGCGGTAGACTATGGCTGAGCTGACTTCGGGACTCCAGGACAACATAATGGCTGAACCAGCAAAACTCCGAAAAAATGGAGATTAGGCTAGAGCCCGCACATCCAATGAAGACAGGCCATCCAGGTATCTAAGTAACAGTGAGTAATTCCAAAAACCCTAATAGAAAGCTTCAATCAAAATTTTTTTAGACAACACCTCGATTATCCTAAATTCATGCCTTACAAAACGATTTCAGAACGAATAAGAACAATAATTGAAGACGATTTAAAGAGAAACAAACAAATGAAAAACGAAAAGATCTAATATTATGGCATACCGTGTGATCGTTCTGGCTCGGGTTCGTTTTCCATTCAGACTGTAGCCGAGTTGGCTTTGGGTGACAAAGGTCAGGCTCGTTCTGGAGATATCAGAGTGCAGATCTTTGTTTTTGTAGTGAAAATGAACAAACAAACACGAAGAAAACCATTTTTCATCAGAGCGCCATTGAGTAAGCTCGGAGTATTAGTGAAATAACCAAAATGAAAACGTTAAGGAACATCACTGCCCAACGCGAAACAGTTTTGTCCTGAATATCCAGAGAATGTTCAGGAAAATAGCCCCAGACTTATCCTTTAAGTCAGTTAGGCACCGATAAGACAATGAAAGACCATGTGTAGAACTGTACCATATTCTACACATCAACATTCTAAAATAACTTATAACATAGAAATATGACAACAGACGTATTGTCCTATCGAGATCTCTATATTCCACTTCAATTCACCTTTTTAAATGGAATCATAACATTGAAAGATCATGTTTCCGGAGACAAAGTAAAGGCCAGCGCCCAATAATATTCATGTGGCTCCAAACGGATCAATATCGTAGTTGAGACGCAGCGCGAAAACAAGGGCGTTTCTCAAGCACACCAAATGTTGGCCACATAAATAGTTTTATTAGTGCTATACTGCTTCTTTTAGAAGAGCTGCTTTCAGACATTAACGGAAATATGGGCGCGATATGGCAGTATTAAATGGAATTTCCAATGGACCCAAATTAGCGGAGTTTTCAACCGCACCTATGATTTTGTCTGTGTAAGCACGATAGCCTTTAACTTTACCCACATTCGTGAACGCCTCGTATGTGTATATTGGTCATTTCAAGGTGTTCTCTTAACGTATCCTTCAACCCTGCTCGAGAAGAACAGTTTGGACATGTTTTGGTGGTCCGTACTTCCAAATTACGCCAGTTTCCAATCGAATATGTTCTTATTGTTATGTAGGCTTTTCTTTCTCTTTGTGTTTGTGAGGCATATGTGTCAGTAAATCTCTAGCACCACTACAATATAGTTGATCCTTCTGGATTTGGAGGTCTATCGCATTACGATTAGTTTTTTCCCCATCACAGCGGTCACTCGTTGCATATGTGTTTAATCAACCGAGTTTCCTGATGAAGACGTTGAAGTCCCCAGCTTTGGTGACCACACTTTGGATGTTGCACGTGCTGCATATCGCATTGTTCTATTTGTAATAGCTCTCGAAACGAAGGATCCACATGGTGTGGTGGTGAGCGCGTTACTCCCCGAAAAGGACAACAGCATTTTCGTTCCCCACCGCAGACACCTGCGGTCCGGAGTTTTGCAAATATCTCAGCATCGTTATAGCACTTTTTGCCACGAGCCCGACGGACTGTAATACATCATGGAATGGCGAGACCGATACGTAAAACTAGTAGTCAAATTAGAGTAGGATTTGACATATGCTATAACACCTAAGTACGATGTGAGCTCTCCAGGAATCGTACGATAAAGATCTTTCTCTACAAGACAGAGGTTCACCTACTTTACAAGCACAGTAAAGTGATTTGTTACACCCAACAAAATGTGTTTTCCCACTCTTCTTTGTCGAAAAATCAAAAAATGATGCCAAAGGCTTATATAGACCACTGTGGCGATAGCAGAGACTCTCTTCTAAAAGTTTGCGAAGTTGTAAACCCCGCTATTGCTTTGTTGATGGAGAAATTATCTTATTTGGGAACAATCAGCTTCACTGAGTAAGCGTTGAATTCTTAGGTACTTGTATCGCCCATCTTTACTGGTGGTACGGACCACAGCATAATTTCTATTCATCTCTCTCTTGCGCAATCGCCCATGGTGGTGGTCTGGTTCGAAAATGGTGACGTTCGCCAGGTCCGTTTCAAATTCCTAGCAGCATTTCCATCTGCCAATGCAAATTATTGGTTTGCTACGACCATGTCCGCCCACCGTTTGGGTGGTCTTCCAGGAGGTCGATTGCATTCATCTGTTCGTCTCTTTCATTATTTAACCGGCACATCTATGTTTGGCTATCGGTGTTCGTTCTTCTGCATCTCAAATACAAGATAGACTATGGAGATCTGGGCTACGCATCCACTACGCTACGAGCTACGCGCCTATGCTACGGTATACTTTGTTGTGAGAGTAGGTCAATTTTCAGAAGACATCATTGAAGTGCTCTGTGGGTGGTGCACAAGTTCTTTGAAGTGGTTCAACCCACGTCTCTGCTGCATAACAGAGCGTTAGGAGGACTGTTGAATTGAAAAGGGCGAACACGGAGTTCAAGGCCTGTCAGTTGGTCTATGACTTCTTTGAGACGTCCGAATGCGTCCCGTGCTGCTGTCCTTCTTCTGACTAATCATGTTGTTTCTCGTATTCATTGAGCGTCTAGTGTACGAGGTGATCCCTGTAATCAGAGAACCACGCAGTTTGATTTCTCCACCTTCGCACCGTGGGATTATCATGAACTGGATCTTTGCCTTACTTATGCGCAGCAGCCCAACCATTTTCTCGCTTCATTCAGCTCATTTAGTATCATCTCTGCTTTACTGATACTTCTTGAAAGTTGACGATGTCACAAAACGAAGATTTCAGGTCTTTCATCAATACGTATGCCTTATCTCATCCCAGTCGAGTGACTTCCTTATTCACTATAGTGCGCCACTAAACAGCTTTGACTATACTGTGTCATCTTATCAAACTCCTCTTATATATATA
>MQTX01000071.1:548011-603060 GCA_009735665.1 Angiostrongylus cantonensis
TGCAGTTCCGATTCCTGTGTAGGACAGCTCTACTCCTTGTTCGACGAGCACTCTCGTAGGCGATAAGGATTAGGGCAGGGCGTAGATGGTGTTCTGCCAGATTTCTTTGAGTCATACAAGGTTCCGATAAACAGAAAGAATGGCACTTCCGAAGTGCTCTAAATAACAGGGCCCACATCATGAAAGAAATGCACGAAAAAAAAATAGCTATTAGTGTCCAAAAGGCAATCGCGAAGCGTGCACACGAGATCATGTTGTGTTGTTTACATCGTGGTGCAATTCACTATACTATTTCCTTTCTTCGATGTTTTTCTTCAATAAACAGACACGAGGTTGTTATTATATAATTTATTGGGATACAAAAGCTGACGTTTCGGCGGTTTCGTGTGGATGGCAGCCGCACAGAGTACTACATGGGCGAGGACTGGCCCTTTATAAAATTTATTTGTTAAGCTTTATCTGCTAGGGTTATGAAAGTGTTTGGCTGAGTAGATCGCATCACATTTTGACTTTTCCAGGCTTTGAAGAAGGTGAAACCGCCGAAACGTCAGCTATTGTGTCCTAATAAATTCTATAATAACAGCCTCGTGTCTGCTTATTGAAATGAAACATCGAATTATAAATCACTGCCGAGGTTAACAGAAAGTCGGTCTTGGTAATTATTTCATTTCTTTCCGATTTCTGATCAATTCGTATCATCTACAACATATTTTGCAAAACGAGAGACGACACTACGTGGTGGTGTTTCGTCTTCCGTTTTTTTCCCTTTCGGTATACGATTCGCTCAATTCTCGCACATCTTGTGGTTCTGCTTGCAAATGATTTTCTCTGCTGTTGTCAACACTGTCACATAATTTTCCTTTTAAAAGTCATTAATCAAACTTTTCTTTGATTATCAAACACTCGGGTTTCCCAGTGGTAAGAGGTGACGTTCAATCATGCACTTAAGATCTCTGCTCGGATTCCACTTGTGCTGAGCAAGTCTTCTTTCCAGCCGCTGACTAAAAATCCCCAAGCAGCAGCCAAATGCTTACGCAAATCCTAGGAGTTTCATGGATGTCGGATTTCGGATATAAGGGAAACGAGTCGAATGAAAGAGGTTCTGAGATTAAAGGAGATGCTCTTACGTTTTTCCAACATTGAGGTTTATACGGCCTTTCCGATTTTCTCTGGGCGCGTGTGGTGCAGTGGTTGGGGGCCTCACTGTGACACGCGCGTGGAATCGATCCACGCGCCCATGGCCCACCAAGCCTTCCATCTCTCCGGGGTCGGCAAATTGGTACCAGACTTGTCTGGGAGGATAGCAGCACTGGCTCGATACATCGGCAGGCCACCGCGAGTCATTGTAAAGGCCAGATATGCATTCAATCATCTCTAACGATACTTAATGAAGTCGAATGCATGGCGCATCCCTCAGAGATTGATCAACGTCGAGAGCTTTATCTTTTATCCTTTATCCGATTTTCTCAATTCAAAACTTTTGAGTCCACTGCGCATCCTCAATGATCTTTTTTTCCTATATGATTTTTTTTACTTTTGTTGCCCACTTTTATGTCGTTCTTATGTTTAAGTATCCTGAAAAGAATATCAGCAAACGCTTTGGTCATCAATAACATCATGGAATGTATGGAATAACAAAGAAGAAATAATGCGAAGATTAATGCGCTTAAATGTTCACAATGATGAAATTTTCTTGACGCATAACATGGGGATGGATAGCGTTCACGATCCTAGACAGGATCTTAGGTATTTGTCATTGTGAAAGAATACGGAAAGGCGAACCAAAAAACTGGCAAAATATATTGGTAGCATGTGCTCTCCATTGTCACGGTCACGTTGTTGAACCTGTTCACGTCAACATTCTTGCTCAGAACAGTCCTTCAAGAATCTGTCTAAGACTGAAATCTCTTTCTCCATTGATTATCGTACCCCGAAATGTTATTGAGTTCAAAGCATAGTGTGCAGCGTATTTTCGTGTGTTTTATCAAGAAATGAACCTTCTTCCTGAAGAGATACTTGTCGGTTTTGGGAATTGTTACCGTAGAAATTTACTGGTTTCGACTAAATTCTGCCCAGATTTCAGCTTAGAGAAACATCTTGATATTTACATTGGAGAGCTATAGCGGTTCAATGAAAAGAAATTAACACCTGGGATATCACTTCTCTCCAGATAATAATGTAGTCACAAAAATACGAGTGGTTGGTGACAACTTGGGGAAGTCCAAAGACGGCTTTGGAGACTCCAGAGAATGAAAATCTTGTAGGAACAGAAGTATAGCGGTTCAATGAAAAGAATGCATTGCTTCGCACATTTCACTATGGAAAGATATCATTCAAATGTTCAAATCTACATATTCCTGCGTTAAAAAGACATTTTTTTCCATCCATAATACCGTGAAATGCGAATTTTGAAGACAGCAAAACTAAAATATTTCCGAAATCAAGTTGTCTCGACACAACTGTCTTTACTAACTCGCATAACTATACTCGGTTCATCTGATGAGAAGCGGTCTCACTCCTAAAGTTACAAGACCACAATGCGCAACAAGTCACGAGTTATTTAAAAAGCTTAAAGAAACTAAACTCAACCTGTATACGTTAGTCGATTTTGAAATGCCGTAGGAGTAATCTTTACGAAATCGTAGAAATAATTTAGAGTAAAGTTTACAATGCAGCAAAATTCTTTTTAAGACAAAACTGCCTGTTTTCTACTCAGTGCATACGTTTCTTCACTTATGAAATGGATTTCGGAAATGTGATTTCTATTTTTCTTTCTTCGTATATCTCAGCTATATTTGTCTTTTAGTAAGTGCTTCCAACGAACAGCTTTATGGTATAGTGTATTTTCGATAGAGTTCTAGTTAAAAAGCATGAAGCTCTCGGCGTTGATCAATCCCTGAGGGATGCGCAATGCATTCGACTTCATTAAGTATCGTTGGAGGTGATTTAATGTATATCTGGCCTTTACAATGACTCGCGGTGGCCTGTCGATGTATCGAGCCAGTGCTGCTATCCTCCCAGACAAGTCTTGCCGACCCCGTAGGGATTGAAGGCTTGGTGGGCCATAGGCGCATGGATCGATTCCACGTGCGTGTCGCAGTGGCGCTTCCAACCACTGCGCCACACGCGCCCTTAGCAGAGTTCTAGTTAGTAGAGCATTTTTTTCGCGTTCTCATTTCTTTACAGGACTCGATTTTCACATTTGTTATTTGGATTCCAGTACTTTTTTGCATTTGATTCGTTTCCTCGCATCCATCATCCAAGGACGTCTTTGAAATTCTTGCAGTGTATTCGGCAGATCCCTGAGGATTTTTTTTTTCGCTATGATTGTCGTTGAATGCTGGTCAAGTTGATTCTCCCTGGAGTCCTGAGATTGCCGCTCTGGAGCGTTCCCGCTTCGACTTCTGAAAACGAACTTTTCTCCGATAAGTCTGGTAAGAATTCCCGATCCTTGAGAGATGACAGGCTTGGTGAGCCCAAAGCAGGATCTAGCTAGCATAGCGCTCGTGATGATCGACATCAGTACCACTGCTTTATCCTCCCCGTGCTCATTATTATTTCGGCTAAAATATCTGTGATTTAAGGTGTAATTGAAGTGTTTGCAGGTAGGAGCGGAATTTGGTCCGCATTTCTGATGCGGATTGCAGACATGACTGCGCCGCTGGGTATAAATTGGCATCGAATTCGTTCTGAGGGAAGCGTAATATAGCTTGAAGGACAGCATAGCCATTTTGGAGCGAATCAATTTCATTCGAGCACTCTCTTTGACAACTTTGCTATTTCATGCATTTCTATGACAACAGCGATGAATGAGCTACACATCTTAGCAGTCATCGACGTGTACGACATTTATAGAGTTATTTATTTCATATGAAGCTCATCGATGACGAACATGCTTGAATACGTCGAAGCGAAGCGTCTCGGTTGTTGACGATACTCTATAGATTCGTTAAAGCTACGCCTACTAAGCCTACTTAGTATTGAGGCTTCTGTGCATTCTTTGCAAGCGTTGTTTTTTTTTTCGGCTGGTTTTGAATGAGATGCAGGCAGACATTTGCTTAGATAAGAACACATGATGTTGTTTTCACAATGTCTTAGCCCGTACTGAAATTACATAACTAAACGCGTCCGTTACATTTTCTTATTTCTCTGTATGTAGTCGAACAGGACGTTATACTCAGGCTGTTCTTCGATAGCCTTCTGACATATTGGTCATAAGCTTTTCATTATCGACGCATTTTCTCCGTATTCATTCCTAATTTTCAATTTTTCTCTCTTGGGTTTCTTACGAATAACATTGGTCTCGAAACCGTTTTTGTTGCTTGCTTATTTACACGAAAATTCTGACTGGGCTAAAAAAAAGCAGATTTCAACAATTCACATTCTATTTAAATTCCATACTAAGAAGGGTTATTTGCCTTGTATTCCTCTTAAATTTCGTAGATAGCTCAATTAGTGAACGAAGCTGGCGTTGCGTAGTGTAAGATAGAGATTCTCATAAGGACCACCTTCGTTATTCCAAATCGTTGACTGTGCGTCATGTTGCCATGACGTCGTAAGACGCGCTTACACATCGATTCCACCTACGAGCGTTTTAACATCATGTGGTTCCTGGAGTTTTTAAAAATTGTTTCTTATTAAGTTATTCAGAGGTAGAAGATTTCTTAAGTTCGCTATAAGAAGTTTTCTGCTTAGAGAAAAATGCGTGAAATTGTTCATATTCAAGCTGGACAGTGTGGTAATCAGATTGGTGCCAAGGTACGTGAATCTTTAGCAACTTTTTTTTTTTTAAAATCGCGTTACCACTATCCGCTAGCGATTTTCAGTTCTGGGAAGTGATATCTGATGAACACGGTATAGAACCAACAGGTATCTATAATGGTGATTCGGATCTTCAGCTTGAAAGAATCAATGTCTACTACAATGAAGCGAGTGGTACGTCCGAATGTTTTTACGTCTCCACTATATTTATCTACATAATACTTTGCTTAGTGTTTTTAAATGGTATTTTTACTGTTCATAAATAGTAAAATTGTCAAGTAATTAATTAAACACTTAGGCGGAAAATATGTTCCTCGAGCGTGTCTTGTGGATCTGGAACCTGGAACGATGGATTCAGTACGGGCTGGTCCATTTGGTCAACTATTTCGTCCAGATAACTTTGTTTTCGGCGAGTTTACAGCTACACTTGTATCGTAGTTGTTTATACAGCAAAATTGTTGCTCTTTTCTAGTCTGGATTTGGCACTCTTTCCATGGGGACCAAACCACTCATCCATTATTCGTCAAGAAATTCGTAGCAGACTTAAAAACCATTCAGTGCTGTAAAACTGCCTTAGTCAGATGACTTGTTGGTTCAGAAATTTTTTGTCACCATCCTCATATTATATGTGAATCCATGAAACAGAAGCTGAGACACTTCAAAGAGGTGTTTTTAAAGTCGAAGATTTGGAATTATCAGAGAAGCAGAGTTTTAAATTGTCAATGAGATGATTGGCGCCAGCAAAAAAAAAAAAGTAGCCTGAAGACGCCTTCATTTTAAAGCTTTGACGTAACCCATTTTGAGTTGTTTTTTTTTACTTTTTTGGTGTAACATAGAAAACAAATCAAATTCGATTCTTTTTAAGGTCAATCTGGTGCGGGAAATAACTGGGCGAAAGGTCACTACACAGAAGGAGCCGAATTAGTTGACAACGTTCTTGATGTCGTTAGAAAAGAAGCCGAGAACTGTGACTGTCTACAGGTGTGTAACTCGAACTATTGTTACAAGTTTAACTACGTGAATTTCAAACTTGACGATTAAAGAGGCCAAATTGGAAAAGGGCGCGTGTCAAACTACAGGCGAATGCGCCGAAGAGCGCGATTCAATACTCCTTTTTGAATTAGATTCTACTCAATATGTTCGCTGTTCTATCCCTATAGTTCCTATTTAACTCGATCTATGAATAATTTTTGTGGTTTAAGAGTAATTATGGGGTTTAAGAGTGCAGAATTTCATGACGATAATGTGAATACTAATAGTAACACCTGGAAGCCACAACAAACATTTTTTTTAAAGCTTAACAGTTTAAGCACTAACAGTTATATATGACTCCATAGGTAGCGCAGTACTTCATAGACTTGAGATATCGATAGACGATAAAAAGACTAATGACTTAACAACGCTCAATAAAACTCAGTACTTAGGAACTCAATGAAACCCTCGGCGATACTTCAGAGAAAGCAGCTAATCACTCAACAAGCCACATAGTAGCCTGAATATCTTGCGTATTTCGTGCTGATTTTTTTGGCACATGCGGTTAGGCTCAAATTAGGAAGCGATCAAATCTTGCTTTGGTGGGACGCCATTAGAAATCGATTGGAATGAAAAGGGGACAAAACCTACACAAATTAATCCATGATTTGTACTTATATCATCAAAGTGACCTATTCAGGCTAGACGTGATCTGGCGGTAGAAGCACAAAAGCTGAGATTCATCAAGTAAATAGTGAAGCTTTTCCATAAAATGGGGTAGGATACCATAAAGGAATATCTGTGGCGTATGCTTTGTGCCCACATCCGTCATCCATCCATCCCGTCTACTCATGGGAAACTTTGTCACTTCGCCTAGCCATCTTCCGCATTCGTCCTCCGTACCGTAGATAATAAGCATCATGATTGCTTCTCACCAAATGTGGATCTGATAAGAGCGAATTGGCAAAAATCTATGATAAATTGGTTAACATCATTCGCGCTGAGGTGTTGCTCTATAAAATTGTTGTAGAAGACATCAACATTACAACTGAAAACGGCACTAAATGTTAGTAAAAGATTCCGAAATTTGAAGTGGAAGACAGAAGTGAGGATAGAAACTGTTTTGCTAGTTTCTTCTTAAGAACTTGGGGGAAAAGCATAATGTCACTCACTGTTCATGCTGTGGTCGATTGCATCTTCACAAGCGCTAGTTGTTACCGTTTCGATACATCCATTTCCGCATTGTCTCCATTCAGTGCTTCTTGTTTGAAAAGACTGACTCGACTTAACTAGAAACTGAGAATTAACGAAATTCGTCAGGGACAGACACCTATGTACGGCCAGGAAACTTTCCAGAAGTTACTTTTTTACATGGTATGAAGGTAGGAAAATGGACACTTGTCGGAAGAATACGAACCGCTCGTCCAAAAACTCCAAAGCGGTGACGAATATGACTCAGTTCTTCATTCAAGAACTTTGAATTGGATCTCCATTACAACTTAAAACTTCCTCGAAAAAAGGAGAAGTAGAATAGAACCTGTATAATGCCTCGGACGGCTGATAATGAATGACTGCTTTAGGAGGTCACTGTATCAGAATCTACAGGGGACAGAAAACTGAATACTATTGCAGGCGATTTAAATGAACAGGTTAGAAAGGTGCAGTTAGGAAAGTCGCGAATATAATGCACCACTATCATCTTTGATAAACAAGGTGAAGTTGCTACCATCTTCTTCAGCAGGTTCGAATTGATAGCAGGAAATTTCCAATGCGACCTTTCCCATAACCTTTTTTGTATTCGTAAGTTTGCACGAAGTTGGCAACAGATATTTACTCTTCGTAACCGCTATTGACATTCCCTTATTTACAGCGACCACATTTTATTGACATCTAGAGCGTTGATTGGACTTCTAAACTTTGTGAAAGTGGATTTGCGCAGAAGTACGACAGTATTGTGAGGTGTGCTTAGATATCTCAAAAAAGCAATCTACACATTCCTCTCTAATGCAAAGGACATTTTAGCGCGTTTCTACGTAAATGTGATATGAAGCTGATATCACAACCACGTTTTCAAGCTTATAATTCACAGAAGCCGTAAAGAATATTCGTCGAAACATCTCCAGCGCTTGCAACACTCATGAAGTCACGAATTTCCACTTTTAAATTTTGTTTTTGATTCCTCGTTGTTAACCAAACGTACTGACGGGGCCGCATTGAATACACATGGTGTTCAATTATACGTCCAAGCTCTCTACGTTGAATCCGCATGGACCTGCTAAACCACCTCTGAGTTCTGGATTGGTAATTTGACAAAAGGCTTGTTGGAGAACACACACTTTTCTCGATCCAATAAAAGTGAATACTACTTGTGGTGAAGACATGGACTGTGCCCTAGAACAGCTCTTCCAGAATTCCGGGAAGAATCCACTCGACCAGCAGTATTATTCTTAAAGGAGACCGAAATCCTCAATAATCGGCTACATACACATGTAAATCCGAAGATCTTGTCGATAACAGATGTCAGGAAACGATGTGAATGAAAGAAAAGCTAATACAATATACGGGGCCAGGCCAGGTACATAAAAAGTAAGCGTACACTTTAATAGTTAGACGATTCGATGTTTTTCTTCAATAAGCAGACACGTGGTTGTTATTATAGAATTTATTAGGATACAATAGCTGACGTTTCGGCGGTTTCGCCTTTCTCAGAGCCTGGAACGGTCAAATTGAGATACGATCTAATCAGCGAAGCACTTTCATAAGCTCAGCAGATAAAACTTAACTGCTAAGCGTTTGCATACTGCCCGACTTCCAACATTTTCTTAATTTGTTTCGTTGTCTTCGAGCCGTCACCCAAATTTGATCAGGTTTAGGTGTGAAATTGGCTCCAACTTCTAGATCTGTGATCGTTTTCCTTATTGACACATTGAATGACAGGCGACATAGTATTCTCCGGAAACGTGAAGTAACTGTGGTAGGGTGTCCTCAGGTCTTCAACACAGGAATTCGCCGGCTTTAACAAATCGGCATGAAACACGCTGTCTTTATACAATTGAACAATGGTTATTGTGGATGCGGCGAATCCTGCTATTACTCAACCATCACCTTGAGGATGATGCACCAAATAAAGTCTTGCTATTGTTATTACTGTCGCACCGGACCGCAGGTGTCTGCGGTGGGAAACGAATGCGCCACTACCCTTTCGGCGGCTAACGCGTTCATCACCACATCAAGCGGGTCCTTCGTTTCGTCTGTCTCTCAGCTAGTTCTATCAATCAGTGAATGCCATCAGCAATCACCCGTCAACGGGATCGATCTGGGGAGCCCGGAGCTTTGCAGATATCTCAGCATCTTTGTGGTTGTGTTTCGCATAATATCCTACCCTAAAAATTGTAGTAGGCAGAAAATAAGAAGTAAACATTGTGATTTCAACTACATCCTCAACTGGGTTAAATACCGATGTGAAGTTTCTAGATCAATCCCGTTCACGGGTGACTGATGATGGCACTGATCGATAGAACTAGCTGAAAGACAGGTGAAACGAAGGATCCACATGGTGTTGTGGTGAACGCGTTAGCTCCTGGAAAGGGTAATAGCGCGTTCGTTTCCCACCGTAAACAGCTGCGGTCCGAACTTTTGTAAATATCTCAGCATCTTCGTCGTTGTATTTCGCACATTACCCTGCCATGAAAATTGTAGTAGACAGAAAATAAAAGAAAAATGAAAAAAAATGAAATTTCCGAAAATGAACCGCAGGGAGGAATGCCTCATTATCACGCGTGATATTGGGCAGTATATAAGACTGCTATTTTGATGGGACGGGCACATTACGTTTCCATGTGAACACTGCGCGGTTGGTCTCCACATAACATATTAAGTGGAAGGCTCATAGAAAGCGGTGAGTATGCAAAGACTCTGTGTTCAGTGTGATTGAAATTTTGGTTTAGCATTTTCTCTGTTTGGTTATGGAGGTGTTTGGCCATGTAGATTGCAGTCAACGTGACCTTTCCAGGCTCTGAAGAAGGCGAAATCCGCCGAAACGTCAGCTTGTACGTAAATAAAGAAATAAAATAACACCTCGTGTTTGCTGAACAGAAGTAAAAAGAATTATTTCATCAATGCCGAGGTTAATAGAAAGTCGGACGTGGGAGTTACTAAAAGGCTAGAATTGTATTTACTATTATAATCAGTATTATTAAAGGTTATTCCTATTGTTCTTGCCATTATTTTTATCGCTGAAACTATTATCGTTAGAATTTGTCTTTCTTAATAGCCAACGCTGAAAAGGAAGGTATTTAGCACAAGTCATGCTTGGAAAATAAATTTCTTTGTGGTGCGTCCTCGGAAAAAAATGCACTTTTTTCATTTTCAAACGATGGTCTTTGGTCCAGCGAGGAGGAGAGAACACTAATTGTCGTCCTTTCACTTTATGTTTGCACGCTATTTAAGCATTTTTAAATTTTCTGTGCGTGAAGCAATGGTTGGAGGCGCCACTGCGACAAGCACGTGGAATCGATTCCTGCGCCCATGGCCCACCATGCCTTCCATCCCTCCGGAGTCGGAAAATTGGTACCAGACTCGTCTGGGAGGATAGTAGCACTGGCGCGATACATTGGTAAGCCACCGTAAAGGCCAGATATGTATTTAATCACCTTCAACGATGCTTAGTGAAGCCGAATGCATGATTCACCCCCAGGGATAGATCAACGCCGAGCGCTTTATCTTTTTTTAAAACCGTTCTGCGTATAGCTTTGGCAACTGGGGAGTCACCAGCTTCTCTTAGGGCTTTTGCTCTAATGGCCTGCTAAGATCTAAAGATTTGCCTGGCCATGCTTGCAATTCCACTATCATTTATTTTCTGAGGGAATTTGTTTTCCGAAGGAGCTTGATTATAAAACAACGTATCCATCAAATTTCTCCGCTATTACTTACTTGGACACTTGGATGGCCTCTCCTCGGTAGTTGTGCGGCCTTAACATAACTCCACTTTTTCGGCGTTTTGCTGCTTTAAGCATTATTGTTCCCTGGAGTGTCGACGTCATCCTAGCCGAGAGCTGCATCAAGTCATCACCACCTTCAGGAAGAGTTCTGCCACTATGCGACAAGTTGGATATTAGGGCGGTTGTCGTTCCTGGTATTTGTTTACTCTTAGCTGGACTTCCTGATGGAAACGCTGGACTACCCCTCAGCTAAGGAGCACCTGCTAGGGTGATGAATCCCTCCCTGTACATCGCTGACCGCCATCCAGAGACACCTCTCGGCCACGATGAGGCAGAAAACCGTTGGGAGGTTTCCGCTATTATTACATCTATAATTACCACTGTTCTAGTTATTGGTTTTGTTACTGTTTTTCTTGTACCAATTATTAGCGGCATTAATCATTATTATTACAATTGTTTTCTGGCGGATAGGTGTTTGATCAGAAACCGAGAGCGACAAGATGTTTTCCTGAGACACGGGTGGATCCAATAGACGGACTGCCTATTTTTTCAGCTCCGAAATAACGCATACCTTCCGTATTTTCGGAGACATATTCATGCTTGCGTGCGTGAATGCGTCCTCGTTTACGCGGATTTTATTCTACGAGACTTTAGGCCAAAAGTCTGCAATGAAGTCACAGGGAAGTGCATGAAAAGCAATTAGGAGTCAGTGGGTCTCATTGTCCTGACTCCGAAAGAGTGCCCGATACGGTAACATTAGATAGGATGAGCGTGGAGGGACTGTTGAAACTTCAGCATTGTCTAAATGGTAATGGACTAAGGTTACGATCTGTATCTGCAATGTACGCACACTTGCATCCGAGTTCTCGTTAGAAGACTTGATCATGTAAGCAAGAACGATAAGGTACGACGTTATCGGGCTAGCAGCCGATTCAACGCCGTCTATGACACCGGAGAACTTTTCTTCAGAACATGCGACATTGGAGGAGTCGGCAGCGTCGGCATTCTTGTCAGCACGAGTTTGAGCTTGAACAATGAATAACCAGAATTGGACGGGTACGGTATAAGAGATATCCACCAATACCCGTCAGTCCTCATAAACACATTGCTCGGTTGTTTACACGCCACGTGTTGAAATGCAAGGTTCCTATTCAGTAGAAGACCAGCAGGAATCTGCTATTGTTCAAAAAGTGTAGCCTAGCCACCATATTGACAACTATCTCCTAATCTGCTTGTTTTCTATCGTCTATAACCCATTTACTTGGGTAACCTTCAATATGATTTACAGAACACTGGACGAAGGGCAGCCTTAAGAGCAAGCAGGGTTTCAAAAAAGATTCAGTAACATGGACCATATCCATACGATAACAATATTCAGTGAAGTATCGCGGAACTTCGAGAGGGCGTTCTGTCACACTTTCTTCGATTTTAGGTAAACATTCAACTTAGCTGAGATGGAAGCACTCATGAAAATCTTGAGCAGGTTTGTCGTTTCTGCTCGGCAAATAAGGATTCCTCGTTGGGTGTATGAAAACTTTATAAGCAAAATATCTCCGTTCTATGAAGATATTAGCATCTACGTCAAATGGGTGATTAGGCGCGATGATACCATCTCGCCAAAGAAATTTTTTTATCGCCACCCATGGAATAACATGGGAGTGGAGATCGATGGTCGGAAATTAAATCGTAGTCGTTTTGTTGACGGCATCGCTATTATATAAGCTCTAAACATTAGCGGGGGAGAACGAGTGTTTGTCGACTTGCAAGAGCCTGTGGAAAGATCGATCTTTGAATAAATCTTACAAAAACTATGTTTGTGAGGAACAGATTGGTTAAATATGTTCCATTCACGCGATGAACAGCATTGATATCTTCGTATGCTCCCACTGCGCCTATATAGGTCGAGCAATCAACACCGTGAGCGGCATAGCTCCACAGTTAAACAGGTTGAAGCGAACAGCATGGTGAGTTTTCCGTAGCATAGAGGACAGATTGAAGAGAAAAAGAACACTTGTCTCCATGCCTACCTTTTCGACTCTACGATTCTTCCAGCCTTAACGTATGCGCCAAAAACGCGGTCGCTACGTAAGCAAGATGAAAGATCACTCAACGTTATAGAAGGCACAGTCGAAAGCACAATAGAAGCAGCTCCGTATCACACAAGTGAAGGAAGGGATCCTAATCTCAAACTTACTTCAACTATGAAAAGTCAAAGGCGCTGTTCGATACGCCAAGCGGTCGAAGATAAGGTGAGATGGGTACCGCTTAATACGTATTAACAACAACCGATTGACATGAGTCGTTAGTGACTGTTTTTCATGAAACCCTAGAAGAAGGATATGATGCTCAACGAGTCCTCAGAGCGAGCAGAACCCACTGTGCGGGGGCATGTGACACAGAGGATACTAATGTATAGTCTAAAATGGTTTTTGGTGGTTCTTTAACTTATTTTGAAATCAATCAAGCCATATTTTTTTCCAGTAAATTTTGAATATTATGGAGCGTAAAATCCTTGAAACATGTTGGAATATACAAATGTCGTGAAAATAATTTATAGAGGTCCTTAGCAAGATATAGACATCTGGGTAAACAAAGCGATATCATTGGTGTTGATTGTTCACGTTACCGTTTAGGGGTTCCAAATGACGCATTCACTTGGAGGTGGCACTGGTTCTGGAATGGGAACACTACTGATCTCAAAAATTCGTGAAGAATATCCGGATCGTATAATGAATACATTTTCTGTGGTTCCTAGTCCCAAAGTTTCGGATACGGTAAGTATTGAACTTTTCTATATCGTTTCGGAACTACCGATCAAATCGAGTTTTCTTATAATTAAGCCATATAGCAGCAAACATCATTTAATAGTTAATCTGTAATCGTGGTTGCTTCTATAATTTATTCAGTAAATGGTTTATTTGAAGGAAACTGTGTAGTTTCTTCGAAAGAATATTCCATTTCAAGGTAGTTGAACCGTATAATGCAACATTATCAGTTCACCAGCTCGTTGAAAATACAGACGAAACCTTCTGCATTGACAATGAGGTATTTTTTATGACTTAAAGAAATATTCCAGCAGAAACGCCAGTTGTGGGTTGTTTTTAAGTTTTTCCCATTTATATTTATATTTATTTATATTTATCTTGTTCAGGCACTTTATGATATCTGCTTTCGTACGTTGAAACTTTCTACACCAACTTACGGCGATTTGAATCATTTGGTTTCGATGACGATGAGTGGCGTAACGACGTGCTTAAGATTTCCAGGACAGGTTTGATTTAATAGCCTAATAGAAAGTTAGAGGCAGGGATAGCGCAGTGCTTTGTGATCAAGTCAGGAAGCGAAGATTGTAGTTCAAACTCCACTTTAATCACTCCTCCGGTTCACGTGAGAACCCGCTAGCCTGGTCATTTCTACGATTTCAAGAAGAACTTAACTGCCTAGCATTCAACGACACTCATAAGAAAGACGAAATCCTTAAGTAGCAGCTAAAACAACACGCTAAATGTTCGAAGACCGTTGTGAATGTTGGATGCAAGGAAACGAATCGAATGCGAGAGGTGTTGGGATCCACACAGTAGATGTCATAACGGGTGATGTAAGGGCAAATAAAGTGGAAAGTCAGTTTCACAGAAATCACGATTTCTCACTGGTCTTCCACTTTTTTTAAGAAGTCATATCGCTTTTAAAATGGTATTCGAGACAAATATCGAGAGTTTTATTGCATCAGAAATTAGAAATGTAAGAAAAAAACTAGACTAGTGAGTACGAGCTTGAGGAGAGAGTTTCAGCTTAATGCTGATTTACGTAAGTTGGCGGTGAATATGGTGCCTTTCCCACGACTTCATTTCTTCATGCCCGGTTTTGCGCCACTTACATCACGTGGCTCACAGCAGTACAGGTAATTATATTTTTATCCATCTTGATTCTTAAACAATCCTGTTTTTAACTACCATGTTGTTTTTGAATTCGTCGTTTTCTCTCTTAGCAATCACGAGGTTGTTAAACAGCATACGTTTACTTCCATACAATAACACACATACAACACAATGTGTTATTGTATGGAAGTAAACGTATGCTGTTTAACAACCTTGCGATTGCTAAGAGAGAAAACGACGAATTCATAATACAATGCCAAGGTTAATAGAAAGTCGATCCTAGGTACTATTACAACATGTTGTTTTTCTTCATTGGGGATTGTAATCGTTGCGCGAGAAGCTACTACTACTACTTGGAGTTGGAGTAGTCCAAGAAGTAGTAGTAGTAGTAGTAATCATTGTGCGAGAAGCTAATCCTAAATTAATGACGGGTTGAAGAAGATTCTGTGGGTTTTTTTCCCGTGTTGACTTCCTAAATATGCACATATATTGTCTGGTGTTCTAAGGCAATAAAATACCAGATACTGAATAGCCAATGCATAACGAAGGTTCTCTGCATTGATATTGGTAACAAGAGCTTTCATCAGATCGTTGACAGTACCAGAACTAACACAGCAAATGTTTGATGCGAAGAACATGATGGCGGCGTGTGATCCACGGCACGGAAGATATCTTACTGTAGCGGCAATGTTCAGAGGTCGAATGAGTATGAAGGTAAGGCGATAGAAATTGAAGCACTAAAAACACAAGGGTAGCAGAGATTATCTTGAGTATCTTATGGTATTTGGCATATATGATATCTCAATGATAAGAACAACAAGAAATATCCAAAGATGGATACATTTTTGAACTTTTGTTTATTCCTTTCTACCACTTAGTAGAGATTTGGTTGTCCACATCAGTAAAGTGATTACGATGAGCATGTCAGATTTTCAAGTGCTCCAACGAAGAATTATTCGTGAATGACTGCGAAATTATGCAATTACCTTGACTTGACGAAGATTGTAAATGGAAATATCAGATAATAATAAAAGAGTGAGAGGTTTCACCGTTACGTGTTCTATTTGGCAGTATTACAAAGCCAGATTTAGGTCTTCGATAACGATGAAATTCTCTAAACTTCAAAGCAAAAAATTTCTTTTGTGCTTAAACGGCTTTTCGAATTCTACGTTAATGAGGGAAAATCGTTGATTGAAAGAGATTGGTGTGGAGAGATGGATGAGGTTTATCTTTATCAGGAGTTCTTCGATACCATTATATGTTGTCTAATTTACACGTTTCCCAAAACTCGAGGCTACTGCTGAATTGTTTTTCATATTCATCCTCCAAATAAAGTATGCTGAGGGCGTTCTTGCCATTGAGTGGTAATAGAGCATCGAGTACTCTTCAAATTCGAATCCATGTACCATCAAAATCAGTTGGCATTATTTAGACTCGGATAATACATGGTGTTATAAGAACGATTACTAGTGAAGCGGAGATGCTGTCAGTGGTGTCAAACTTTCACTTGCATATCTCCTCATCTCTTTGTGCGGTGTTCTGCAGCGTGGCGCTGAACGTTTTTGAAGAGATAGTACCATTATGTCTGCCTTTCTGGCCGTCTCGATAGTGACATCGTCGTATAATGATGAAACTGTGACGTAAAATCACTTTAGGTTCTATCAGATATAAACATACCAATTAATTATAGTAAAGTAGACTGTACTAATTTACTAGCTAACTTACTAACTACTAATTGTGCCATACTATGTACTAGATGTACTACTTGCTTAATATACATAAAAAAGTGTTGAGTAGGAATTCCCTGTTTGCCTAAGGCTTCCATAAACACTTTTATATAAACGGAATCACAGGTCTACTCTTAAAATCCTTCAGATGTTTCCCTTAGCCCAATCCTGGCGTCGAAGTTACCATCGACGATTTAATAGGAAGAATGACCTTATCCACAAAAGTCCTTATGTAGTGCCTTAATCTCATGAATGATTGAACTAATTATTATGAGAAGTGTGTGTAGCTCAGTGGAGGCGCCCTGAAATACCATGGGATCGATCCGGCGTTCCAGGCTCACCGAGCATTCTATCTCTTCAGGGTGGGCAAATTCGTACGGGACATGTGTGGGTGGAAAGCAACACTGGCTCGATACATCGATAGGCCTCCGCGGGTCATTGTATAGGCCAGATATGTATTCAATCACCTCCAACAATGCTTAATGAGGTCGAATGTTTGGCGTACCTCTCAGGTATTGATTAGCACTGAAAGCTTTATCCTTTTATCCTTTATTGTTAGGAAGCAAATGAAGCGAGCTTTGGAACCGGCACTGGTCAACATCTTTTTCTATTACGGATGTCCTATTAGATCATTAATAGCTAATATTACTTAATTTTCATGGACAGGCTTGTATTCGGATCCAACTATTAATGCCCAATTTTCGACTCCGAGTATCAGGATGTAGTGCATAGCTCTTCTTTTGCTTACGTTAATCTTGATTGTGAAAGTGAGAATCATTCGAAAAGGATTCATCGACATTAATGAAGGAGACAACGTCCTCAAGTGGCAACCGGAATTAAACACGAATCAGGAGACCTGTTTGTTATGAAGATAATGCAGTACTTGATGCTTACTTGATACTTTTATGGCCTGTCCTCACTAGTTGTGAGTCCCAGCATAGTCACCACTTTTCTGAGATTTTTTGGTCAAGCTATTGTAGCTCCCTGGAATCCCGAGGAAAGCCTGGCCAAAGGCTGCCCCAGGTCGTCACGACGGCAGGCGGTCGCAGCCCTTGTGGATCAGAGGGAGATTACTCACTATACGACTTTGATACTAGGACGGTGGTGCAATAGGAAAGATGTCCATAGTAACGAATTCTTTCAAGATGTTGTCAACACCAACAGAAATTTCGTTCTTTGTGTGTTGAGTTTCAATACCAGATCCATAAATTCTCGCAAGGCTAGCCGATGGCGTTTCCATGTGGCGTTACTGTGCCTGGCATAACTTCTATCTGAAATAAAAAACCATTTAAATATTGTTATCAGTGGGGCTACAAAGGAAATAAAAGGGTTAAAGAATTTAAAGAAGAGTAAAAATGTAGTTGATAGCTTTCAGATACCAACTGCAAAGTTTAGTTTTTAACATCAAAGAATTTTTTGGTAATCATGAGTTTCCATAGTGTTTATTACGGTTGTGTAGCTACAACCAAATATCGGAGTCACTTTGATTGATAGATGTCATAACGGGTGATGTAAGGGCAAATAAAGTGGAAAGTCAGTTTCACAGAAATCACGATTTCTCACTGGTCTTCCACTTTTTTTAAGAAGTCATATCGCTTTTAAAATGGTATTCGAGACAAATATCGAGAGTTTTATTGCATCAGAAATTAGAAATGTAAGAAAAAAACTAGACTAGTGAGTACGAGCTTGAGGAGAGAGTTTCAGCTTAATGCTGATTTACGTAAGTTGGCGGTGAATATGGTGCCTTTCCCACGACTTCATTTCTTCATGCCCGGTTTTGCGCCACTTACATCACGTGGCTCACAGCAGTACAGGTAATTATATTTTTATCCATCTTGATTCTTAAACAATCCTGTTTTTAACTACCATGTTGTTTTTGAATTCGTCGTTTTCTCTCTTAGCAATCACGAGGTTGTTAAACAGCATACGTTTACTTCCATACAATAACACACATACAACACAATGTGTTATTGTATGGAAGTAAACGTATGCTGTTTAACAACCTTGCGATTGCTAAGAGAGAAAACGACGAATTCATAATACAATGCCAAGGTTAATAGAAAGTCGATCCTAGGTACTATTACAACATGTTGTTTTTCTTCATTGGGGATTGTAATCGTTGCGCGAGAAGCTACTACTACTACTTGGAGTTGGAGTAGTCCAAGAAGTAGTAGTAGTAGTAGTAATCATTGTGCGAGAAGCTAATCCTAAATTAATGACGGGTTGAAGAAGATTCTGTGGGTTTTTTTCCCGTGTTGACTTCCTAAATATGCACATATATTGTCTGGTGTTCTAAGGCAATAAAATACCAGATACTGAATAGCCAATGCATAACGAAGGTTCTCTGCATTGATATTGGTAACAAGAGCTTTCATCAGATCGTTGACAGTACCAGAACTAACACAGCAAATGTTTGATGCGAAGAACATGATGGCGGCGTGTGATCCACGGCACGGAAGATATCTTACTGTAGCGGCAATGTTCAGAGGTCGAATGAGTATGAAGGTAAGGCGATAGAAATTGAAGCACTAAAAACACAAGGGTAGCAGAGATTATCTTGAGTATCTTATGGTATTTGGCATATATGATATCTCAATGATAAGAACAACAAGAAATATCCAAAGATGGATACATTTTTGAACTTTTGTTTATTCCTTTCTACCACTTAGTAGAGATTTGGTTGTCCACATCAGTAAAGTGATTACGATGAGCATGTCAGATTTTCAAGTGCTCCAACGAAGAATTATTCGTGAATGACTGCGAAATTATGCAATTACCTTGACTTGACGAAGATTGTAAATGGAAATATCAGATAATAATAAAAGAGTGAGAGGTTTCACCGTTACGTGTTCTATTTGGCAGTATTACAAAGCCAGATTTAGGTCTTCGATAACGATGAAATTCTCTAAACTTCAAAGCAAAAAATTTCTTTTGTGCTTAAACGGCTTTTCGAATTCTACGTTAATGAGGGAAAATCGTTGATTGAAAGAGATTGGTGTGGAGAGATGGATGAGGTTTATCTTTATCAGGAGTTCTTCGATACCATTATATGTCGTCTAATTTACACGTTTCCCAAAACTCGAGGCTACTGCTGAATTGTTTTTCATATTCATCCTCCAAATAAAGTATGCTGAGGGCGTTCTTGCCATTGAGTGGTAATAGAGCATCGAGTACTCTTCAAATTCGAATCCATGTACCATCAAAATCAGTTGGCATTATTTAGACTCGGATAATACATGGTGTTATAAGAACGATTACTAGTGAAGCGGAGATGCTGTCAGTGGTGTCAAACTTTCACTTGCATATCTCCTCATCTCTTTGTGCGGTGTTCTGCAGCGTGGCGCTGAACGTTTTTGAAGAGATAGTACCATTATGTCTGCCTTTCTGGCCGTCTCGATAGTGACATCGTCGTATAATGATGAAACTGTGACGTAAAATCACTTTAGGTTCTATCAGATATAAACATACCAATTAATTATAGTAAAGTAGACTGTACTAATTTACTAGCTAACTTACTAACTACTAATTGTGCCATACTATGTACTAGATGTACTACTTGCTTAATATACATAAAAAAGTGTTGAGTAGGAATTCCCTGTTTGCCTAAGGCTTCCATAAACACTTTTATATAAACGGAATCACAGGTCTACTCTTAAAATCCTTCAGATGTTTCCCTTAGCCCAATCCTGGCGTCGAAGTTACCATCGACGATTTAATAGGAAGAATGACCTTATCCACAAAAGTCCTTATGTAGTGCCTTAATCTCATGAATGATTGAACTAATTATTATGAGAAGTGTGTGTAGCTCAGTGGAGGCGCCCTGAAATACCATGGGATCGATCCGGCGTTCCAGGCTCACCGAGCATTCTATCTCTTCAGGGTGGGCAAATTCGTACGGGACATGTGTGGGTGGAAAGCAACACTGGCTCGATACATCGATAGGCCTCCGCGGGTCATTGTATAGGCCAGATATGTATTCAATCACCTCCAACAATGCTTAATGAGGTCGAATGTTTGGCGTATACCTCTCAGGCACATTAGCACTGAAAGCTTTATCCTTTTATCCTTTATTGTTAGGAAGCAAATGAAGCGAGCTTTGGAACCGGCACTGGTCAACATCTTTTTCTATTACGGATGTCCTATTAGATCATTAATAGCTAATATTACTTAATTTTCATGGACAGGCTTGTAAATGAGGTCGAATGTTTGGCGTACCTCTCAGGCACATTAGCACTGAAAGCTTTATCCTTTTATCCTTTATTGTTAGGAAGCAAATGAAGCGAGCTTTGGAACCGGCACTGGTCAACATCTTTTTCTATTACGGATGTCCTATTAGATCATTAATAGCTAATATTACTTAATTTTCATGGACAGGCTTGTATTCGGATCCAACTATTAATGCCCAATTTTCGACTCCGAGTATCAGGATGTAGTGCATAGCTCTTCTTTTGCTTACGTTAATCTTGATTGTGAAAGTGAGAATCATTCGAAAAGGATTCATCGACATTAATGAAGGAGACAACGTCCTCAAGTGGCAACCGGAATTAAACACGAATCAGGAGACCTGTTTGTTATGAAGATAATGCAGTACTTGATGCTTACTTGATACTTTTATGGCCTGTCCTCACTAGTTGTGAGTCCCAGCATAGTCACCACTTTTCTGAGATTTTTTGGTCAAGCTATTGTAGCTCCCTGGAATCCCGAAGAAAGCCTAGCCAAAGGCTGCCCCAGGTCGTCACGACGGCAGGCGGTCGCAGCCCTTGTGGATCAGAGGGAGATTACTCACTATACGACTTTGATACTAGGACGGTGGTGCAATAGGAAAGATGTCCATAGTAACGAATTCTTTCAAGATGTTGTCAACACCAACAGAAATTTCGTTCTTTGTGTGTTGAGTTTCAATACCAGATCCATAAATTCTCGCAAGGCTAGCCGATGGCGTTTCCATGTGGCGTTACTGTGCCTGGCATAACTTCTATCTGAAATAAAAAACCATTTAAATATTGTTATCAGTGGGGCTACAAAGGAAATAAAAGGGTTAAAGAATTTAAAGAAGAGTAAAAATGTAGTTGATAGCTTTCAGATACCAACTGCAAAGTTTAGTTTTTAACATCAAAGAATTTTTTGGTAATCATGAGTTTCCATAGTGTTTATTACGGTTGTGTAGCTACAACCAAATATCGGAGTCACTTTGATTGAGGAACTGCTGCTGCCAATTAGCCTAGATAAAGGCAGAATTCAACGTTTAAGTTGTTCAACACACCGATCAGCTAAATTGCGCCTTAAGGAAGTTGCGCTTTAAGGAAGTCGACGAGCAAATGCTAAATGTCCAGAATAAGAATTCTTCGTATTTTGTGGAGTGGATCCCGAACAACGTGAAGACGGCAGTATGTGATATTCCTCCGAGAGGTGTCAAGGTATTTAAATTTATTAGTGGTTGCTTACTTCTTTCCATCCATTGGTAATTGCAGCTTTTTTGCGTTCTTATTCCTATTTTTCACTCTATTCAAATCAATATTTGAGATGGCCGCAACTTTCGTTGGTAATTCTACTGCTATTCAAGAACTCTTCAAGAGAATATCTGAGCAATTCACCGGTAAATATGCAATGATAACAGAAGATAAAAATCAGTAAGTGTTCAGTGGTATTTTTTTCAGCGATGTTTCGTCGTAAAGCCTTCCTTCATTGGTATACTGGTGAAGGTATGGATGAAATGGAATTCACCGAAGCCGAGTCAAACATGAATGATCTTGTATCTGAATATCAACAATATCAGGTTGGGGGACATTGATTTATAATTACACAGACATTTATGCTAACAATTTTATCCAGAAGAAACGGCAATTGCTCTGTATTCAGGAAGCAACCGCTGACGACGAAGGTGAATTTGATGACCAGGAGCACGATGTCGACGAATGAAGCATCATACTCGACATCGATATTCATTGTCAAAAAAAATTCCACTTCATTAATGTTGTTTTGCAATGAATAATGGAGTTTTTTAAGAATAACTTGAACTCTTTTAATTTTGTCGGATATGTATGTGTCTGTATGTGTGTGCTCATGTACATGTATATGTATGTATGTACGTATATATGTAGGTATGTATGTATGTAAGCATGTATGTGTGTATGCTTGCATGAATATATGGTATGCAACCTCAGATTCAATGCTTCTATTCAAACAATACTAGCGCCTCCTTTGATTTATACCAGTCCAGTGAGGAAGATGGAATAGATCGTAATTTTATCGTTGGCAAGATCACGAACATTTCCATGTGGATGTAGGACAGTTTGTCTTTTTTTTCTTTTTAAACAGTTAGGTATGACCTTTCTGTTGCTTGTAATAGTTGCATATGACACTGCGAGAACACTAAACGAATGCTGTGTGAGCGCAATGAAAAACCAGGGAAATGCATAAGGAAAAATCGGAAAACTGAGAGACAAGTATATACTAGAATTAATCGTAAATCCAGTCGTAATCGTGATAAGTTCAGCATAAAGACGAAGAAAAACGAACATAGAGAACAAAAGGAGTGAAAATCACAGAAGAAGTACAATACAACAATTGGATGGGAACTCGTTACACACATACGGGTATTTGCTACAGTAATGGAAAAAGCATGCAAATATCGTGTTGTTTCATGAGATATTTTGAAAGAGACAAGGCTAGGATACGTTCCGTATCAGTCTCACCCGTTTCAGTTAAGCATTTTGCTCAAAGGCACGTTATCGAACTCCACGCATGCGCGTGTTTTCGTTGAGTGAGGTCATCTATCACCTCATCTGAGACGATTCCTCTAACAGAGCGCATACATAGGATAGTGATGACGACGATAAACTACGTCGATACCGGCGACGCTGTACAACAAGTGAGACCGACGCAGAGTCGTACGCTTTCATGAATGCGGATATCGTCAACAATTTTCTCAGCTAAGCCAGTGCACGTCGATTCCTTGATGATATCGTTGCTAGATCGGGAAACAGTTGCGCGACAGCTTCATCGATATGCGCACAGAAGCCTCGTAACGAAAAATCGCGATCGAAACGTGCACGCTGAACACATTTGGATTAAGTGAGAAGTTGATTAAGCGCGAATAACATTCTGCTTTCTAATCGGTACACTGAAGCGATTTATCCGCAGATCTTGAAAAAAGGGCTTAAATCAGAAACGCGCTCATTATGGTCTGTGTGAGACGTTCGGAAGTGATATGTGGTTGCCATTTCTAATGGAGCCTCTTAATGGATTTTTTGTTTCATAAATGATGACTACTGCACACATGTAGCCACACTGAATCTCTTTGGAAGCAGTTATGAAATTTGTAAATTTTGTGCATTAACTACAATGTTTTGCTTTTTTTTTGGAAAGTTTACTTGTTTCTTGTAGGTCTCGTCGCAGTCGAGCGCCGGCCAGTCCTGTTTTTTGATATGGTGCATCATTGCTTCAGCAAGCAATTCCCCTGTCGGCTTTATTATCTGAAAACATCAATCAAGAAAAAAATGCCCTGATGAAACATACTCATTGTTGTCTACCTTGTTGCCGGTAACATCTTCTATAACCGTCTCAGCTGGTCCACCACTGTCACAAACGATCACCGGCCGTCGTTGGTCCAATGCCTGCACGAGGACCTATTTCAAAAAGACTCGACGAATCACTATAAAATCAGTTGTTGTTACCTCTATAGGAACGATACCAAAGTGCTCGTTAGGAGGTGTATAGAGTGTTGAGTCGCACTGTCGATACAACTCAAATTTTTGGCATTCGGATGGTGACGGAATGAAGTGTACTACGTCACAAACATCGAGATCCTAGAAATCCAAGAAAAAAATGCGAGCGTATTTGTCCTTAAAGCAATTTTAACTGCACTCACTCTAGTCATCTTCTGTAATAACTCATAGTATATTCGGCTCTCAGGAATGTGTGGCATTACCGAACCTGCGAGTTGCACCAGAAACTTGTACCCGCGCTTCTTCAGTAACGCTTAACCAATTTAACTGTGCTCGCGTTTTAGTAAGACAATCAGACTTACATTGATACATGAGACTTACAGGCAGCCTCAACTATGATGTCAAGCCTTTTCTCAGGCCAGAATCTGTTCATCGACATAAACACGTAGACGTCGTTTTGCGGCCGATCTCGACGACTCATCGGTTTCTCTGCCTCCAAGGGAGAACATTAGCAAATTTCTCAGTTAAGTCAATACAAGGTTTTTCATATACCGATATGACGATTGAGTCGACGTCGCATGGGGGATACACGACTCGAATCTTACTTTTATCGATGCGCGGCATTACTCGACTAAACTGGGAAGCTGAAAAACCTCGTTTAGAGACTAAAGAATGATACTATCTACGTGTCCATATTTTTCTAATTACCTGTAAATTGACTATTTACCATAATGACATCGGTTTGCTTAAAGAGATGCTCTTCGATGAGAGCGATTAGACTCGAATACCACCTAAAAGAAAACTAAAGTTGGACAAAGAATTAATAAATTAAACAGCATATATACCTATACAAGAAGAACCTAGATGGTGTGACGAGTTGTTGAGGGAAATGACAATAGAACAACACCTTACAGCACGGATAGCGCCATTTTATCAGCGGGACACAACTGGAAACAAAAGGATAAGAGGAGAAAAAAATTCAGAATTTATCCAGTACCTTGCCGAATGGTCGACAACAACCAAATCTGGTTCGATGTTGTTCAATACGAGGTACCAACCAAGGGCGACATTTTGACTCCACCAATCACCAGGATGAAGCTTAAGACCAACTTGTCGAACGTCTAAATTTCATAAATCTTATGACAAATCGAATTTCGACGACAATTAATGTTTCTAACCGACGCCATCGAAATTGTGATCGCTCCAATACTCATCGATCATCGTAGTAAGCCATGTAACCTGAAATTTCAAGGGACTTTCATAAGTAGTGAAAAACATAATGCGCTTCCGGTGTTTAAGATTTACCTTATAGCCCTTAGAAACAAAATGGCGTATGAGCGCTACTGTACAACGATCTGAACCCCCATTCCATAGTTCAGGATGAATAATTACCACATGCATCTGAAGATTTCAACCTTATCACTGGTGTGAATGCAATTTTTAAGTAGTGATTTTAACTGGTTTATAAGATGGCATTGTTTTTTTTTGCTCATCGAAAGTCGACTATTGCGGTGACCACGATAACCATTGGCATCAGATGACTTTTGTCCAATCACAACCTGATTGAGGTCAACCTTGTCAAGCGTGGCTGGAGTACAGATCGTAATCGCTGAGAGATTCTCTGCACGAACAATTTGGAACGTAGGTAGATGTGAGCGCGCGATACTCCGCGATATCTGGTCGCACAAACGACGTCTTCTGCTCAAACATCATTCTGAGGCGAATCAAATGCGTAAATGGGCTTGTTGGAAGAAAAAAACTCTCAATGACAGTATTCGCGGCACGATAGCGACGATATTAAGTTACCAAAAAAATTAGATGCCAAACAATGTAAATTTGCTCTGAGAAGTCGTAGTAGAGCCTAGTCAAAATGAAAAACCCAGTTTAGCACGAATTAATTTCAAAGGTAAAGTCATCTGTAAGAAGGATACTGATTGCACAAAAAATAATATCCAGTAAAATTAATGGTTGTCGGAAGTTGAAGAGAAAGTGTGTCAGAATCGGTCAAAATGCCCGATACGTTCCGGTGCGCTCTACGCTCTTGTAGATTTCCAAAAAGATAGTGAATAACCGGCCCGCAGACCAGCCGGATATGAGTTTTCGGAACAGGACCAGAAAGAATTGAGGACAGCTAAGGGAGCATGGCTACTCGACCGAGGTAAAATGAGTGTAGAACTAACTTGTGCTCCGAAAGGAAAAGCGTAAAACATTTATTATTAACTTGTGCACAAAGATAACGACAATGTCGAGCTTTTGACGGTAAAACTAGCAATTTAGGAGTCATCCTCGTTCTTTCGTGATGACAGAAAAGTGAGCACAACCTTGAGGTTTATATAACAGAGAGGGGATGAAAAAAAACATGATTGCGGTAGTTTGAAAATCTGTTCCATTGTCAAACATAATTCCAGGATGGAATCATTTGAAACGTTGTACTGTCGTAATCATAGAAAACAGACATTGATCGTAGAGGAAGTCTTTATAAAGAGCGGAGAATGATGAGGCACATTCATAAGTCAACAGACATCTAGGACCGACTTTCTCTTAACCTCACCATTGATCAATAATTCACATTTTTTCTTGATGAGTTAACAAAGTAATGTTGAAATGTGTTGTAATATCAGCAATAACATCGTGTGACAAATGTTGCAACAACAACCTCGTGTTAGCTCATCAAGGAAAACAGTGAATTATTGACCAACAGACAGTACAAGCGGTATCAAACACGAGGAACTGTATGCGCACGAGTGAGGAGATTGTTGCGATCACTGAGCGCAAATAAACGAATAATACTTGGAGGATTGGAAAACCATAGAGATAATAAAACAATGAAAACTGATGCAGATGAAGTGGCATGTGTTAAACTATACATATTAATATAACGTAGTAAGAAACATGCATTGTTGCCAACCTTAGTGATCAACCCGGATTTCAAAGTCGCGTTTAGCGACGAGAGGGGCAACACGGGAGGTGTTCTGAGATCTAGTGGAAAAGCCACCGAGCTAAAATATTTGCATTTATACACATAAGCACAACTGAACAATATGCTCGCTTAATGACGACAGTTGGAAATGAGTAGCTAAGGTTAGTTATATTGGAAATGTATGAAGAGATGGTATTAATGGAAGAGTAGCAGCTACCTGATAGTCACCGGCGACTGTCGTTTCCTGGAAAAGTTCTCTTCTAATGTACCAGACGGCAAGTGACAAAGGCACGGAGAAAAAGAGCGCAGCAGTGTATAAGCAGGAAAGCAGCCACGGACGAGGATCGAACATGTGCGAATGCGATGCGCCACCGATAACGTGGAGGAGACCATAACGCCCAGTTGTGGGCGGGCGACTCAAATTTGTGCACCTATGATGTCCTCCGGCACTCATTTTTATTTAGGTGAAATTCTAACAAGCTTTAAGTGCAGCAAGTGACGTCTTCTGATATCGGTGACGACGATGGAACGTTAGACTTAAACCGTCCACAAATCGCTTACGGATCGCTAATAATATTGATGACGAAATTACAGGTGACTGACTACGCTTGCTCTCTTCATGTGAAAATAGTGAAGCAAATAAAATGGGCAATCAATCAAGGAAAGTCCATCATACAGTGATGTTGATCCGTAAAACTGACTGGTTGGCAGAACAGCTATCGGAACATAAGTCCTTCTCTGTTTCCTTAAATTCCTGTTGTCTCAAAAAGAAAACGTACGAAGCGTTATCCAAAGTGGCGAAACATGAAGCAGTACTCGAACTTTTCAGCGACTGTCTTTGTAAGATCATGAACATATGAATTTATTTCTGTAATCAAGGTAATTGATGCATGACACCGTAGGACTAATGTTTTCTAGCGCTACGAAATTTTTTTTTGGTAGATTTGGGTTAAAGACCAATTTCATGTGACAAATAGTTAGCAGATTACCTTAAGTGACGGGTGGTTTAAAGCTTTGATTATATTCAGAACCGTAAAATAACCAAGGATTTTCATCTGGCTAAGATATAGAAATGCGGCAAAGGTCGACACTGCTTTAGAAATTTACAGCACACGGCATTTTAAATGTCTCTTCTTAGAAAAGTGGCTTATTAAAAATTGAAAGTTTCTGTTCGAAGATTTTTTTGAAATCGGTCGCACTTCTTTAGTGGCTAACGTGAAACGGCGAATGGTGTCGTTAAGACGTCATTAAACATGCTCAACATCTAACCGCCATCATTTCTACCGCAAAACCGTCATATGCGAGAAGTTCGTTTGTTTTCGTAAAACAATGCATACGACTCGATTAAGTTGATAAGAATGTAATAGTACCCAGGATCGACTTTCTACTGAACTCGGCATAGAACAATGAATTCGTCGTTTTCTCTCTTAGCAATCGCGAGGTTGTTAAACAGCATACGTTTACTTCCATACAATAACACACATACAACACAATCGTAGTTGACGTTTCGGCAGAATCGCCTTTTCAGAGCCGCTTTTTTGTTAGTGTTATTGTATGGAAGCAAACATATGCTGTTTAATAACATCGCGATTGATAAGAGAGAAAACGACGATTTGGTAGAATCCGATTATATCTGATCCACGCAATGACATGTGGTGGCCTACCGATCTATGAGGGCGTTTTTTAACGTGTCATATATGTCTGGTAGCATTTTGCTGACCACGGAGCGATGGCAGTTTGGTTAGCTATGTCTATAAGATCGAGATTATTGACACCTGGCACTTGAATGGCGCATCCTCACTGGTTGTGTGGGCTCCACCATAAAGGATAAAAGGATAAAGCTCTCGGCGTTGATCAATCCCTGAGGGATGCGCCATGCATTCGACTTCATTAAGCATCGTTGGAGGTGATTGAATGCATATCTGGCCTTTACAATGACTCGCGGTGGCCGGCCGATGTATCGAGCCAGTGCTGCTATCCTCCCAGACAAGTCTCAGAGCCGCTTTTTTGTTAGTGTTATTGTATGGAAGCAAACATATGCTGTTTAATAACCTCGCGATTGATAAGAGAGAAAACGACGATTTGATAGAATGTGTTTATATCTGATCCACGCAATGACATGTGGTGGCCTACCGATCTATGAGGGCGTTTTTTAAAGTGCCATATATGTCTGGTAGCAATTTGCTGACCACGGAGCGATGGCAGTTTGGTTAGCTATGTCTATAAGATCGAGATTATTGACACCTGGCACTTGAATGGCGCATCCTCACTGGTTGTGTGGGCTCCACCATAATCGCCACTTTTTGAGAATTTGCTAGTTAAGCCATTGTGGTATCCCGGAATCCCGAGGTCAGCCTGGTCAAAGCTTTTACCACCACAGGCAATAGCAGCCCTTCTGGATCAGAGAGAGAGAGATTTGCCTGCTACACTTTTTGAGAATTTGCTAGTTAAGCCATTGTGGTATCCTGGAATCCCGAGGTCAGCCTGGTCAAAGCTTTTACCACCACAGGCAATAGCAGCCCTTCTGGATCAGAGAGAGAGAGATTTGCCTCCATGCGACTTTGATAGCAGGACGATGGTGAATCCTGGTATTGCTTTACTCTTAGCTTGGCCTCCTGATGGAAACGCCAGTCTCCTGCTCAAGTTGGGTGACCCTGCCAGAGGGACGAATCTCCCCGCTGTACATCACAGCCCGCCACCCAGGAACACCTTCCAGCCATGATGAGGCGATAAACCGTTAGGAGGATCGAGAATATTGGTTGAATAAAATAAGGAATGTCTGTGTAATTGGTGTGTTGATAATTTGGAAAACCTTACGGTATAATACCTTTGCACACGATTCCTATTCACATTGGTAGTCACTTAAACTGCTATCACAATTAAAACGTTAGGCATAGTGTTTCTTCAATTTTTAGAGAGACTTTACGATTTTCAAAATCAGTCCCCTTTTCTCCTTTTTTATATATCGTTTATCGATTGAGTAACGAAGTCTATAAAAGCCAAAGCCAGCAAAATTTTTTCTTTCGAATAAATCTGGCACCAGCCGAACGGGAACGTGGCCTGCTTTCTGTTAAATTCTTTAAATGGGGGTCGCTTTTTTTTTCATAATACGACGTAACCGCCGAACGATTTTATGTCCACATGAATAAGGTTGAGTTTAAATTGTTCAGAATAGAATTTGATGATGCAAAAAATATGAAATTTTTTCTTGATCAACGCCGCTCTCATTCACAAACATGTCGAGTATTGTTTTAAGCTATAAAATCTTCTTTTTAACGTTCTTCGTTAATTCAAATTCAACAGCGTGAAACGAACTTTCGTCAACTTTTTCAGCATGAATGATGATTTTCTTAGCTTTTGCTTCTGGTGGATTTAATGCGAAAGTGGATGCAATGCTACAGTTGCCCGTTGCAGTAACAAATACTTCATCGAGAGACAGTTTCGACACTAAATCTACCATTTCTTCTTGGCTTCACAAGTTCCAGTTTGAATAGGAAGTCTAAGCAATAAAAACTATGAATAGTCTAAGATTATCGCTGACGCAGGGAATGTGATAACATTGACTTGATGGAATCCACGCAAGAGTGGTTCGAATTTAGTTGAAACACTTAGAATACGCGTTCGAACGATTTTGGACCATCTTGAGCCGCTGTGGAATGTCAGGAACTCCGCAAGTGAGTTCCTCGAATATCACGTCCATTACTGCTGAAAAAATAATGACGACATATTTCATGTTAAAGCGCTCTAAGAATAACATAGAAAAATTGGATTGTTCCCTTCAAAAAAAAAACACACACACACACAGAACACTCACAAATAAGTAATCTGATTCATCGGAAATACTTGAAATTTTACAGTTGCAACTCTGACTGGGCGCGTGTGGCGCAGTGGTTGGAGGCCCCACTGCGACAGGTACGTGGAATGCGCCCATGGACCACCAAGCCTTCCATCCCTGCGGGGTCGGCAAATTGGTGCCAGACTTGTCTGGGAGGACAACAGCACTGGCTCGTCACATCGGCTGACCATCGCGAGTCATTGTAAATGCCAGATATGCATTCAATCACCTCCAACGATACTTAATGAAGTCGAATGTATGGCGCGTCCCTCAGGGACTGAAACGCCGAGAGCTTTATCCTTTATCCTTTAACTCTGACAACGATCTAGTATGATATTTTTCCTTAACGCTTCATATCATTTTTTTTCTTTTTGCATAGTTTATGACGAAACATGCAACAGGATGTGTAACTCTTCTCATTACGACATTAGCGATCTTTACAAAAAAACTTACGTGCTTCTTTCAGTTCGATGTTACGCCCACCGGTGTAGCCTGATGATGACAATCGCATAGAAATCGAAGCCTGGCTGAGGTGCAGGATCCGCTTTCACCTCTAGGACCGTCGGCGCTCCACGATAGCGATCATCATCATGTTCTAGTCTGCAGAGATTAGAGACCACTCACAAAGGTTGCTAGATGAGCTAAGGCTGATAGCACCGACAGCAATCCGGAACACAGCATTCCGAACTCGATGACGACGTGTAAGCTAGACCGAAATAAAGTTTTACGAATTGTCAGATAATAGGGCTATTCAATCTGATTCTGGTAAGCTTATAATTATAAATATTTAAGTATTCGACTGCCTTTTTCGAATAGGCAATAAGATTGCCTAAGCTTGATGATAAACATCAAGATCACGATTAACTGTTGGTATATGGGAAGCTTTTAGTGCCTGTTGTGCTTGAAAATGCAAAGTTTTTCCTCTCACTCTACTTTAGAACTCAAGAAAAAGCATCAAGCGATGGCAAGTGAAAGAACTGATCTTGTAAAATAAACGACGTAAAATATCCTTACGCTTCCCAACGGTTTACCACCTCAGTACGGCTGCGAGATGTTCCTAGGTGCCAGGCTGGGATGTACAGCAGGGCGATTCATCCATCCAGCAGGGTCTCCCAAGCTGAAAAGGAGTCCGGCGTTTCTATCAGAAAGCCTAGCAAAGAAAAAACTAGTACTGTGGTAGACTACCGTCCTAGTATCAATTTAGTCGCATAGTGGAAAATCCCCTGATCCACAATACGGCCATCGCCTGTGTTGGTGACGACCTGGTGCCGACCTTTGCAAGGTTGACTTCGAGATTCCAGGCAACCACAACAACTAAACCATAAATACTCTATAAAAATATAAATTATGTTGAGGTTTGCACAACCTGTGAACACGCATCATCCAAGTATCGAAAAAAGTAATTATAATATCGCTACTATCTGAGTGTTATGGATTCAAATTTGGGGAGAGGGGGTAATGCTATCGATGCCGCTGAGAAAGTGATAATCTAGATTTTTTCTACTTTGAAACATGTCCTTGTATAGGACTAGTATTATTTCAACATTTGAGCTATGTACTTCCGATTACGAACTTTCATGAATAACATTTTTAAAAAAAAAGCATTTCTGTCGGCTCTTAGAGAAGCGGTAGTCCTGAGAAGCGATTTTTATTCAAATTCGCTATGAATAGTCAATATTTTGCTGTACTCATAAACCTAAACCAGCTTATCATAAAGTACTTCCTTATTGTGGTCCACTTTCCTGCGTCTTCGCCTTTTTCGGAGTTCGCCTTGACGGCTTCGAGCCGGTGCGATTGAAAAGACCCACATCAGAAGAAACATCTGCTGTGGAGAACCCACTCGAAGCATTTTGGCTCTAAACGCTTCCAGGAGACTATAACATTAACTGTAATAAAGAGTTCTTCTAAGACAGCTTCGTGTTAGTCTATGGATACGATAAGCTAAACGGAAAATAATTCACTGCTTGTTTTCAGTTGTTGAGGATCGACAGTCGAGTATACGCCACTTATAAATCTAAACAGCAATATTACCTACGTTAACAATGCGTTGTCAGTTGTCAATCAGTAAGTCACCTCATATGGGAATGGTGCTGAAGGCATTGCCTGACACGAATAAACTGCCTGTGCAACTACGTTCACCAATGAATTTAATTAACAATCCGCAATTTCCCTGTGAGGTTTGGACTAACCAGCTAATAAATTTCACTGCCGGAAAGCAGTAAAAAACCGTGGAATCCATAAATTTTTCAACTGTTGTACTTTGGAAGTTCTGCAGCGGCATAATGACATTTATGCTTGAAGATACTCATATTGTTTAGGGGTATCAGGTATTAGCGCTATGAAAGCCGATTCGGAATAACATCAAATGTCAACAGAATGACGAGTAGTGAGAGTGATGCGCTCAATACCTCGCTAATGGTGCACACACACACACACCCTAATTACCTCTTAACAGCTATCATTTTATTAGGCCTCTTTGTTATTGATTCATTTTATCCAAACGAACGCCTAGAATGTCGTTATAAACATCGACTCACGATTTATTTTCTAGCACAGCTTCAAATCAACATCGTTGTTATTGCCGCTTTTCATGTCGTTACAGTTATATTCTCCATGGCTGTTGTTGTTGTTGTTGTTGTTGCTGCTGTTGTTGCTGTTGTTGTCACTGCTATAGCTGCTGTTTACCATTGTTGGTGTTGCTGGTGCTGTTGTTGCAACCGTCATCGTCGTTCACTAACGCCCAACGTCTTTGAATGTCAGCAGCTATCATTTTTACCTTACATGAACTCACTTCTATAAACGTTCTTATCATCATCGATCATGTCAGCTAATGTTGTCATTGTTCATTATTGTGATCTTTTTAACATACAAACTTATCAGTTATCATCTAAATGTCTATATGAGTCTTAATTCGGAATTTATTCAAAAATAAGGTCTGTAATCCTTGAAGTTATCATTGTAAAATCAAACAATAGCTACCGATATCTGGTATACGTAATATTTGAAAAGTCATACAGGATGAGAACGAGTTGGATAATCCCATTCCAAAGCTCGAACTCGAGCATATGAATGCCAAAAAAGACCGCTGCCTTGAAGAAAAATGTTCACAAGATGGGAAAACTTCATTCGATTTACAGCTGTCGATGATCGCCGGCAACTACGACCGTTGTAAGTCGTGACAACAATTCTCTGTATTCCATGAAGGAAACCTAGTTAAACCTTACCATATCTACTTCTTATGCATAAAGTTTATTGGGCGCTCGAGTGTACAAATGCGCTCGATAAGTTACAGTCTCTTCTCGTCTTTGCCCATCCGCCATCTGGCACCGTATGACATGCCCTTGGGATTAACTGGAAGGATGTTTATTATGTTGTGAATAGTATTTCTTTCGAGATTTAAGCAGTCTTGTAAATGAAGCAGTTTCTACGATAAGGCAACGGACCCATTTAATGAGTTAAATGCTAGATTGAAGAACTAATAGTAATCAAATCCCAAGACCGACTTTCTGTTAACCTCGGCATTGACTGATAATTCGATGTACAACAAATAAACGGCTCTGATGAAGGCGAAACCGCCGAAACGTCAGCTATTGTATCCTAGTAAATTCTGTAATAACAACCTCGTGTCTGCTTATTGAAGAGAAACATCAGAGTAATAAGACCGATATTACGAATGGTATTTTTGGTGAGACATGATTACGCAAATAATTGCTTCTTTATTTTATTTTATACGACCACTCTTCAACACCTACTGTGTGGATCTCAGCACTTCTCACACTCGATTCGTTTCCTCACATTCATCTTCCAAGAAGGTCTTCCAAGTTTTTTTTTACGTGTGGCTTCGGTTGCTGATTGAGGACTTTGATTTCATCTTGAATGTCGTAGAATGCTGGCCGAGAAATTCTTCCTGAAGTCCTGAGATAGCTGGGCTGGAGAATTCCCAACTGGATTGCAGAAAGTGATTCTTTCTCAGACAAGTCCGGCACCAATTTCTCGACCTCAAAGGGATGAGAAGCTTGATTGGCCCGGCACTTGTAGCTATAGTGCATGTATGGTGGTGCTTGTAGTGTTTAGGAGTTTCAATGACGATATTGGATTACTGCTTGCATCACAGTAAACACCAGTATCACTTCCCCACTTACTCTCCTTTTCTTCATGGAGTGATAGGAATGAGCACTGCCAAAGTTCTCCATTCCTCCTTGCCACTTCGCAGCAGAGAGACATTAGGAAAACGCAAGAAATACCATAATATTTGTATGAAGTCCCGTATCTTTTACTACATTTGGCAAGAAGCATCTTTAGTTACCTCACCAGACTTTGCTACATGGAATGGATCTCCCTAAATATTTCTGATATATTAACATAATTTCACCTGAAATTATGACTGAAGGGGACGTGTGGTGCAGTTGTTGGAAGCGCCACTGCGACACTCACGTGGTATCGATCCTCGCGCCCGTGGCACACCATCCCTCCGGGGTCGGCAAATTGGTGCCAGATTTGTCTGGGAGGATAGCAGCACCGACTCGATGCATCGGCAGGCCACCGCAAGTTACTGTGAAGGCCAAATATGCATTCAATCACCTCCAAACGATGCCTAATGAAGTGGAATGCATGGCGCACCTCTCAGCGATTTATCAACGCCGAGAGCTTTATCCTTTATTCTTTTATTATGGCTGAATGAGATGCAATAATATGGAAAACAAATATACAAGCGATAATGTTTTCACTTTCAGGATGAGCTCAGAACCTTGAAAATATGCTACTAATTATCACAAACTACTTATTTTTAATTGCCTCGCAAACGGAACCGCTGAAATTGGGACTGATTGATGATAAAAAAGATCTTCAACAACTTTGCGAAGCAGCAATCGACGAAGCAAAGCAGGAATCGAGCTGTGTTCAGGAGCCGATCGAGTAAGTTGCTAAAAAATCTTGCGACATGTCCATCTTGCTGAGAACATAATTGAGGGCAACAAATTTAGCATAAATATTCGCTTGGCATTACAAACAATCGTATTTGAATCTCCTTTTGTTCACAGAGGGTTGAAGAGATTTCTGAAAAGAAATGAGTAATGTGAGATAACCGCAATGATGCTGAGATGTGAGCAAAACTTGGAAGCCCGAATAAGTTCCGAACCCGCGACTACCCTTTCCGGGGACGATTGTTGATAGCACTGTTAGGGCAAAAATGTGGCTGAGAGAAAGGCAAAGTGACGACCTTGATGGTGCAGGTTGATAACACGTGAGTCCCCGGAAATGGTAATCGTCGGCTCGAGGCTCATCTAGAGTTCCGGGTTTTGCTAATATCTCCGCATTGTTATAGTTGTATTTCACTCAACACCCTGAAAAACAATAGGCAGTGAGTAAAAGGTGAACAGTGTGGATTAAGACAGATCAATGATAAATACAGTGCATTAAATTTGGGGAAAAATCACGAAGACTCACGCTTTTTCCATGAGGGGCGACTGTCTTTGAAAAGTAAATGTGAACGTTCTAACGCAGTATAACCTCGAACGTTTTCCAGAAATCTCTAAAAGTCAGCGAAAAACAAAAAATAGCTTAAAAGTTTCCATGTATCTTATTGTGAAGCGTCCAATAAGCTTGAGCTTGAAAAGTGACCTTATTTTCCAGCGTAAAAAAATGCCATCTTTCCTTTCGGAGTTCGTTATCGGAAGTTTTCTAAGAACTCCAAGCATTTCGAGTACCCTTGTTTTCCAGAGAGGTCAAAGTATGCAATTCTGTTTTATGATTATCTCGCAGCTAATGAAGAGCTAGAAGACATTCATTAAACAAGCTCTTGAATAATTTCAACTTTTTATTTACTTTCTATTATTATTTTTTTCGAAAGGGCATGACTTGAAGTACGGGCCACTATCATGCTAAGATATTTCTTGAAACTCTTGAACATTTTCCATTTTGAAAGAAAGATTTTCTAACGAAGCATCGAAGCTGGTCATCATTTTCTTTGCATCGTTCTATGGCTCGTGTATTACCAAGTTCCTAAGATCCATATCGTTTCGCCGCCCACCATTCAGTCGGCTGGTCGTTGCAGTGTAAAATGATCATTGCTACCGATCTGTGATAGAAATGTTTAAGTATCAGAAGCAAAATCGCAAAATTTATTCAACGGTGATCTAAGTGAACCAGAAAATCATACACTGTTCCAAAAATAAGTTCCGATACTAGAAGAATGTAGCGGACAATAGGTGGAAGGAATGATATCAGAAGGTTTATTTCGAGACGATGAGATAAATCATTTTGAATGGCATTATGCAGTACCGTGTCCTGTTTCAAACAGGTGCTGCTAGAAAAGCGGTTGAAAGCATTCTTAAAGAACAGAGCTCATTTGTTAATCGATCACCCTATTTCGTTGGCACATGGAATACACTCCTTTTCAGTGTAGGGTCACGTTTCTGTGAATACGGGAATGTGGTAGAACCATAGAGAACGTTCAAAAATCACTGGAGAAATCGGATAATGAAAAGCAGCGAAGATTACTTGGAGCCAGTGAAGCGGTTGTTCCCTAACTCACATACGAAGAAATACTGCTTAGGTTGACCAAGCACTTTGATCCATCCACTTAACAGCGAAGATTTTATTGAAAAAGGAAAAAAGTGAATTTGTAGGTTAATATTGAGTTCTTTTCGCTTGCTAAAATGTTTCTGCGACGATGTCACAAACATAGTATTCGCAAACCCTTCGAGAAAGATTACAGAAGGTCATTAGGATTAAAAGCATAAAGCATAATGCTCTGGACGTTGATCAAACCTTGAAGGATGCGCTATGCATTCAGCTTCATTAAGCGTTGTTAAAAGTGACTGAATGTATATCTCTACTGTACGGTGACCTTCGATAGCTTACTTATGTCTCTAATAAGTGGTGTTATCTTCCCAGATAGCTCTGGCACCATTATGCCGACTCCAGAGCAGTTGAAGGCTTGGTGGCCCCTGCGGGCGGGATCAAACCAATCACTACGTTTATTATTTCAGGGCACCTCTAATTATTGCACTATGCCCTCCCCGCCATTTGGATTACTAGATCCAATTTTGAACTGCTCATGAGAGTACCTCTGAAAACAATAAGTGAACAGACCATATTTATTAAAGCTGGCGTCTTATAATATTTAGAAGAGTATCACGTGTGTAATCCTAGATCTGTGTAGTTAACGAACAACTCAAATTTCTATTAACAGAGTTAAATTCTTATGAAGATCATTATTTGAGTCGTTCTTTTGCCAAATGAGTACTATAAAGAGCTCAACGAGCTTTCCCATGAGCTTTGTTAGCTGTACTCCCGACGGTTCGCACAGTTCTCTGAGGTAACAAATTGCCAGGCTTATCGGTAAGAATCAGACTCCAACACTCCCCCATGGACTCTTCTAACCTACTAGACTGCAGGAATTCTGGAGTTCTGGTAGCCGACATGGACGAAACAATGTGTATACGCGGAAGCACACACTTGTGCATTAATACCACTACATGTTTACGGAAAATGAAAGTAAATTCAGCGCAAACGAATATAATGCCTGAATTCGTGGGCCTTAGGCCAACTTATGGTCGCTTTAGCGCTATTTATAACCTGCTACCGGGAAAAACAAGTAAATTTAGCATTTTCGTGCAACTGACCGTAGAATCTGTGCAACACAAGGCAACAAATGAGTAAGGAAAATCTATCAGCCGATATAGCACTTCTTATTTACTGCCTCTTCTTTCCTCATAACAGAAAATGATGTGAAATATAACCACAATAACGCTGATATATTTGCAAAACTCCGGGGAGGAACTCTTTGCGGTGGGGAGTGAGTCCGGAGTTCTGCAAATAATTTAATAGACATGTAATCCCCTTTCCGAGGGCTTTCCAGGTCCGGAGTTTTGCAAATGTCTCAGGATCACTGAGGCTATGTTTAACATCATACCCTGTCACGGAAAAGGAGTAGGCAGTAAATAAACTACTACATTGTGATTTGTCCTTCAGCTTCAGCATAAATGGGGTCAATGCCACTTTTTGTTCCTCAGATTATTCCCTTTTACGGGTGATTGCACCTATAGATTGAAACACAGCTGAGAGAAGAGAAAGGCCGAACGAGGAACCGGCATGGATTGATGGTGAACGCGTTAGCCCTCGTAAGGTTTAATAGAGGCTCGATCCTCATCGCAGACTCCTGTTTTCGGGAGTTTTGCATATATCTCAGCAACACTGTGGCAATCGGCCAATGTTTGCGGTGGCACTCGTTCATCGCTCAAATTACCTGCTTCGGTAATAACTTCTTTCATTTTGGTGTATTCTCCAAGGTTCAAGCTCATTTACAAGATAGAGCGTTTTTTCAACTGCAGTTTTGCGAAACAAATGCAAATGCATGCTTGCCTTATTTTTTCTTGTACTTAATAGCTTCTTCTTGGGCTAACTAATCAGGTATTTTTTAATTTGCTTAATGAGTTTTATTACTGGATAGTACGACAGAGTATTTTCTCAACAATCTTTTCATTTTAGAATCGTTCATCGATTTGGTTGTGCTGACGATCATCCATCAACGGGCACGTCTATGGCAGCCGAGTTGTTTTTCAAGGAACATGTGGGTGATCACCATCACATAATTCAATGGTTAATCGTAACGTATAATTCTTTTAACGTCTTCTTTTCTTGTTCAACAAGTTTCAATAAATGTTTAGCAACTAGTTTTTGTCATTCGTGAGAAACGAATGCCACTAGAATAATAATAAAGGCAGAGTTCCTAGGATTGATTTCCTATTAACCTCGGCATTGGATTATAAATCTGTCGTTTTCTTAGCTGACGTTTCGGCAGAATCGCCTTCTTCAGAGCCGAGTCATCAACCATATGCAACGCTGATCAGAGGCTTTTCCTCAGTGGAAAGAACATAAAAAACCTTTTCAGAGCCGAGTCATCAACCATATGCAACGCTGATCAGAGGCTTTTCCTCAGTGGAAAGATCGTAAAAAGCGGCTCTGAAGAAGGCGATTCTGCCAAAACGTCAGCTACGATTGTGTTGTACGTGTGTTTTTGTATGGAAGCAAATGTATACTGTTCAACAACCTCGCGATTGTTGAGAGAGAAAACGACAGATTAATAAAGGCACGCTCGTAGCAGTGTAGTTCATATCATGAAATGATGGAAATTATGGGTGGAAAATAAACGGAATTTTTGAGAGAATCAGAGACGAGATATTTATATTCTTATTAGAAAGGTCCATGCAAGCATAGCTATTTCTACAAGATATAAAAGTAGATGTCCGCTTAATGGCTTAATTTTGTAAGTATCTGACGTTTATTTATTTTTTTTACAACCACTATTTGAAAAAAGAAAAACGCGCCGTCGGTGGTTCAGTGACTCGAATTTGTCAGAGCTATAAAGTTTTATGTCAGAGGTGTGCGCAACTTAATATTAACTTCGTTTGTCAGTTTAGATCTTTATTGGTAATCTTTAGTGAAGATTGTGGTGTGTATCTCCCCCCGTATCCTTGAGTGCTTTGATAATGTTAACCATTAAGCTACTAGGCGTATCTATATTGTGCGGATAGGACATTAAACATGTTCTATAGACGACAACACACTTGACCTGAGACGCTGACGGATTCAGGGGGTGCATTTGTTGTGATGGAATGGCGTAGAACTTCCGTCAACACGCATTCATGAATATCCGCCTAGGTGTAGTTGCGCCGCAGCGGATTGAACACTGCTGGCGGAAATTTTTCAGCAGATTTGCTTGGAAGAACAGTGAAGTTTGTTAGGGACCAACAGTTCTAACAATTTCGCAACGTGTTTACTTCGATGAAGCTCAAAAAGCTAATCATAAATAAGCGCAACTACGGTAGGGTGAGGAATACTCCGACGTACTTTTATTTTGCGAAGAAGTGGAGTGGGTATATTTCATACAGAGCGCTGCACATTGAGCAAATCTTGTCCGTAATACAAGCGAATGGTAGTCTTGAAAAAATGGTAAAGGTAAAGTGAGGGAAAAATAACACTCGTTTTCCTCATTGAACCACCAGTGAAATTAGACCAGGCTGATTCTCCTCAATGATTAACAAAGTTACTTGTTTCACTGATAGCGTTACTAGTGATATTAGCGAAAGATTTTCACTGCAATTACTCCGTTTCCGGTTGACGCTTTCATTTCACCACCATGTAACGATGAACAAGAACAAATTAGTCGCCTTGGTTATTACTGGAAGAGGCCAGTGTTTGCGAGAGCGTTGGTTACACCATTCGCAATGAATCCAACGGTGAGCAACTAGCAGGTCTGACGAAGGACTTTTAGTTGCTTTGTTTGCTTTCCAATGGACTGAAATAAGAAATTAGACATCCATTACTTTTCAGATTTTTCCCAATACAGTCAATGTAGCGACTGCGTCATCAGCTGGTCTTTCCCATGCACTAATTCAATTTGTTCGTGTAATAAATGAAGCGCAGGTTGTTTTAGCAACACTTCATCTTAGATTAAGAAATCAATGGTTTAAATTTATTTTCAGGTTACTCTAGTTGGACCGAAACCAATTAGCGGTGACCACTACACCATTACCAACTCCATCAACGATTATTTGAATGCAACCGGTTCTCTATTAGTTAAGAAAAACATAGAGGTAAAATTTTTTTTGTTTGTAAAACGGTTCCGATTTACAAAAGTGATTTGAGAAATACGGGTCCGAAAAGTTTCCGGAGCACAAATTCTTTGAAAGAACATAAAATTACACATACATGTAAACATTAATGCTTATTTGTATTCTAGATCATTCTAAAATCTACTTCAGTTTCTGCATCCATCTTCAGATAACACAGTTCGTTATGAAATCAGAGTTATTAGCCAGAGAAAAAGCTCCAAACACATTTCCCGATGAGGAACCAGTTTAAATATAACGCGGCAGCAGAATTCTTGGACTCTAGAGGTCGCTAGTCCTTCGTACGCAATTTTAGCACCGCCTTGGTTGTTGAAGAGATTTCCAGCAAGTATTCGAGGCTTTCAAAAGTGTTAGGTGGTTGTTAATGATTTCGATTATGGAGCCTCATTTACGGTTATCAATGAATCAGAATACTGATAATCCACGACGAGAATAATTGAAAGTCGGGTCCTAAGACTACAGCTTGTCGTTAATAATTTTTTCAAGACTTAACGGTCTATCCGTGTTCATTTTCACAAACCTGTTTGTAGCAATCGTTTAGATAGATATATTTAAAAAACCGCTTTCAGATAGATAACGACTTCAACGGGTTATTGGATGCAATACGCTCAGTGCAAATGTCTACAAAAAGTACTGTCTTGTTATTTTCAGTTACATTAAAAATGGCAACGCCGATGACCCAGTAGATGTTCTGAATGATTTATAGTTGTGGCGATTGGAACGGATTTTCCTGACTTAGAAGAAGCAATGAATCGTCTTAATGTTCGAAGTCTTTCCGATCAATCGTACGTTGTGATCATGGTGTGTTCTGGTCCATTGACAAGCTGCTTTGCTGACTCAACTGCTCGATCTAAGCTAGCAGGCAGTGGCATTATCGTAGTAGGTTTGCATCGTTCGTTTTGTTCAAATCTCCAAATTTTCTAGTTTATCAATAACGACATCACGTTTTTAAATCTACTGCTTTTCCATTCTGCTTCTTTTATTATTGTGTTCACCACATAATTCGAAGTGTGGTTTTTCTTCCTCCTCGAATGCACGAGCATTTAATTCCGCCAAAGTTTCTCTCTTATCACAGGACTTTTCTATTTCTGTTTTCTTATACTAATACTAAGAAAAAGAACTGCACTCTTTCTATCCTTCATCAAGTTGAATCACTATAAAAACTCTTCCTGCGTTAACGTATGCGTCAGAAACCTGGTCGCTGCCTAAACAGGATGAAATATCACTCAGCATTGTTGAACAAGTAAACGAAAAGACAGTGCTAGGAGTATTCTGTCTCACATTAGTAAGGATACTAAACTTTGATTTTAGCCAAAAGGCCGAGAAGCTAAAGACCACGGATCTCCTTCACATGATGGATCTCGAGTCGGTTAGTCGCGAGGCTACGTGGCGCGTCCCCAAGTGGCGGATAGGCGGTTAATCGCGGACCAAAAGCGACCTTTGCTTCCCTGAGACGCAGGTGGATCCAAGGGATGGACTCCCTGTTTCTGCTGCGCCGATTTGGCACAAACTTTCTGTATTTGCTAGGCGCATTCACGCATGCGTGTATGGGTGCGTTCTCGCTTTATGCGGATTGTATTCTACGAGTCAATTCGGCCAAAAGCCTGCAAAACAAGTGACAGGGAAGTATATGGGAGGCGGTTAGGAGTCGCCTCCAACAAATAAGCTCCATGTCCACTCTGGGAGAGCCTGGCAAGCTACCCGTGAGTATAACCAGCCCCCACGTTCAGAGCCCAGCAAGCTATACGTGAGTATCAAAAATGCTAAACACAGTAAAAAAAAAACGGGCCTCATTCCCCTGACCCCGAAAGAGCCCCAATTTCGCAGCGTTGGGTAGGACGAGTGCGAAGAGGCTGCTAAAACCTCAGAGCCAATGGCAGGCGCCTGGATCAAGAACTATGGTGACGATCTGTACCTACAATGCACGCACACTTACATCCAAGTCTTCGATAGAAGACTTGCTCATGCAAGCAAGGATGATAAGGTACGACTTCATCGGCCTGGCCGAGACGAGACGACGCCACCCATTCAACGCCGTCTATGACAGTGGACAAGAACTGTTCCACGGAACATGCGACAGCAGAGGCGTAGGCGGTGTCGGCGTTCCCGTCAACACGAGCTTGTTCACGAACATCGATTCATTCGAACAGTTACGATTAAAAAGATGTGGACCAACACCGGCTGTGACAATCTTCGTCGTCTACGTACCAGCTTCAAACTATGACGAAGGAGAAGTCGAAGCGTTCTACATGGACTTGGAGAGGTTCTACAGAGAAGGCCATGCATTCTTCAAGGTCACCATTGGAGATTTCAATACCAAGATCGGACCAAGAAGATCGCCTGAGGAACGTCACATTGGGACCCACGGATTAGAATGGAACGAACAGGGTGAGCGGCTCTCTTGGTTTATCATGGCGAACAAAACCATCCATGGTACCTTGCAATTCCAGAAGCCTCACTCTCAACGCTGGGCGTGGGAATCCCCCAGTGGAGAGTACTATAACGAAATAGACCACATCAAATAGAAAGTTAGTAAATAGTAAATAGTAAAAAAGATAATAAATAGAAAGTTTTGATTAAGCGATGTCGATGTTGTCCCAAAATTCTACACGGGATCAGACCACCGTCTCATTTGTGCAAGATTTTATTTCACGCAGAAAGTAGAAAAAGCCGCTAAATTCAAAAACCGAAGTCCCAGAACCACCACAAACTGGGACTTATTCAACTCACTAGTCGTCTGTTGGGAAGATGCCGTTGTCTACAACATCGATGAGGAATATGATCAACTCATTGAACATCTTCACGTTAGCGCCATGAAAGCTCAGAGTTCGAAGGTCACCAAGAGACGTCTGTCTCAAGAAACTCTCGAGCTAATACGCCAGCGTGGAGTCGCACGACCTGCAGGAAACCGCGAGCTAACGTCCGAGCTTGCGAAACAATGTAGACAGGCGACAAAAGAAGATCCTAAAGAGAGAAGAGCAGCAGCAATGGACGAAGCTGCAGAGGCTGGGAAAAGCATGCGCAGAGCCCGCCGAAGCTTCGCCAATTAAAAGAACAAGATGATTGCACTCCGACGCCCAGACGGAACAATAACAGCGTCCAGAAAGGCAATGGAGAAAATCATCCGCGAATACTACTCAGACCTTCACGTTAGCGCCATGAAAGCTCAGAGTTCGAAGGTCACCAAGAGACGTCTGTCTCAAGAAACTCTCGAGCTAATACGCCAGCGTGGAGTCGCACGACCTGCAGGAAACCGCGAGCTAACGTCCGAGCTTGCGAAACAATGTAGACAGGCGACAAAAGAAGATCCTAAAGAGAGAAGAGCAGCAGCAATGGACGAAGCTGCAGAGGCTGGGAAAAGCATGCGCAGAGCCCGCCGAAGCTTCGCCAATTAAAAGAACAAGATGATTGCACTCCGACGCCCAGACGGAACAATAACAGCGTCCAGAAAGGCAATGGAGAAAATCATCCGCGAATACTACTCAGATCTCTTCGATAGCCACGTCCATCTCCCGTCTTATGAAATAAAAGCGGATGGGTATGTTGTTCCACCGGTTCTCCCTTCCGAAATCCGACACGCCATTTCGTCGGTGAAAAATCGAACAACACCAGGTCCAGACAGGATAAGATCAGAACATCTGAAGAACCTTCCGCCAGTCCTCGTAACACTGGCTTCACACGTGACCTGTCTGAATGCAAGGTCCCTACTCAGTGGATGACTAGCAAGACCGTGTTGTTGTTAAAGAAGGGCGACCTACACGATATAGGCAACTATCGCCCAATCTGCTCGCTGTCTGTCGTCTACAAACTTTTCGCTCGAGTCATCCTAAACAGGATTGACAGAACACTGGGCGAAGGACAGCCATGCGAGCAAGCAGGGTTTCGAAAACGATTAAGTAAAATAGACCACATTCACACGATAACAAGGCTCATTGAGGTAACACGAGAGTACAAAAGAACGCTCTTTCTCACTTTCATCGACTTGGAGAAGGCCTTTGATTCAAATGAGATAGAAGCAGTGATGGAAGCCCTTGGTTGTCAAGGAGTCCCTACTCAGTACATAAAGATTCTTCGTGAGCTGTACAAAAATTTCGCAACCAAAATTTCACCATTCTACAACGATATTAACGTTGACGTCAAAAGAGGAGTTAGGCAAGGCGATACAGTCTCGCCAAAATTATTTACTGCCACCCTCCAAAACGTTATGCGAACATTGGAATGGGATAATATGGTAGTGAAATGGTCGGCAGATACATCACCTTCGCTTTGCTGTTGATATCGTCCTTATAACACCAGACATTAGCCAAGCGGAACGTATGCTTGCGGACTTTGATAAAGCGTGTGGGAAGATTGGTCTTCAACTAATTCTAAAGAAAACGATGTTCACGAAGAACGGATTGGTTTCGTTTGCCCCATTCACGCTCAACGGAACGAATATCTCCGAATACTCCAGTTATGTCTATCTAGATCGGGAAATCAATGTGATAAACGAGTTAGCTCCAGAGCTGAGCAAAAAGAAACGTGCGGCTTGGGGAGCTTTCAAGAGCATCGAGGATGTAGTGAAAAGAGCAAAGAACACTCGAATCCGTGCCCACCTTTTTGACTCAATGGTTCTTCCTGCCCTAACGTATGCGTCAGAAACCTGGTCACCACGAAAGCAGGATGAAAGATCACTCAGCGTTATCGAACGCGCAGTCGAAAGGACGATGCTAGGAGCATCCCGTTTCACACAAGTAAGTGATGGAATCCGAAGTTCCGACCTACGTCAACGATCGAAAATCAAAGATGCCGTTCTATACGCCAAACAGTCGAAGATAAAGTGGGCCGGTCACGTAATGCGTATGAATGGTAAGCGATGGACAAGAGCTGTTAGTGACTGGATTCCTCGGGATGTCAAATGTACTGCAGGAAGACGAACTACCCGATGGTGAGAGTTTTTCACGAAAAGCCTAGAAGAAAGATATGATGCTCGACGACTCCCTGAAGCGAGCAGAACCCACTGGGCTACTCTTGCAAGCGACAAAGAAATTGGACGATTTACTATCGCCAGCTCGAGTCACTCGGCGATCAACGAGACTACAGTTGACAGGTGATACGGTTGATACAAACTTCTCATTATGAAGTTTGGTGTGTACATTTAGATCGCATTAGTAGTCTGCATATTGCTTTAAAGTTAGAAGTCGCCAAGCTTATCTCTGTTTAACTAGACATTTACTCGAGTTCACTAATCCAATGGGAATTTGACGAACTATGAAACCGGATGCATGGCAGCGAATCTTAGTGTTATTTGTCAAGTACATTGTATGTTCGATACCTTTCGAAGCCCTATAACTTGTTTACTAGAACTAAATCGCTAGTTTCCTGAATATGTACATTCGTCGATATCAGGTGAAACGTTGTTTGAAAGAGAGCCGAATGACTGAAATTCGACTTCTTTAACTTTGCTTTGATGGTCCAACATCTATTCCCATATCTAACAACGAAATCAGAGTTTGCGACATTTCAAGTTATCATAAACGTTTTTCTCAATATGACGAATTCATGGAGATCTTCATTTTCTTTGTTCCGTCCAATTTTTTGGTGGAGATTTAGAGATCTTCAGAACTCTTGGCGTTCAAGTGGCCCGCATCCACCAAGCAGGATGTATGCCAAGCACATGTATTTGCCACTCCCGATCTCGTCGAGCGTGACCTATGGACGATAGAAATTGACAAAATCGGTACTACCACATCGTTTCCTTCGCAAACGTCCGAATAAAGTTTCGGTTTCCTTCTTTATTGTAGAAACTTGTCTAAACAGGTGTTTCTCGACAACATCATAAACGACGGACAGAATATTTTCGTTTCTGTCATTTCGACGTTATTGTGCTTGATTTTTAAAGAATTCACCACAGGATTCTTAAAAAAAGCTCTCAGTTCAGGCACATATTAGTGCAGATTATCAACGTTCTTTCGGATTTTGGTAACCTAAAATTGCCTCGAATACGCAGCCAGTGGTTCCCGTTGCCACCAAAAATTTTAGCTCCTTTCACCGTTTGACTCTCTTTTCCTCTCTAATCTTCGATACTTTTTGTTTAGGGTGTTAAGATAGAAGAAAACAGGTATTACATGGTCGTGTCCATAGGGAGAAGATGTCTGCTTAGTTCAGAAAGAGTGCCTTCGCTTGAAAACTTAATATATATCCTTAATGATCTACAGCTGACCCGAAGTCGTTTTACTAGGTCGTTCACCATTAATACTACTTTTAGTTGGCACCGAAAATGCAGAACTATACGGCTGCTGTTAGCAGAATTACACCATTTGTTCCAATGATACAGAACGTAAGTCTTAAAGGATATTCCATATCCGTGTTGTATTTTTCACGACATGCTGATGAGGCGGCGTGAATAAATTGGTGACACTTCGTACACTTGTTTCGTGAACACAGCTCCACCTTAGCCCATTTCTTGTCTTTTTTTTGAACACCTACTGGTCTAACTTTTTATTTTTTATTTAGAATAAAATGAGTCAATATATTTCACTTTACAATTCATGCTACGGGTATTGTTACGGGGCAAATATCATTGGAACTGGCGAGACACAGGACTTTGCTAGTGCAATGAAATCCAAATCGTTTTCCAGTAAGTTAAGAAGTCTTTTTTACCTCCTACTTTTAATTTTAAAAATTTTCCTGCCTATTTTACGACGCAAAAAGTTTTTTTTTTGGGGAGCTCCATCGAGAACTTTAAGTAGGTTATGAGACATTAATCTGTTTAGATTCGCTAGGCACATTTCAATTTGATGGTGGTGGGACTCTACTACATAATTATTATTTTTTAATTCTTCGAAGTGCAGATGGTAGGAAAATTTGTGCCCTTAAATCGTTTTATATTTTACATCAGTTTACATCAAAACATTCAGATAGCTACGATATTATATTGGAAATGTTAACCGCACCAAGTCAGTGTATATCAATCACTTGTTTCACAGTAGTACGTGGTTTATTGATTTGTATTTCTTTGTTTCTGCTTTTAAAAACAAAGTAAAAATGGCTAAAAAGCGAAAAAGAAGGAGACTTACAGACGACTCGAATTGTGGACTCTGCTATTCTTATTGAAAAACAGAATGCTGTGATAGAGGAATGCCTGAGGCTCCAAAATTGTCAGAATCATCTCGGTGATCATCCACACTTTCTATTTATCACAGTTTTTTTTCATTGTACCATAATTATGACAATGTAAGTGTCTCGTTGAAGGACTAATTCTTGGTGTTGTATTTGGCGCGATAGCTGTTATCGCTACTGTCGTCGGTTACATTGTGAGAAGGAGGTGTGTCGACAACGTCTATATTTCATTTTTCGTTCTATATTGGTAAATAGTTTCCTCGAATTATCATAAACTATTACTAGCTGAAAGGCAGGCGAAACAAAGGACCTGCATGGTGTGGTGATGAACGCGTTATTGGCCGGAAAGGATAATAGCGCGTTCGTTCCCCACTGCAGACACCAGCGGTTCGGTGTTTTGCAAATATCTCAGTATCATTGTGGCTATTACTAGTAAGTAAAATGTCTAAATTTACTTCATATACTTATTACAATGGCTGAAAATTACTCATTTGAAATAATGACAACTTAAGGGCACTTATCACATTTACATGGAAGTATGGTAAGGTAAAGGGGTGCTTATGGCACAGTGGCCGCAAGCGCCCTGCGACACACATGGTATCGATTCCCGCCCTCCTGGCACAGCAAGCTTTCCATATCCCCGGGACTGGCAAATTGATACCAGGAGTGTCTGGGGGGATAGCTGCACTGGCTGGATTCATCGGCAGGCTACCGTGAGTCATTGTAAAGGCTAGATATGCATCCAATCACGTCCAAATGATGTTTGATGAAGTCGAATTCAAGGTGCATCTCTCAGGAATTGGTCGACGGCGACAGCTTCATCCTTTTTGTGGAAAGGTATGGAAACGAAGAGATTAGTGTTACTTATATTCGTCATGAGAATAACACCCTAAATCACCTTCTGCTACGGCTTGATGCATTTATAGTGAAGCAATGCAGTAAAACAAAATAGTGAAGAAATTCTCTTCGGTTTTATGTTATATTCCTTCCCAGCAGAAAAATACTGCAAGCTTGATTAATGGAAGACTAAATAAATTCGTAGTATTTTTCATTTATAACTGCAGTGTTCCCGATTTTCTCATGATATCTTCTCGAGTGGAACGCCAAAGCAGCAAAACATCGAGCCGTTACCGGCACATTTTCGTGGAAAAAGTGGAAAGATTTGAATATGACAGACGTCGTGCACTTGCTGTTCTCTCGACGAGCACACGAGGGATTGTCGTTATAGTTTATTTGTGCGAAATATCGGCTTTCCAGTGGATATCGCTTTCTTCCGGGCCTAGGAAAGTCAAGTTAAATTTCCTGTTTTCACTTTTCTCTTTTTGCAAAAACAAGTACGAAACAATAAAAAAAAAAAGCTCTCGGCGTTGATCAATTTCTAAGGGATGCGCCATGCATTCGACTTCACTAAGTATCGTTGAAGGTGAATGAATGTATATCTGGCCTTTACAATGACTCGCGGTGGCCTGCCGATGTATTGAGCCAGTGCTGCTATCACCCCAGAGGGGTGGAAGGCTTGGTGTGCCATGGGCGCTTTTCACGTGCGCGCCGCAGTGGTGCCTCCAACCACTGCTCCACATGCGCCCTCCGGTAAACATAATGTTGAAGGAATTATTCCACTAAGCGCACACAGGACGCAGAGATATAGCTGAAAGAATTTTAAAGGAAAAGTTACCATCCTTGCACAGTATTCTAGAACATCGGCGCATAAATTTCGTGAAGCATTCTGGATGAATTCCATGAATCCAAGAATCAGCGGCATGCGAGGAATGCCTGCTACCACATGTTTTCTCACACAAGCTCTCGGTCTGATTCCTACGATCGACTTTCTGTTAAGCTCGGCATTGATCAACTAATTCTCGATATTCTTGTTAAGCAGTCTCATCTCAGACTGGTATTTTAACGTGAGAATCACACTATCCATCTATACAAGTTTGAGCAGATAGTCTGCAAAAAGAGTACACAGTGGAAGACTGAAAAGAAATTTGAATGTGTGAAGCAGACAGGTGATACAGGTGATGGTGCATTTTTGTATAGGTAATCATATCTTAGAGAATCGTAAGCACATTCTTAACTTTTATACACCACAGGAGTTTGGTAATTTCATTGAAGAAGTGAAGAGAAGAAAACACGAGATTATTACTGTAACTGCTTTTTTCAGGCAACGTCTCAACACGTATAGAATGCACTGGAAAATCACCAAGGAACAATTAAAGATCATTGAAAATAAACAGGTCAGACCACTTAATTCACTAATTACGTAAAACCGTGGTCTCAAAAAGGGATCGATGAGAACTAAGATTACTGCTAGGCGCTATAAGGCAGATAAGTAGTCGATAGATAGATAAGGGTTTGCCAAATGAATAAAACAGATCAATATGTGTGAAAATTTAGGATAAATCGGATTCGCCAAAAAAATATATTTCTAGCAAGAAAAAGAGAAGGAACTACGTTCTTCAGGCAAACTTCAAAGGATCCAAAGCAGGCGATGGGATTTCCGGTAAACGACGCACGATCGCCTCCTATGCATTGCTTGGCACCACAAAAGCCGAATTTATTGCGCTAGCACATGTGCAAAAAATAAAGTGGACAAAGTTTGTGCAAGGAGATTGGCCTATATCGATCATCGATTTGAATAAGAAACAAAATGGTTGATGGTATTATCGTTCATGCACATTCCAGGGCTGAACTGAAATTCCTTTACGAAATGCGACAACTGAACCACGACAATCTGTCTGCCTTTTTGGGAATCTGTGTCAATGAACTTGACAACTTTTATATTCTCTACGCTTTGATTGATCGTGCATCACTTGAAGTTTGTAGTCCTCAATTTTTATGTTTCGGTTCTCGCCTATATTCTTCTTTAATTGGTATGCGCGACGTTTTTTTTTTCAGGATTTCATTAAGGATCCGGATTTTCCTATCGATGATTTATTCAGATCTGCCTTCTTGAGAGATATTCTTAAGGTACAAAAATATTTGTGCGAAAAGATTTTTATTGAACGAAGCAATTTTTTGGTTATTTAATCTGCATTTTTGAAACATTAGGGACTTCAATACCTTCACAAGTCGCCGATTCGATGTCACGGTCTACTTCTGACGAAAAACTGCCTTGTTGATTCGAACTGGGTTTTAAAATTAACTCATTTTGGAGTAGTGGGTATGCTACACGAATTCATAGAAGGCAGAGTACTGCGCAGTTTGCCGGAATATCATCTAAATCCAGATTGTAAGTGATAGGTGTTTTCAGAGCATTCTATGAGACTATTGTAAACTGACTCTCATTTAAAGTCGGGGTAAATGAACTGTGAAATAACGTACATTGCTCTAAGAAATTTTCTAGATTTTGTCGTGATCTTTGCTGCTTTCACCCATTACATCTTTTCTGAAATAGCAAGGAAACACCATAGTGCTTCCTTCCTGTCCTTTTCCAAAACTCAGACAAGCACACAAAGATTCTTGAAAGTGAAGGCGTTAGATGAAGAGGATTTGGACTTCTTGAAACGTGCTACATACGAGTCCAGTAAATGACCTTTCTTACTAGACTTTTCAAAAAATTCTAGCATTTAGTTCGTAAGCCTTATTTTCCAACTTTTGCTAATGTGTACTAGTAACCAGCGGCTGGCATCGAATAGTCAAAGAAATGAGAAAAAAACGTTGGCAAAAAACACTCCCTACACTTGGTGGCGTTAATTTTTCATTTCTAAAAGAACGATGTTTAGATTTTCCAATGTTCGCTCCAGAATTGCTGAAGGAGACAGGAAATTGTGACAATTATCCACATGGGTCTCCACAAGGAGATATCTACAGTTTGGGAATGATACTCTATTGGCTGATATATAGAGAAGATCCGTTTGGCAAAACGAGGCTACGTGGAAAAGGCTCGTGCTATTTTCCACTTTTCGAAGTTTCTTTTTTTCAATCAGCTTTTTGCACAGCATTTATTTCATGTGATTTTAAGTCACAATCTTATTTAATGGCAAGGAAAAGTCTGCGTGAACGACTTCGCATGTGCAGTGCACACAGCTCTTTAATGTTTTCTACTTCTAAAATCTTTAACTGATCCTTTGTTTCGTGCAGTTCTCTTCCTCAATTTCTTGTACTCTGCCTTCTTCAGTTAAGCTTCAGTAAACAGAAATAGATAATTTTCTTAAAAAACAACAGATAAACCGTAGACTAATAAGGAAATATTTAGCGCTAGTAGCTGAAATTCTAAAACGCCGACTAAAACCGGAAGTGAGCGAATACGAGAGCTCATCGGAACAGAAGGTATTTATTTCTCACTGGTTTAGAGTTCATGTTATTTTTCTCAAATTTATTACCATCTAATTCCTCATCTTCTTCTTTCTTCTTTGAATTGCAATTAAAAATTAGCACAACAATACCTGTCCAACCTTGGTCAATCTAAGAAAACAGTTGAAAGTTACAAGCAGAATTATGCTGAGGTATTTGCAATACTGGGTGGGTTTCCAGACCAGCTTCGAACTATCGATTATCTTTTCCGGGACTGACGTTTTACCGTCTACACCACCGAGGCTCTTACTTCACCTTTCTCTCAGCCTGTTTTCTGCCTAATGCTGCCATCAGTAATCATCCGGCAACAGGAGTGATCTGTGGAGCACAAATCAGCATTCAACCCAATTAAGCTGGAGCTGCAATCGAAATCGCAATGTTCATTTCTTCTATTTACTGCTATTAGTTTTCATTTCAGAGTGCTATATCAAATACAATCACCACGATGCTGAAATGTTTGCAAAACTCGGATACCAGGCCAGCTTCCTGGTAGTAGCTTATGTAATACCCTGCCATGATAAAAGTATTTGACAAAAAATAAAAAAGTTGCATATCGTGATTTCGACTGCAGCTTCAGCTTAAAGGATAAATGAAGGACGCAGAACTCGGATACCAGGCCAGCTTCCTGGTAGTAGCTTACGTAATACCCTGCCATGATAAAAGTATTTGACAAAAAAATAAAAAAGTTGCATATCGTGATTTCGACTGCAGCTTCAGCTTAAAGGATAAATGAAGGATAAAGCTCTCAGCGTTGATCAATCCCTGAGGGATGCGCCTTGCATTCGACTTCATTAAGCATCGTTGGAGGTGATTGAATGCATATCTGGCCTTTACAATGACTTGCGGTGGCCTGCCGATGTATCGAGTCAGTGCTGCTATCCTCCCCGACAAGTCTGGCACCAATTTGCCGACCCCGAAAGGATGGAAGGCTTGGTGGGCCATGGGCGCATTTCACGTGAGCGCCGCAGTGGCGCCTCCAACCACTGCGCCTCACGCGCCCCTCCAGCTTCAGCTTAACTGGGTTTAATGCTAATTTCTGCTTCGGAGATCACTACCGTTGAGGAATGAATGCTGATAGTGCCGCCAGAGTTAAAAACAGACTGAAAGAAAGGCAATTCATGGGCTTAAATAGTGCAGCGAGCAACACGTTCGCTTCCAGAAAGGATAACAGCGGGTTCAAATCTGGACTTTGATCCAAGTTTTGCAAACATCTCAGCATCGTTGTAGTTGCATTCCACGTAAAAACCTGCCACTAAAAAGTAATAAGCAGATAAAAATAAGTATTATCAAAAATGGTTGAAAAGAAGTGCTTTATTATATTACGGAATAACTTAAAAAACGACTTTCTATAAACCTCGGCATAAATAGTTGATATATTTATACGATCTTATAAACTGATCTTGTTGAGCCAATGAGAGGCTGGCACAGCTGTTCCTTGTCGTTGTCGTTGTTGTTGTTGGTCGATGGCCGACGTTTCGGCGATCTCGCCTTCCTCAGAGCCCAGACGTATTTTATGTATCAATTGTCCTATATTCGCTGAAATATTAATGGGAAAGGCTACTTACTGTGCTATCACGAGTGGGACTGCTCGCGTGTTGTTCATGAAGGACGGCGAGCGAGACCGACCCAGGGGCCAAAATATCCATTCGAATTGACGCAGCAGGTCTCGTGTGATAGTGAGGCATTCGTCTTTTCGGTTCATGTTTGGATTTTTGAAATTTACCCAAAACGTCTCCAGAATCTAGGGCGTTGTTGTTTTTAATTCCTGCGCTAGGATGCGCCCAATCCCTTCAAAATTATCGCCTTTGTGCTTCTGTGCCCTATGTGTACCTAGAGGAGTATTTTGACGAATTTTAGCTTCCCCATCTAGGTGTTCTTTTATGCAGACATAAAGCGGTCTACCCGTTTCCGCAATATATATCACACCCTATGCTCTACACGATCAAGTATATTTCACCAGAACTCATGCAATCCCTGTCTCTCCCGTTAGGACAGATCATACTGTTTTCCGAGCTACACAAATGATCATAGAGGCGGATGTGAACTAACTGACGGCGAAAGGTATTAGCGAGACATCAATGATCACCACGTAATTCTCAAGTCCACTTTTTCTTAAGCATCTCTTGATTGAGTAACTTATTTCATTTGATATAAAGGGTAGTTATATTATGGAATGTTTAGGCTCTCACTCGTTTAATGAGGGAATGCTATAGTACTGCTGTCGAGTCTAGACCGAGTCTTCGTAATGTTTTAACGGCCGTCAACAAAGCATTTTCCACTTCGTGAGTTTTCTTAAACAAAATTCGAGGAAAACAGTTTAA
>MQTX01000071.1:603352-676713 GCA_009735665.1 Angiostrongylus cantonensis
CTTCCATTAGCCGCGACCACCAGCCGTAAATGTGCCCTTAACTCTATCTCTCGGTAATAAACATTAAGATAATCACATTTGCCATCTAAAATTACAGCAGAGAGTTCTGATGGCTAGGCTGACGGCTATGTCAATGAACCCATAACATCCTACAGTAGTAGGATTTTTTTCCTTGTAATTCAATGAACGGATTTTACTGAGGCAGTGAAAATAAATATTATCTGTACAGTATTTTACCCTCATCGGCTTATGAAAACATTAGTTTGCTTCTTCGTTGGAAATCTCACCAGCAATTCGATAACATCACAAGAACAAATTGTTTGGTTGTCGTGAAGATGGCAGAACCGAACCTCCAATCTCCTAGGCGCTGGTGATACTTCCTTGATTTCAGCTACATGTCTTTATCAGTGAAAAATTAGGTAAAATAATAAAAATATTTCAGGAAAGGCAACCTTGTTGACCAAATGCTCCGTATGAATGAGAAATACGCACAGAATCTTGAACAAATCGTTGCTGAGAGAAACGCGTTGCTTCAAGAAGCTCAAGAGCAAACGAACCGACTTTTGAATGAAATGCTTCCAGCGTTAGTCGACTCAAAGGCCTTTTTTCATAAAAATGATAACTTCCACTCAAAAATTTAGAGAACAATTCTTAAAAAGTCAGGCTCAACGAGGTAAGAATTGAGTTGACCATTAAAAAAAAACATTTGTTCCAAACCCTTTTGTAGCCATTCGTTTATACCTACACTACCCTTCCTGATTATCAGATCTGTGGCTCAAGTGCTCAAAGAGGGTGGAACCATTCCACCACGAAGTTACGATGCTGCCACTGTGTGCTTTGTTCAGTTGTGCGATTTTTCAGCTCTTGTGAGAAAAAGTAGATCAGATGAGGTAATAAAATTTCCACAATAAGCCTTCAAAAGTGCAAAATATAAACAACTTCTTTGTAAGGAAGAATTCGCCATAAGCTCCTCAAATATAAAAACTATAAATGATATAAGATCTGCCAAAAAGCTAGGAAACCAATGGCTCCTCTAAGCTCATCTATTTATTTTGTCAACGTTTGTCATCACTTCAAACGCTGCTTTATCGATGTGAAGCCCAAAAAGTGTCGTCGCTACAAGAAAAACTCCTAATGAATCATAAGGGAATGGACAACGAAATTTTCCGTACTTCACAAAATTCTCGTAAACGTATAATTGTCTTAGAAACATATTTTATTTCAAGGTGATCAGTTTCCTCAATGATATCTTCGATCGTTTCGACACTATCATAAAAAAACACGACGCATATAAGGTTCGGATTATATTCGACTTTGATCAATGCAGTTAGGTCTTAGCAAATTATTGTGTGTAGGTGGAGACCACCGGCGAGACATACATGGTGGCGTCTGGAGTGCCAAATGAGAATGAAGGACGTCACATTTTTGAAATAGCTGAGTGCAGTTTAGATATCAGAGAAGTAAGTAAGCTAAATGAACATGTTGTACCATTTATCTACTTCTACCACTATTTATGGTCAAATGACAGGTGCAGACATACACTTTTTTAGCCGTTATTCTTTTTTCTCCTTAGCCAGTGCTGTTGGTTGCACTTTACTTCTTCGGGTGATTCAGCCTTGCCACAAACCCTTTATTTTCACCGCTTTTAACAAAGCGAAGTTACTTATGAAGAAAGATCTTACTTCATCGTCTCATAGAGGAGGCGTGAAGGTCATTTCTTCAGGGCATTTTCGGCCCTACCTAATCAATAGGGAAAGTAAGCATATGCATAAGTACGCTCCCGGACGTAAGCAAGAATATGATTCCGATTACAGAGAAAGTGCAAGCAATTTTTGCACAACAGTGATTTGGGTTTACTCCGTGAGTTTACCTGCCTCTTAAAGAAAATATTATAGCATTGCCTTCGATCATTAATCACCTGTTTAATCAACCTTCGATCACCAACTTGTGACGTTGTACTCAGCCCGTTGACGAATCCGTCCGCTACCCCTTAAACGAGGCTAATTCATGAATGAAGTACTTTAAGGTTAACATGTGTTTTAAAAAACTGCTATTAATGATGTATTGAAGGAATCATACACCTATGTGGTTTCTCACTGCCCAGAGTTTAAAGTACGCGTTCGAATCGGGTTCCATTGTGGTCCGATCGCTGCCGGCGTAATCGGCATACGATCACCGAGATACTGCTTGTTTGGCGATACGGTAAGACTTTTCTGAAGACGGTGGGAAACGATTTTCTCACTAGATTTTAGGTCAATTTCGCTTCACGAATGCAGTCGAATTGTCCACCTAATCAGATTCAAACCAGCGAGGTGACAGCGTTAAAACTAATGACTACAAATGAGTATACGCTGGTCAGACGTGGAATCGTACAAGTAAAAGGAAAAGGTAATCAAGAATATATTTCTACATAACGAATGCCATTTTGAAATGCATAGTGTCAAAGCTTATTTACATAGTTATTTGACTACTATAGTTTTTTTTTGCTGTTACAAATAAGGGTTTAACAGCCGTTCATCCACAGTTTTGTAATCTATTCAAATCTTTGCCCCCAGGTTGACATCAGATCACAGGTGATTTATTTATCTTTTATTTACCTTTCCTATTATCTGCTGAAAAGCTTCTAATGACGATACTAATTGTCGGTGGGTGGAAAATTTTTTCGAAAATTCGAAAATTTTTCTAGCGACCGAGGAACGAATCAGGAGCTATCTACTCTGTTTAGGTGAAGTGAATTGCTACTGGTTAAACGAGCACGTACATGAAAACGTTCACGTCGCACACTTGTCGACACCGCCAACGACGTCAGGAATGCTTCAAGCACACTGAAACAAAACAAAATATGCTCATAACTAATGTTCTAATATTGGAACAATTTTTGATATTGAAGAAATAATAAATGTGAAATAATGAGAGAAATTAATGTTATCGGCTTAGTGCCGATACAAGTACCACTTTATTTCTAATACTATTTCATCAACAGAAGAACACTGCTCAACTTTTATTTGCTGCTTGTGGTTATAACCACAATGATGGTGAGATATTAACAAAACGCGGAACCCCAGTTGTGTTTCGGACCCGCGATTACACTTTCGAGGGGTTCATGTGTTGCCCACTGCACCACCGAAGCCATTACTTTGCATTTCTCTTCTCCAATTTTTTGCTCTAACGGTTCTATCAGCATCACCCGTCAGCGGGAGTGATAGAGGAAGCACAAATCGGCCTTGAAAACCTAGTCAAGCTTAAGCTATAGTCGAAATAACAGTGTTCTACTTTTATTTGCTGTCTATTGTTATTTCCTTGGCAAGGTATCATATGAAATTTCCCGTTGACGCCTGACTGTCGACAGCACCGTTTGGCTGAAAAACTGTGAATGAAAAGCAAAACAAGGGGTAAGGAGGTGCAGTGGATAGCATATGATCTCTCGGAAACAACGGTAATCGCCGTTTGATGCTCACCTGGTATTCTGAGTTTTGTTTGTGTATCAGCACCATTTCAAATAAAGGGAGGTAAGAAAATTTAATTGCTAAGAAGTGCAATAGTGATCTCCTGAGCATTCCGCTTAGAATAGTTGCTGTTTATTGCCGTCGTAAGGTTCTTCCACGGGGATATAAATCACTGGACTTTCATGCGGTTCAGATTGCTATTCCAGACAATGCTTTTATAAATTTATTTTAAAAAAACGCTAGAAAAAGTGAAAATATTGCAATTGGAACGATGATTATGCGCATTTTCAAGAGCACCGCCGTCGCTTTTTTGCGAAAAGAAAGTGGCTGGACTGCTGCGAGTAAAACTAACGAGAAGGTTATACCACGTATGAATGCGTAGTTTTCTTGTTCAGCAATCGCGAGGATGTTATACAGCATACATTTACTTCCATAGAAAAACACCCAATACAATACAACACAACAAAAGCTGACGTTTCGGCAGTATCGCCTTCTTCAGTGCCGCTTTTTTACATGACTTCCAATGAAGAGGAAGGTAGTCATCAACCATATGCGACTATAATCAGCTGTTCTAACCTACAAGAAAACTACGCATTCATATTCCAATGCCGAGGTTAATAGAAAGTCGAACCTGGGAACTGTTATACCACGTACTTTGAGAACTCTGATGTTTGAAACATAGGTCAGCTCAAGCAACAGCGAAATTCGAACATTGTTATAGGTATCACAACTTATAGATTTCTACAGCAACGCATAATAATTCACGCATTCTTAAACGGACAAAGTGACAGAGCGCTTGGTGTGAACATTTCCCAGAGAAACTATGCATTCGCAAGACCGACTTTCTGTTAACCTCGGTATCGGTTGATAATTCGATGTTTTTCTTCAATAGGCAGACACGAGGTTGTTTTTTATAGAATTTATTAGAACACAATAGCTGACGTTTCGGCGGTTTCGCCTTCTTCAGAGCCTGGAAAGGTCAAATTGAGATGTTATGTACTCAGCCAAACACTTTCATAACCCTAACAGATAAAGCTTAACAAATAAATTTGTATTCGCATAAGAAACAGCTTTATTTAAACACCTACCATTTATTTCCTGTAAGTACCTAAGTTGGTGGATAGCAGCCACACAGAGTACTACATGGGCGAGGACTGTGCCTGTGTCAAGTCATTGGATTAGCTTGAGGTACGGCGCCACGTCACGCGTGATGACAAGACACTCCTCCTTGCGGTTCATTTTTGGATTTTTAGAATTGATCCAAAACGCTTCAAGAGTTTTACACGCTGGTGTTTTCGATTTGTGCGTGAGAATAGTGACTCCTACTTCGAAATCTTCTCAGTTATGTTCCTGCATCCTATGTGCGCCTAGTGGAATGTTTAGTTTTAATTTAGATTTACCGACTAAGTGTTCTTTCATGCGGACGCAGAGCGGTCTACCCATTTCGCCAACGTATTCGTTCCCGCATGCTTTACATGAGATCAGGTAGACTGTACCTGGAGTCGTGCAATCACCGTCTCTACCGTTAGGGCAAATTATGCAGTTTTTCGTTATACGTAGACGGTCATATAAGACGGTTGCGAACTAGCTGGCGTCTTGGAGTGTCCGGTGGTATTCCTGTCACTCTTACGGAATTGTCCAGAACGGCCCTTATTAAGCAACGTTTTATGGCTGCACTTTATTTCAAACGTGAATGGCTCACCTCACTTTCGACAGTTTGGCGATACAACGACGTCTTTAAGTTTTGATCGTCGACGTAGATCGGAGCCGCTACAAGTTAAGTTATGGCAAAGCAAGGATAGTGTGATTACCAATCATCAATTTTCACTCTCGCGTTGTCCCATTCCAGTGTTCTACGACGTTCTCGAGGTTGGCGATAAATAATTTTGGCGAAATGTCATCGCCTTGCCCAACATTTCATTTGAAGTTAAAGTTAATACTGTTGCGGAATGGTGATGTCTTAGATGTGAAATTTTTATACAGCTCACGAAGAATTTTTATATACTGAACAGGGATTTCCTGACTGTTCAGGGCTTCCTAGATTGCTTCTATCTCAACTGAGTTAAAACCCTTCTTCCAGTCGACGAAAGTGAAGCAGAACGCTTTCTTGAACTCTAGCGATACTTCGCTGAGACTTGTGATCGTGCAGATCTGGTCCATCGTGCTGAATCTTTCAAAACCGTGCTTGCTCACACGGCTTTCCTTCGTCCAGTGCTCTGGCAATCCTGTTTCGAATGAAAAGTTTGTAGAAAACAGACACTAAGCAGATTGAGCTACAATTTTCGGTATCGTAGAAATCAGCCTTCTTTAACAATACCGCGGTCTTGCTGGTCTTCTACTGCCTCCGAACCTCGCACATTCAGACAGTTAAGTGATATGATTTATGTGATAAGCCAAGCCATTGTGTTTATGACTGGCGAAAAGCTCTTCGGGTGTTCAAATCTCATCTTGTCCTGACCTGGTGTTGTTGGATTTTTCGCATTCAGGACAACATGTCAGATTTTGGAAAGGAGAACAGGTTGTGCAACATGCCCATCCTCTTTCGTTTTATGTGAGGGCAAGAGTACGTGGCTACTGAAGAGATCTGAGAAGCATTTGTGAACGATTATCTCCATTGCCTTTCTGGAAGCTATAACTGTTTCGTCTGGGCGTCAGAGTCCAATCATTGCAATTTTGCAAGTGACGAAGTTTTGGTGGGCTTTTCGAAAGCTTTTTCCCCTTTACAGTTTGGATCATGGCTGCTGGTGTTCTCTCTTTAGGATCTTCCTTCGTCGTCAATCTGTGCTGTTTTGTAAACTTGTACGTGTGTTAGCGGTTGCCTATAGCTCGTGCGACAAGACGCTCGGGTTCGATTCGATTTTGATTCGGGAGACAAACGTCTCTTGGTGACCTTCGAGCTCTCAGCTTTTATACTAACATGAAGATGTTAAATGAATCGATCGTATTCATTGTAGATGTTATCGAGAACGGCACCTTTCTAACAGTGGATTAATGCACTGAATAAATCCCAGTCAATGGTGGTTTTGCGACCTCGTTTTGAATTTGGCGGCTTTTTCCCCTTTCCTCGAAAAATAGAAACTTGCACGAAGGAGATGGTGGTCTGATCCCGTGTAGAATTTTGGGACTGCAGTGACATCGGTTAAATAAAACCTTCGATTTAGTGTCAGCTGGTCTACATCGTTATCGTACTCTCTGTAACGGCCACAGCGCAAGAATACGAAGGGTTGGAGAAACCTCAAACTTGGGTAACTAAACCTTTATACACATTAACATAACAACAACAACAACATAACTATAACGATATAAATTTTAACGCATGAATTCTGTAAGTTAAAGTGATAAACGGTCATGGTTGTGAAGTGAGATCAATAACAAAAATAACGAAGCATTGGAATTTTATGACAACAATGAAGCATTGGTGATGATGTTACGGCCACAGCGCAAGAATACGAAGGGTTGTGAGAAACCTGTGAGCAATGCTTATATTGAGCTTATGTTAACCCATACAACGCGATTACATGAGGACGAACGATAACAAAGTATTCGTAATGTGAGAGTTAAGAATTTCGCTTAATATTATTACACACAAATCAATTTACTTTAACAAGAAAGACGTAATTGAGCGGGTTGGGATCAATGATGGAGTTGGCAACGCCAATCTTCGAAGCGTCGTCGGGGCAAGATGGCACTGCTCGTGGGCGTGGCTACGGGCGAGCGAGCGGCGTTCCCATTGGCCAGGACGGGATATGGACGCAGCGCATACACGCGGCGCTGTGGTGGCGCGATCTCCATCGATCCATCGATCCCTCGAACGTCTTGGTTAAGTAGATAGAGAATTCTATGTGATAGAGGAATTCTCTATACTCTCCACTGGGAGATTCCAACGTCCAGCGCTGGAGGGTGAGGCTTCTGGAATTGTGAGTTAACATAGATGGTCTGGCCGTCATGATAAACTCGACGGCCGCCCTTCCTGAGATCTGTGGGCCTTAATGTGAAGGTTCCCAGACGTTTTTCTGGATCCACTCTTGCATTAAAATCTCCACTGATGACGTTGAAAAATGTATGGTGTTCTCTGTAGAGCTTCTCCATGTCCACATATAACGCTTCGCCTTCATTTTCGAAATAGCTTGGTATAGGTGCGTATACGATGAACATTGTCAAATTTTGTATTGATTCACGTCTCTTCAGTCGTAAACGTTCGATTTATGTTGTTAGTTCTTCAAGTGAATCGATTTTCAAGGCCTAACTCATGCTGAAGAGAGCGCCGACGCCGTGGACTCTTCTAGTGCCACATGTTCCGAGGAACAATTCTTCTCAGGTGTCAAAAACGGCGTTGAATGGGTGGCGTCTTCTCGTCTCTAACAGTTCGATGAAGTCGTACCTTATGTTTTTTGCCTGCACCATCATGTCTTCTATCGAGGACTCAGATTCAAATGCTCGTGCACTGTTGATACAGATCATTATCTTAGTCCACTGCGATTTAGGCAGCCTGGAATTGCCCTAAGATTTTAGAAGCATCTCAGCATTCGTCCTATCCAACGCCGCCGATTAGGGAGTCCTTCTAGTCAAAGACAAGAGGCCCATTTACTTTGCTGTGTTTAGGCTTCTAACACACATGCGTAGCAAGCTGAGCTCTAAACGCCAATGGTGGGTATACTCAAGCACAGCTTGCCTTTCCTTCCCAGAGTAGGCGTGGAGCTTACTTGTTGGACGCGACTCCTAGCCGTATCTTGTATGCTTCGCCTTTACTTTATTGCAGGCTCTTGGCTGTATTGACTCGTAGAACACATTCCAAGTAAGCCAGAATGCACTCAAGCATAAATGCATGAATAAGCGCTGGTAAACACAGAAGGTATGTCCCAAACTAACTCTCCCTTACGACGCTGGCCTGCTGTTGGAATTAGGTGCAAATTTCTCTCCAGAACAATCCATTTCTAAAGAAATCGTGCGTAAGATCGGACGCAGCTTGTACAAGCTTCATGGTCGACTCTATAACAAAACTAGGTTAGAGGCTTTATTCTTGGGTGCTTTGATGTATACAAAGGCTTTACGAAAGAGTGAAAAACATTAAGAAGGGGCACTACATCTTTTTGCATTCATTTTACATTTAATTTACAGCCACCTTTTCTTCGTCCATTGTTTAGACTCCGAGACCCAAGCGGCGAAGTAGATGTCACTAATTTTCGATTATTTTTGAGTGGTACTCTTATAATCCCACGACCGATTTTCTATTAACCTCGAGAATGGTCCAGCAATTTTTTATATTCTTGTTGAGCAACTAAAATGTGTTATAATCACAATCTTAACCGTTTTTGTTTACTGCCTACTCTTTTTAATGGGAGGGTATATTGCGAAATATAACTTTAATGGAGCTGAGATGTTTGCAAAACTCTGGACCGCAGGTGTCTATGTTGGGGAACGAACGCGCTACTGCCCTTTCCGGGGAGTAACGCGCTCACCACTACACCGTGCGGGTCCTCCGTTTCGCCTGTCTCTCAGCTAGTTCTATCGATCTTTTGCCATCAGCAATCACCCAACAGCGGAATTGATCTGGGGAGCACAAATCGGCAATGAACCCAGTTAAGCTGAGGCTTTAGTTATAATCACAATCTTAACCGTTTTTGTTTACTGCCTACTCTTTTTAATGGCAGGGTATATTGCGAAATATAACTTTAATGAAGCTGAGATATTTGCAAAACTCTGGACCGCAGGTGTCTAGGGTGCAGAACGAGTTTTGCAAATATCTCAGCTTCATTAAAGTTATATTTCGCAATATACCCTGCCATTAAAAAGAGTAGGCAGTAAATAAAATGTGTTACTTTACTCTTTGTTGACGGAATGACTGACGTTTCAGCAGATTTCACCTTCTTCAGAGGCTGAAGACCTGACCTTCTCATTCCCTGAGGAAAGCGAAATCCGCTGAAAGGTCAGCTTTTCCATCGGGAAATAATAAAGTACCTCCCAAAATCCTTAACGATCTTCGGGATGTAAGGCTTAGTTCCAGCCTCAAAACATCGCAAAAAAGTGATGTGCAACAGTTTCGAGAATTCGTAAGTTCAAAGCCTATTAAGCTACAAATTAGTGAGAAAGATGGAGAATTTGTAGAGAATCTTTACCATTTAGATGTTGATAAAAAAAAACGCCTTCATTATGTTTTACTTTACCCCCTATCGTCTGAAAAGCAATTTAAAAGCCAGTACGGAACATTGGACGCGTAATTATTCATAATGGCAAGCGCAGCAGGTGCGGAACTATTAGTTATTTCGCAGCTTAAGATGGAATTGCCAACATGTCTTATCCAAGCTTATACGTTAGCGCCCAATGATGATCTGGCATCTACCGACTCCTTAACTTTCAGGGCTACAGCCATCATATGTTGTGTAGACAGGCCCAGGGATAGAACAGCTTGGTTTATAAACTTAATTCACATCCACTTGCCGAAACACAACTCAGTACGCCTCACGAATTCCCAAATATTTATGGACCATCTATCTCACAGAAGGGCGAGTGTGGCGCAGTGGTTGGAGGCGCCACTGCGGCGCGCACGTGAAATACGCCCATGGCTCACCAAGCCTTCCATCCCTCCGGGGTCAGCAAATTGGTACCAGACTTGTCTGGGAGATAGCAGCACTGGCTCGATACATCGGCGGACTACCGCGAGTCATTGTAAGGGCCAGATATGCATTCAATCCCCTCCAACGATGCTTAATGAAGTCGAATGCATGGCGCATCCCTCAGAGATTGATCAACGCCGAGAGCTTTATCCTTTATCCTTTATCCTATCTCACAGGCGTCCTAACAGCACGAATGTAATAGAGTCCTTCGAATAACGCCCTTCATACAAAAATGTCGAATAACTTCGCAATGTGAGCCATCAGCGAGCAAAACGAAGAGCTAATAAAAATGCGTGGCTTCCAAACTCAGTAGTTATTGGTCCTCTTAAATGTGTGTCTACACAGCTTACTCTTTAGATTGTGAAGAAAATATCATGCACAAATTAGAGAGTAGAGAATGGGACAGTACCTATCATCAAACTTCTTCATTCCTTTTAGATCTAGCGTGGCTAACAAAATTGATGAAGCTCTCGGCTTTGACCAATCCTTGAGGAATGTGCCATGCCATGCACTCGACTTCATTGAGCATCGTTTGGAGGTGATTGAATGCATATCTCGTCATTACAAGGACTCGCGGTGGCCTACCGATCGATGTATCAAGCCAGTACTGCTGTCATCCCAGACAACTCTGGTACCAATTTGCCGACCTCGGAGGGATGGAAAGCTTGGTGAGCCATTTCTTCAGGAATAGATTCCACTAGTGCGTTGCAGGGCTCCTCCGACCACTGTGTCACACGCGCCACGCTAAGATGAAAGCATCAGTAGTTGATCTGCGGCCACACTCTGCCGCAGACATATAGACCATTGTTTTGCAATCTATTCCACACAAAGAAGGTGGACGGATGTTTTGAGTTGTTGAATGGAGTCATTGTAGGTAACATTCACGGGAGAAAAACCGAAAGAAAATTGGCTTGCATTTCTGAGAGTTCAAATGAACTTATGATGAAAAGGGCAGCGTCACCAAGTGGTACCGAAAGCCAAGTGATAAAGACAAACTAGTTCATCGCCTCTCCTCTCACCCTTCACACGCAAAAAGAGCGCTTTGGAGAAACATGTTCCGAACAGAAGCCAAAGTGTGCACAGGAAGATTGGAAAAGGAAGAAACCCTGGAATTGGCGGAGCAAATAGCCATTTGTAATGGCTACGAAGCTGCTGCTTCTCAGCTTAGATTCAGAGAAAGGTGAAGCCCCTAAGCAACAATTCTAGCGATATTAAGCTTCGGTTTATTTTGCACTTTATTTACAACGAAATAAGTGTGGTTATGAAACGTTGCCTGAGAATGGCCGGTCTAGCGAATTCGGTAACAGAAATTGATATAACACTAAGCATGCTCGGACGCCAGCCAGATTGCAACCGTCTGTGTGACCGTCTGTGCATAATGCAAAATTGTATAATATGCGCTGAAGGGCCCGTGTAGCCCAGTGGTCAGAAACGTTCTGCAACACACATGTGGGATCTGTACAGCAATTTGGTCTTCAGCCAATTTCTGTTATGTCAGATCTTGAAAATTTTACATCACATCGTGACTGATGACAATATGACAGTTGTTCATGTCATACTGGTGCATCATCGGCAGATACTTGTTATCAGACTTTTGTTATAAAATCTCTCTGAGATCGGGAAATTGATAGTAGACTTGTTGAGAGCTGCTAAAGCATGTTATTGAATCTGTGTTTGTTTTCCCCAAATAAACAGAATAAACGTTGTGCGGCTTATTGAGGTGTAGTATTACAGAAATTCTCCACTGGTTTGTTCTAGGGTCCGATCGAATGAGACCAAGTAAGAAGTTGCGTATGCCTTAGCTCGCCCGGCAATGGGTGTGGACGACGTGTTTGGAGATGTACAGATACAGCCTTGAAAATACAACATTGACAATAATTTTAGGCAGAGATTTTCTGCACTTTTTGAAAGGTGGGATGTATGTTTGCCTATGGCATGTCAACGTCTTAGTCACTTCTTGATGTCCACTCACTTTTACCTCCTTCGGAGTTTATACTGATTAAGAAAATTCTAAAAATAACGTCGCTGTATTTATAACATGAAGACAGCAGCGAATTTGTCCCACAAAGTGTTCTGGATGTGCTGACATTCGTTGTTGAGATATTTTAGCTAACAACAGTTGTGACGACAAAATATCTAATGTTTCGTTATCTACTGTGAACTTTGTTCGATTTATCTCATTCCCTGAAGAGCAGATGACAAAAAATGGACTTTGAAAGACAGTGAATTCACTAAAATATTTGCTTTTCTAAACCAAATCGTGCTTGCAACGTTGGGTCAACTCAAAAGGAACACGCCATGGAAACTGTAGCTTTTGATTAGTGCGAGTGTTAATTGAATGTCCTTCTTTGAATTCGCGTGAAATAGTGTCCAGTAACGATGTCATTTTTTCACTCTCATGAGAGCGTCATCTTTGTGTGTTCTCCTCGATGACGTTTTGTTTAAGGAGTTGCTCTTGTTGTTTCGTTGTTGCCTTGTTGTCATCGATATCATCATGTGAACAAACTTTTTGCTATACGTGCTCTTTACTATATACTATTTCCATTATTGTGGTATACAAATATGACAAGGGTGCGCGTAAAGCAATGGTTGGAGGAGCCACTGCGACACACATGAAATCGATCCCCGTGTCCATGGTCCACCAAGCCTTCCATCCCTCCAGGGTCGGCAATTTGGTACCAGACTTGCCTGGGAGGATAGCAGCACTGGCTCGATACATCGGCAGGCCACCGCGACTCATTGTGAACGCCAGATATGCATTCATTCACCTCCAAACGATGCTCAATGAAGTCGAATGCTTGGTGCACAGTCAGGGATTGATCAACGCCGAGAGCTTTATCCTTTATTCTGTTCAGTTCAGTGCTATCGTATTTTTGAGGTAGTCCCTAGGAACATTTGTTTTAAGTTCAGCTGTAAAGCGAAAGCGGCCATTTAGGTCTTTCGGACCTCCTACGCCTGTTAATTGCTACCAGACTTGTTCAGGAGCTGTTGATTTTCTCGCTCCACGTCTTAACGTCTTTAGCACGGCTATACAAGGATTCCGGAGGGAGCTTAAATAGCATTCATGAAAACAATTAAGATCTTTAAGCAACCGAAAGTATATTTAAAAAGCAGAAGACGTTTATGGACGCTGCATACTCAAAAGCCAGTGAGGGAATGCGGGGATGTGTGCAATACATGATGTCATTCGGTGTATGTTGAGATTTTGCGTTCGAAACATGAACATTATTGCACGGAATTGGAAGTAATATCTACAATACTCTCTAGAGGTTCAGATTTTTGATAGAGGCTGATATCGGCTACGATTTCTCGGACTTAAGTTAAAAGTAGCCGTAATTAACCCATAGAATACAATCTTAAGAATGTACAGAATTCAAGAAGTTATAAGTATAGGGCCACATAAAACACGTCACGTTTCCGAGGAAGGCGAAGTTACCGAAATTCCAGTTACAAAGCATAGAAAACACCTTAACGACTTTGCATCAACTTGTAAATGGAGAGAATCTGAGATAATATTTAAATCTAGTTACTGGTGAAACACTGGTAGCGCATGCAGCGAAATGGTCGGAGGCGCCCCTTGCAATACACATCGTATCACCCCAGACCCATCAAGCCCTCCATCCTTCCGGAGTCGGCCAGTTGATACTAGACTTGTCTGGGAGGATAACAGACTGGCTCGATACATCGGCAGGCCACTACGAGCCATTATAAGGGTTATGAGGGCCAGGTTTGCATTCAATCACCTCCAAACGATATATTATGAAGTCGAATACATGGCGCATCCCTCAGGGATTGATCAACGCCGAAAGCTTTATTCATTATTTATTCTTCTATTACCAGTGAAGCATAATGTTGCTCGTCAGAGCCAGCCCTAGATGTGTACATTGACGTCGAATTTCTCCGCTGCTACCCTTAGCTGAATTTAATGTAATTATTTGCTTTTTTTAAAAATTGTCGTGTATATTTTTAAAAAGCAAGGCAGATGAGGGGGAAGATATGTGGTTAAAATCATGTGGAGAATGCACTGTAGTATTGGATGCGGAGTGGAGTGACGTGATCTATGCAAAGTGTGGCCTAGTGCCCATCCGTGAAAGGTGTTTCAAAAATGGTCCGCCAATGGACAGCAAGAAGCAAGAGCTGAAAAGCACAACCCCGGCAGTTCGTACTCTTCAGTAAAGGTGCATTGTTGTGTAAAGGAATTTATACTATCCTGACTCAAAGATGCATAGATGTGCCCTTAAACAACCCATCTAAAACCTTATCACAGTGAGTGCTGTTAGCCAGTTAGGAAACCGTTTATTTAATCTATGACACGGTTTTCGTTAAACTACAGAAGAGTTAGGTGCTGCAGAGTAGGCCATAATATCTTCACATATGATATGATTTTTAGTCGATGCTTGATCAGGCCCTGTTTCTCGAGAATACGGAAGTCTTTTATTTGACTTGGATCAATATCCCCTCTAAAAAAAAACAGATCGAATAAGCTCAAATATCTAAAAAACGTATCAGTGAACGCTCACTCGGGAAGATCGTGGTCTAGCAGACGATCCGTCAGAGTTAGAGAATTTAACTTCTGTGTACACAACGACACCAAAAGAAGGTCACCGAAACTCATAAGGCATCCAGCGAAAGACAAGCTAGTCACGTTAGCAAACGCCGAGAACATATGTATTCCACTTTCCTGAAAAAAGGAGACGACAACTTGGAAGTAAAAACCGAATCTGAGTCGGAAGCACAGTTTTTCTTGTTCAACTTGTCTTAGTGGCAAATTGTTCAACCTGCCTTAGTGGACAAGGTTCTTAATTTGACCATTGAAATCCTTACCAAATACCTTCAATCGTAATCGCCTACTTAGAAATCGTAGTGATGTGCATTTTGGTGGGGACAAAACAAAACACTGGTAATTAGTTTTCTGTGAGGAAGGAAATCGTTTGAACAAGAGGAGCAGCCTTACGTTCATTATCTTCATCACGATTGCACTATGAAATCGTTGAACGCCACTAAAGTCTACTGCGAGTATCCCATCCTTCGGAATCACACAAAACAGCTTCCTCAACTGCAAAGGTCGATGCATTGTAAAAGCCACTTCTTTCTACGTCGTTTGAAATTTTAACTATGATGATCAGAAAAGAAGAAGGCATCGTCGACAAGACGATGAGATAGACGATAGCCGAGCTTGGTAGGGCTATCAGCATAAGTGGACATATATTACCTCATTATCTCTTTTTTTGAGCTGACAAGAAGTTTTTAACAAGTACTTTAACAAGTATAAAGCATGATGTAAAAGCAGCTATAGTATAAAATATGGAATAAAAGTTTTATACATTTTATTTGACACTCGAATCAATGTGGTACCGAAGAATGCGTACCTGCCGAAAGGTTGGCCTAGCAGAAGTTTTCATACCAACCTCCTCTTCCTAGCTCAGCTATGCAGAAAATTGTTGACTATTGTACCCGAGAGGGCGTGAGTGGCTCAGTGGTTGGAGGCGCCGCTGAGGCACACACCTGGAATCGATCTCAGTGTCCATGGCCCACCAAGCCTTCCATCCCTCCAGGCTCGGCAAATTGGCACCAGACTTGACTGGCGCGATACATCGGTAGGGCACCGCGAGTCATTGTGAAGGCCAGATATGCATTCAATCACCTTCAACGATGCTTAATGAAGTCGAATGCATGGCGCACCCTCAGGGATTGATCCACGCCGAGAGCTTCATCCTTTGTTCTTTGTTGTACCCAAGATGTAATGAAAGCAGGATTTTAGGATAATATAAATTAATAAATATCCAAGACAAACGAAAGCTGGTCTTTCGATTTGTGAATGGAAGAAATTTTCATGAACGATGAGGAATCTCAAGCTTAGAATAAAATAGATCTGAGGCCCTAAGAGTGTTTCGTGTTATATGAGAACGACCAGCTTTACACATCGTGTTTGTCAACTGAAACTTAGTTAAGTTGATTGTATTCTTCATTAAACAACTTGTTTGTACCGTCTATTCAATTGTGCACGTGGAGCATGTCTGGATTGGAAGAAACGAATGCATGCCAGATCCATCAAGAACAACAATACTCAGCCATGGAGAGAAATTCGACAGAAAGAAAACACAGAAAGGCATTGCGGAATGTCAACTTGCCTCGTGTCTAATATGGAAGACGCTTCTGAACTGCTCTCGACCGGGATCCAGATGCGGAAACAGCTTATGCATCTCCTTGACGCGGATCATCAATGATTTCTGCACGCGAAAATACCGGTCGACAATCTAAGCAAATGATTCTCAGTGAAGGAGATCAGCATGAACTTCGAAAATAACCTAAGCGCCATTTACGTTTAACAAAACAGAAACGCTTTTAGAAGACGTTTAGTTGGTTTCTTTTCAGATCATATCGCACGGCTACCTAGAAAAGAGCAGTCCCGCAAGGCTTGTATATTGGTTAAATGCCAATATTCATTTGAAATCTGCTATTCGACGGCGCACGTAGCGCAGTAGATAGAGCTTTTCTGCACATACATACACACATGTTCGCTCTTTGTTCTTGCACCGTACCATACCTATCTGGGAGGTTAGTGACTTCATAGCTTGGTAGACCCCAGCAATTATTGTGTGAGCCAAATACAAAGCCAAATCTTTGAGGCTTAATCGAATGCAAGGCTAAGCTTCGAGGGATTGTCACTTTCTCGAGTGTTTTGTAACTTTAGTTTGCTACTTATATTTAACCAATAGTTTTTTCCTCGATCAGTGGAAATATGTCATATTACCCAAGAATACTTTTACATCCAATACCATGGAATTTGTCTTGAAAACAAGGAACAGAAAAAGACGAACGTCTCGTGTCTGTTTCGAGCAACGTCTGAATGCTATTAAGTCGGCTAAGGACAGGTTGGCTATGATGTCGTCGATGATGTGAAGCGGAAAATCGAGCAGCTGCCTCACTTGCTCGTGCAGCTTCCTCCTCTTGCCATCACACGAAAGCGACTCGCTCATCTGGAGAAAAACTGCTCTTCGTTGTTTCGTATAAGAGACGCCTAGCCTACATCACCGGCATCTATTGTGTCTTCATGCCTAACACGAATTACTACTTATGACGATATGTTCTAAACGTTGATTTAGAACTTCCCTTTAGCTGAAATCAATTTTTTTAGCGCATAAGAGACGAAAGGATATTACGCATCTCATGAGCCAATGCACTTTGGTCACAAAATTCGGCAGTAGGTATGCTAAGCGTATCATAGGTACCAATTTTTACGTAGCAGTCAGTCGGCAACAGACCCATCTTGGCTGTACTTTGTCGTCATGCGTTCCGTCAGTGCTGACCTGGCATCCCCCCGATTGCTTCCAGTTGAGGGCAATCATAGTTCAGGCGGTGAACTGTAGAAAAGCCCTCACTTTTAACTAGCGAGTAACTGCCGTTTTTTTTTCGTTTTTCGTTGTTTTCTCATTTTATATGCTTCTACATTGATCAATATTTTGCCAATGAAGCATTTTTGAAACGATTTTCACGACTTTTCTGATCAAATTAGCCACTAAAGACCACATTACTTCTACTTTATTGTAATTTGTCAATCCGATTCATATAGTTCTGTTGGTGTCGTATTTATTTGGATACCCGAGTATTTGGACGGCTCGCCCTCATTGGTTGTTCGAGCTCCAGCATAATTCCCATAATTCCCAAAGCGTGTCATAGGTATCAATTTTTAATGTAGCAGTCAGTCGATAACCGACCCATCCATGCTCAGCTGTACTTTGTCATCATGAATTCCGTAAGTGCTGACATGGCATCCCTCAGATTGCTTCTAGTTTTCAGTAATTTGTCAATCTGATTCGTATATTTCTGTTGATTATTTGGATACTCGGGTGCTTGGACCGCCCATCCTCATTGGTTGCCCGAGGCCCAGCATAATTCCCCTTTTTCCGAAGATTTTCTGGCTCAGCCTTTGTGGTTTCCTGGAATCTCGAGGTCAGCCAGATTAAAGTCTGCCCCAAGTCGCCATCACGGCAATCGCAGCTCTTGTAGATCAGAGGGAGATTCGCAACCATGCGACTAATTTGATACTAGGCCGGTGGTCGATCCCTAGTCCTGGTTTCCTCTTTCCAAGGCGTCCTAATGGAAACGCCGGACTCCTTCTCGGCCCGGGAAACCCTGCTAGGTGGATGAATCCGTCCGCTGTACATCGCAGCTCGACGCCCAGGAACATCTAATAGCAACGATGAGGCAGGAAACCGTTGAGAGGGTTTCGTATTTATTGTCTAGAAATTAATGACTTGAAGCATTCACTTCTTCTATGCACTCCTTACGCGATGTTCTTTCTACGTTATTTGTAAATCTATTCCATTCTCTAACTCATTTCCTTCCACAATTCCATGTTATCTTACTTTTCCTCCTACAGCGGAATTTTACGGAACGAAACAAATTGAAAGAAAACCCAAAAACTAAGCTAAGAATCCTGAGAAGTACAACTCATCTATCGCTGAACACTCTGCAAAGTACGTAATTGAATTCAGAACAGCCAAACAAAGCAACGATTGACTTGTGGATTAAAAGCCTGTCTCGACAACCAACGTCATGGAATGTCGACCAGCGATTTGAGCTGAACTTCCAGTGAAAAAAAAATTTATTGAAGTTGGTTGCAACTCACACTGAAGAAAGAGGTAGGCACTACGAGTAGTTGAATGTGAGGCTCACTTTGAAAACAGCACTTAAGAATGATGGATGCGAGTACGCTTATCCGTCAAGTTATCCGATAAGGTCGTTATTTAGATCTTAATCATAAAAATCTTTTTCATTCAAAGTGTGCAATATTCGACTTGGAATATCTCGTCTTCCTGCAGGTTTCGATGACTAAGTGAAACAAAGTTGCTCGCTGTAAGATGACCATTGGTAGACTTGTACAGAAGGCCATTAACCAGTTGCTGCCGTGCCGTAATACACAAAGCTTACGGTCTGCCGGTGGACAATGCATTTTTATTTCCCAGCACATTAGGAAAGAACTGAAAATCTTCTGCTACTCATACGGTTCGGCGCTTTATCATCTATGAGTCACATATGACTCATAGTCTTTTATGTTGTTTTTTTTCTCACTTTAACACTTTCTGCAATGTATTTGTATAATATTAGATCGTTTGCTTTTAATCACATATTATATCAGGCGTTTACAAGAAAGACTTGCCCCCTCGTACAGCATAGTTTACAAGAACAAAAAAACCGTCGTTGAGGCGAGTTTCCTAGTCTAATCGAATCACACGGCCGCCTTCCCGGTTGGTGTACAAATAGAGTACCACAGGACTGCTATTAACGATAGGGATACTGCTAGGTTTACGACCTAGTTGTGAACCAAAATTTTCCAAAGTGCTTCGTCGGTGCGACCTCCCACGGATTCACATCATGGTGGAGACCTGGTTACGTCTTTGAAAGGTTAAGTCAGGGCATCAGGAATGACCAAGTTGCACAACTAGCAACAGTCTAGCCTCACTACCTCGCACCCTGAGACGTCAGGCGGTAAGACGACCGGTGAGAGGCCACAAAATTTCGAGCTACGCAAGACGCCGTTGGAACCGGACCTGACGAACACACGCACGACACGCCATGGAGAGTGTTACATAGCGTGTAGTTATAATACCAGGATACTATCCACAGACCTCGATCTTCATGCCGTTCTTGTGGCTGGAGATCGCTTTAAATTTCATATGATCGCATTACAAGAAACAAAAATCAAGAAGATCGACATAGGCCAATTAAACAACGGAACCCTTGCGATCCGTGGAGAAAAGTTCCCGTCACGAAATGTCGGCGCCGTAGGATTTGTCGTTCTCCCGTCCATTGTCCATCTCCTTGACTCCACAAGATCCTTTACCCTCACGAAGCTGTCTTCTGTCTTCAACTGTTGCGTTACAAGAAGATCACTATTATCAACGGCTAATCACCCACCGAAGCAGTCAATGAGTACGAATTGAATGAGGTTTACTATCAGTTGGAGGAAGTTATCCGTAATGATAAAGCGGTCTGGTGCCGAAGACGGGGTTGAAAGGGTGGTGTCTTCTCGATTCTGTCGGTCGGGTCGATGACGTCGCGCTGTATCCCTTTTTGCCAGCACAATGATGTCTTCTATCGAGGACTCAGATTCAAATGTTCGTGCACTGTAGATACAGATCATTATCTTAGCCCATTGCCATTTAGGCAGCCTGGAATGGTTCTGAGATTTTAGAAGCATCTCTGCACTCGTCCTACCCAACGCTGCCAATTAGGGGGTCCTTCGGCTCAAAGACACGAGGCCCTTTTGCCTTACTGTGTTTAGCCTTCTAACACACATGTTTAGCAAGCTGAGCTTTAGACGCCAGTGGTAGATATACTCACGTACAGCTTGCCTTTCTTTCCCACAGTAGGCGTGGAGCTTAATTGTTGGACGCGACTCCTAGCCGTATCCTGTGTGCTTCGCCTTTACTTTATTACGGGCTCTTGGCTGTATTGACTCGTAGAACACATTCCAAGTAAGCCAGAACGCACTCACGCATGCATGCATAAATACGTGCTCATAAGTACAGAAGGTATGTCCCAAACTAACTCTCCCTTACGACGCTGGTCTGCTGTTGGAATTAGGTGCAAATTTCTTTCTAGAACAATCCATTTCTAAAGAAATCGTGCGTAGGATCAGACGCAGCTTGTACAAGCTTCAAGGTCGACTCCGTAACAAAGCTAGGCAAGACGCTTTATTCTTGGGTGCTTTGATGTATACAGAGGCTTTACAAAAGAGTGAAAAACATTAAGAAGGGAGATTACATTTTTTTACATTTAATTTACAGCCACCTTTCCTTCGTCCATTCTTTAGACTCCGAGACCCAAACGGTGAAGTCGATGTCACTAATTTTCGAATGTTTTTGAGCGGAACTCTCATAATCCTAAGACCGACTTTCTATTAACGTCGACAATGATCCAGCAATTCTTTATATTCTTGTTGAGCAACGAAAATGTGTTGCTTTACTCTTTGTTGACGAAATAACTGACGTTTCAGTGGATTTCACCTTCCTCAGACCCTAAAAACCTGACCTTTTCAGGGCCTGAGGAAAGCGAAGTCCGCTAAAACGCCAGTTTTCCCGTCGTGTAATAATAAAGTAACTCTCAAAATCCTCAGCCATTACCGGGACAGAGGTCTTAGTCCCAACCTCAAATTGGCGCAAAAATGTGATATGCGACAATTTCGAGAACCCGTATGGTCAAAACCTATTAAGCTACCAATTGGTGACAAAGGTGGAAAATTCGTAGCGATTCTTTATCAATTAGAATTAGATAAAAAAGAAAAACACCTTCAATATGCTTTTCTTTACTGCTTATCGTTTGAAAAGCAAGTTAAAAACTAGTACCGAACATTGGAGGCGAGCGCCACCTAGTGGTACCGAAAGCCGAGTGATGAAAGCACTAGTTCATTACTTCTCCTCTCACCCCTCACACACAAAGAGGGTACTTGGAAGAAAAGTGTTTTGAACAAAAGCCAGTGTGTACACAGGAAAAGGGGAGTAGGTATAATCCTGATGTTGGAGCAGTAAAGAGCCATTTTCAGTGGCTACGAAATAGTTACCGCACGAGATAAGTTTAGGAGAGCGACGCGCGCAAGCGAAACACTTGGCCAGAAGAGTGTACCGTTTATGTTGCCCTCAATTAGCGAAGCAAGCATAGTTATTAAACAATCAGTAGCGATAGTTGAAATATCACCGGCCATTACGTCGTCAATTAGTTCGTAGCCGCTTGTATGACCGTGACGATGAGTCGATGATGATGATGAGAAAAGCGGTGAGTTTTTCGAGGAGCTGTTGATCATGTAATTGCCATAGAGTTTTTCGTCTTTTTGTAAGTGTTATTGAAGTGTTTGGCCTAATAAATTGTATACGAGTATACCTTTCCTGGCTCTCAAGAAGGCCATGCTACCGAGACGTCTGCTACTGTTGTATTGTATTGTGTGTTTCTCTGTGAAAGTAAATGTATGCTGTTTAAGAACCTAGCGGTTGCTGAACAAGAAAATGACTGATAATAGACTTGTACAGAGCTATATAAGCACTGACTTAGCATTTTAGTAATCCGTGTCACCGTGCAATCCAGATGTGTATTTATGCATCTCTACACTGCTTAATGAAGTGAAATGCAATCACATTCCTCCAGGGTTAATCGGCTCCTAATGCTCTCCTTTAGAAGTACAGAATCTGCGAGGCTTTCAACGCTTCTTTTCTTTGATTTTTAAAGTGTTTCAAGAATGCTTAGAGTGAGCACCCTAAACGCATTGTATAGAATTCAAACATTAGTAGTTCACATGTTATAACACCAATGGAAATAGAAGCTTCTACTCATAGAAATTTATTGCGTCTCCTAGCATTTCGCTTCTGTAGAGATGAGTTGACAAGTGGCATTCTCCACTTCCTCAAAAATTCTTCCTGAAGAACCAAGAAATCCGTATTTGGATGTGATTTTCTCGAAAGTCGGACAATTTTGCCCGATCATTATAAATGCTAGGGAGAAGTTGGTAGCAGAGTGCTGATGAACACGAGCACGAAGCCAATTTGATCCTGCTCTCGGTTTGGCTAGCCTCTCATTCCTACGTTGTCGGTGAATTGGTATCGGGTTCACTCTCTGCAGTCGAAATGGGATACCCTATCCCGGCTGTCTTAGAACTCCACAGAGAGTCGGCTCACCCAGCATTCAACGACATTTGTGATGGAAGAAAAATCTCTGATCATCAGCCGAAGCCAGGCGCAAAAATTGGAAGACCTTTATGGATGATGGATTCGAGAAGTGCTGGGATCTGGAAGGCAGACGTAAAACAAGGGTCGTCCAAGAAAAAACCATATCCAATCGCTGGCATCTGTAGATCAGGAATAGCCAGTGGAATTATTGGTAAGTTTTTCCTAAGGCGGCTATATACCGGTCGAACGAGAGCCAGACTGGAGCTAATTTTCATTGTTTTACGGAAAAAGCTGTCCATTAACCGTCGTCCTTATTTATTTATTTCAGTCGCGACGACTCAATCAATGTATTCAAGGAAAATGGAAGATAAGGTGACCTAAGATACCTGCAATAAAGTTTTACATAACCATGGCGTGTTTACAAATCCGAACGAAGCCATAAGTTGCGTCTTGCAATTGTCTATGACGTTTTAGCGTTAGTCACGTGCATTACCTGTCGTCACTTCTTGTCTCGTCAATCGTAGAATGATCAGAGTGTCAACCAGAAAACTTCCCATTACCTAGTCACTTCCAGAAAATCAAGGTTTGTTGAAGAAACAATTCAGTTTTGTAGACAAGCGAATAACAATCTTCGATCACAATCGTCTTAAAGGATCGAAAATATTTTCTGTGCGGTAAGGAATAGTTTCTATAGAAATTTGCTACTCTAGTGGCGATCTATCACCATAATTTTATAACAAAATGCAAAATATCTGTGGACTGTGAAAATCCCTTGTGCATTTCACTGGCTGTTACCATTACGAGCCATTCGTGCTGACGTAAGGCTTAGAAAATTCTTCAACTTCCCATGAGCTCACAACAATAATTCAAAGCATTTCTTTCCGTTCTATCGCAAAGGCGCTTAAAATGCTGAGGCCCTCCAGCATATCCCTATGCCCCGAGTCATTGGAATGCGACTCGAATCTTCTCAGTGATTTCTGTTGATTAAGGGACAGCTTCATCATTGGTGTGCTAAACTGTGCGGAATTGATCATCTACGAATACGGCATTTCATAGTGTATGAAAAGAAGTTTAGTCGTCAACCTGGCAAAAAGAAATGGGTCAGTTGTGTCGTGCACTCGTCAACCATATGCGACTCTGAGCGGCTGTTCTTCCTCGGTGGAAGACAGATGAAAAAAAGCGGCTCTGAAGCAGTCGATTCTGCCGAAACGTCAGCTACGATTGTGTTGTATGTATGTTATTGTATGGAAGGAAACGTATACTGTTTAACAACTTCGCGATTGCTAAGAGAGAAAACGGCGAATTGCTAATTTTGTTAACATTGACGGCTCTCGTTATCGTACCGACTTTTCCAACTACTGTTTTCAAGCGCACGCGAGATAACCGTGTACATACTCTTGCCTTTAATCTTATACACTTTCCTTGCAGTGCTATCTAGAGTTGGAGAAATGCTTTTGATTGTTGGCGTCTAACTTGAGGAAACACACTTTTGGAAACACTTTTATTAAGTTGATCGTGACTTAGACTTCGGAGGAAGGAATCAGAGCTTTTCTTACTCCAGTGCGATTTTGTACTGTGGAATGATGTTTTGGAAAGGATGTGAACAACCCCAATGAATAAGAGATCTGTAACAATTCTACCTTCGATCAAAAGGGGTGATCGTCATTATTATTTTCGTTAGGCGTAGGAAACAGTCTCAGTGAAGTACAAAAGGGTGTTTGCGTGTGGTTGGCTTCAATAACGCTCCAGGCAATGTGACAGATTTTATCGCCTCATACATGTTTTGGATAAAACATCAGCTAGTAATTAAGTTTACACGGGCACGTGTTGCGGTAGAATAATGAAAAAAAAATGGCCCTTTTTTAAATTGATGCCCTCATGAAGATAAGAATAGCCATGGTTACGTGATACTTATGAAAAGTGTCTAGCTGCTCGTTCCGCATTTGTGGTATTCCAAAGAAATGACGTTTGGATGAGCTTGAAATGATATGTATTATTGCGTGAAATTCGATCAACCGTCGAGTCGTGCTGACGGCTGTCAGAAGTCAACCTCTTCCTTCGATATCTAAAAATGGACAAGAAGTAGAGGTAAAAAATAGAATGTTTTGCGATTTCTCATTCAGCCTGCACATCACCTTCAACTTCTATTCGCTAAAGCAGTCGAGTCGAAAAGAACTATTATATAGATATTTGCGACATCCTTGTTGAATATACATTGTGCTAATCCCTGTCCTTTTTGCATTCGACTTGCTTCCTTGTGTCTATATTTGACGAATTTCCTACAATTTTGCTCCTGAATTCGGCTGGTGTTTGAGGAATTTTGGCTTTCTTTATGAATGTCAGCGATGCTTGGTCGAGGTGTATGAATCCTGAAATTGCCGTGCATTCGCACATCTTCCACAACATACTCACTCTCCAGCTGTTGTTAATCGAAGAGGGCAAGCCAATTCATCTCTGAAAGATAAGGGTCCGTTTGCCCAAGGCGGAGGTAGGGTGGAACCACACGTTTGCGCGTAACAAACAACAGCACTACTACGGAGCTACCAGCATCTTTGTTGAAAGTGTTAAAAGTGCTTTAGAAAACAGCCTATTGTTGTGTACACTCGGAGTTTTTTTCTAGTAGAGGGTTTTGTAGTGCAGGTTTCTTCATTTTGTAAGGGAAAAGATGGTCATTATAGGTGTTAACAAGCTTCATGCATGACTGAATGCCATAGAGTTAGTGCGAAATATGATGGACTTCCTGTGGTGTTTTCACTGCCAAATTCTGTTGCCGAATTGAACGGCTTCAGGCGAGTTTCGTTTCACATATATTTCATGCCTTAAACTAAACCTGAACTTAGAATTAAGTTGAATGACTTTGGCCGAACTAGCATTTTTGTCTAAAGCGGCAAGCATATTTGGCTGCGATAAGGATAAGGACAAAGGATAAAGCTCTCGGCGTTGATCAATCCTTGAGGGTGCGCCATGCATTCGACTTCATTATGCATCGTTGAAGGCGATTAAATGCATATCTGGCCTTTATAATGACTCGCGGTGGCTTGCCGATGTATCGAGCCAGTGTTGCTGTCCTCGCAGACAATTCTGGTACCAATTTTCCGACCCCGGAGGGATGGAAGGCTTGGTGGGCCATGGGCGCATTTCACGTGCGCGTCGCAGTGGCGCCTCCAACCACTGCCCCACACGCGCCTTTAAATCAAATGAATAAAACTTTTATTCCATATTTTCTTCTATACCTACTTTTACATCATGCTTTATACTTTCCATACTCATACTTTAAGCTCAATTATGTTAAAGATTATTTATTTGTATTATCTTAGAAACTTCTCTTTTCATGCTCACATGAGGTTGTCAACAGGTGCCTTCGTCATTGACTTCCGATGTGCCGGCGACTTTACCTTCTAAAAAGCCCTTTTCTTTGTTAAAGACTGAAAATGTCAACACGTTGCTGCGCATGTGATGAAGAAGCTTCAAAATGGCTATCGCTGACCAAAGTGCTTGTTAAGAACCTCTCCTCAGTTCAAAAAAGTAGAGATTATAAAATAATACATGTCCACTTACGCTGAATACCCTACCAAGCTCGCTCTTCGTCGGTTTACCAGCTCATAAGTTTTCGCTGAGCTTAACGCTTCCGTGAGGCTTTAGTTATAATCACAATCTTAACCGTTTTTGTTTACTGCCTACTCTTTTTAATAGCAGGGTATATTGCGAAATATAACTTTAATGAAGCTGAAATATTTGCAAAACTCTGAACCGCAGGTGTCTATGGTGGGGAGCGAACGCGCTATTGTCCTTTCCGGGGAGTGACGCGCTCACCACCACACCATGCGGGTCCTTCGTTTCGCCTGTCTCTCAGCTAGTTCTATCGATAACGGTTAAGATTTGATTATAACTAAAGCCTCAGCTTAACTGGGTTCATTGCCGATTTGTCCATTAAAGTTATATATCGCAATATACCCTCCCATTAAAAAGAGTAGGCAAAGAGTTCGTTTCACATATATTTCATGCCTTAAACTAAACCTGAACTTAGAATTAAGTTGAATGACTTTGGCCGAACTAGCACTTTTGTCTAAAGCGGCAAGCATATTTGGCTGCGATAAGGATAAGGATAAAGGATAAAGCTCTCGGCGTTGATCTTCATTGTTCTTGTGCCTGGGTAGTTTCATTGCGAGTATCCGTTCCGTGATTGTTCTCCCCATATCCTCAGTTTCTTGCCTCAGTCATGCCGCCGTCTGTTCTCAGGTGACCTGTTTGCTACCCATGGCTCTCTCCCATCACTTTCGCTTTCGCACTCTGATCTTCGACTGACGCTGTCCCATACTGAATGTGGCCCACTTTGGCTCTGATCACGGTCTTTCACTGATTTCGTCGTACACAAAATGATAGAGTGACGTGTAATCAGTGATATCATTCATCAAAATGCTTATTTCTGCTATGATTTTCACCAGGATAATCACAGATTTTTAGGCATAGGATTCTGGGCTTGGTTCTCATTATTCAAGTTTTTTTTTAACCCTAACTTTCTTTCGTCATTCGTTATTAAAAGTAGAGTGGTAACGGAATATGCTTTTTGTTAAAAAGCGAAAGAAAAAAATGAACTCGGTACCGGTTTTCTGGCTCGACTAGCTATAGAAATGACCGGTCCAGAGAACGTGTGCTGACACCTTTTTAGACAGTCTTTGAAAAATTTTGCAAAAAAAAATATGTCGAACGTCTCAAAGAACTCAATAAACCTTCGCCCTGAGAGTTTATCCGTACCGTCAAAACCTATCTCCTCAATGTCATTCACAGGGTTATCATTGCTCGAACTACGCCTCTTCGAAGTTTCACTACATTTTTAAAATTTTTCATTTTGTCTTAGGGTGATGCCTTCGTTATTATCAGAATATGGTAAGAAATTTGAAGATTGGATGGTGGAGATGTTCTACCAGTATGGTCTAATCCTCGGTAAACATCCATTCTGGTTTTTGTGCGGCCCATTAATTTTTACTGCCTGTTGCGTACCCGGTTTATTTTCGTTGAAAATCAATCTCGACCTCTATAAGCTATTCGTTCCATTGGATGCACCGGTTAGTGGAGTTTGTTATTGTTTGGTACTAATTGAAACAATTTTAATCTACTTATACAACTTATATTATTTTTAAATGATTTTCCAACGAACCAGTAATCGAGGCCTCCTTTTGGAAGACGTCACTAGATGTTTCATCTACAGCTTAGAGTAGCTCTCTTTGTCAAGAAAATCATTAAGCAGGAATCGTCACAATATTCAAAAGACCTTCAGTTTTATTCATTGCTCTAAGCACGCATGATATATTCACATCATTCAAGGCATGCAGTAGTTTGCAGGAACATGCCGAGGTACCAACTCAGTGTTTCTTTAGCCTCGCCGACAAATGTGCTAGCAATTTGCAGGCCATAAAGTAAATGGGCCTTGGGTTCGCACACGGCTCATGATTGAACCGACAGCCATGTGGGTGTTACACGTCCGCTCTAACCATTTTTCTAGACGCGGCATTATGATGTAATCTTAGCAATTTTTTACCCGCAAAGAAGAACCAGTTAATCGCACCTATCCGAAATTTGCTTATGAGGAAAAATCTGGCTTCTACTTGTTAAGATAATGCGATTCGTTTTCTTTTCCTGATGGAACAATCAAACCGTAGATTCGTAGCTGAGTTATAGTTTAGGTAGTAGTAAGAGCCTGAACAATTCTTTACGTGAAATGATCATGTTACCATAGGCAAGACCATGTTTATAGTTATTTTTCAACTTATTGTTCTTAAATTGTTGTAATTTTAAGGTGCGTTACGAACATGAGCGAAGTTTAATATTTGATGAGATGTCGTTGGGAGATTTAACAAAAATTAATGAAGCGGTATCGTCGGGACAAAATGCATCACAGCAACAACGACGACAGCCTCGTGAGAATAGCCAGCTGGCAGCCCACTTAGATATTCATAAATCACGAGACGATCTGAAGGGACGTGTCGGTGACCATGAAACACTAGTGAATATTATCAGAAGTAAACGACAGAGTAAAGTGGACCCGCACAAAAGGGAAATGATGATTAAAAAGACGCACGCCCGCAATTCTGCAGGTAAGGATAATCGTTCGACAACATTGCCACTAAACAAGTGCAGTTTTTTCTTCACCACGCATTCATATAAATTACAGCACCGAAGAAAACTGATATTCTTCGATTCTACGTCGTTCATAAAAACTTCGAAAACCTATTGCAATCGAAATATCTTGGACCTCTCTATGAATATACAATTAAAATGATGAAGGTAACAATGGAATTTCATGGCGAACACTACGGGTTGGAAGATTTTTGCCACAAGACCTCAGCTCATCCAGTAAGTAGTAATATTTTACTAGTATCATAATGTAGTGTTAATGCTGTGACTTGAACATTATCCATCATCAGGCTAGGCGGTTTTGTTGACTGATTCCGTGCCATTGTAGATATGAAGAATTCACCTCCTCACCTTCTTAATAATCACTCTATAGTTCCCAGCATCGACTTTCTACTAACCTCGGCATTGGAGTATGAATGCGCTGTTTTCTTGTTCAGCAATCGCGAGGTTGTTATACAGCATCCATTTACTTCCATAGAAAAACACAATACAATACAACACAACAGTAGCTGACGTTTCGGCGGCAGTATCGCCTTCTTCAGAGCCTGGAAGGGTATACTGATATACAATTTATTACGCCACCGGTTTTTACATGACTTCCAATGAGGAAGGTTAGAACAACTGATTATAGTCGCATATGGTCGATGACTGCGCCACCCCACACCAGAAATTGATCCAAAGATAAGGGGCCAGGTCGCGTGTGACATTGCGGGATTTTTGGCATTTATCCAAAAAGCCTCAAGGAGTTTGCGCGTTGGTGTCTTAGTCTCCTGTGCGAGGATATCGACTTTAACTTCAAAATCGTTTCCGCTATGCTTATATATCCTATGCGTGCCTAGTGGGCTACTTTGTCTCACTTTTCGTTTGCCATTTAGGTGTTCTTTTATACGGATACACAAGGGTCTGCCCGTTTCGCCAATATATTCATTTCCGCCACTATTACAAGAGATCAGGTATATCGTACCTGAACTCATGCAATCACCGTCCCTGCCGGAAGGGCAAATCACGCAATTTGTTGTTTCACATAAACGGTCGTACGAGCGGTTACGAACTAATTGACGACGTAGAGTGGCCGGTGATATTTCAACTATGATAACTATCGCGACTGATTCCTCTAGACCTACCCTTTTTAGGCATCGTTTTATAGCTATGCGCTAATAAAGGGCAACATAAACGCGACCTTCTTTTGGCCAAGTGTTTCGTTTCGGTGCGTTTCTCTCCTTCTGAACTTATCTCGTGCGGTAACTACTTCGTAGAGATGATAGAGACGAGATAAGTTCAGAAGGAGAGCGATGCGCCGAAACGAAAAACTTGGCCAAAAGAAGGTCCCGTTTATGTTGTCCATTACTAGCGATGAAGTAAGCATAGCTATAAAACGATGCCTTAAAAGGGCAGGTCTAGAGGAATCAGTAGCGCTAGTTGAAATATCACGGGATCCTCTACGTCGTTAGTTAGTTCGTAACCGCCTGTATGACCGTCTATGCGAAACAACAAATTGCGTAATTTGCCCCTACGGCCGCCACTGCGATACGCACGTGGAATCGATCCCTGCTCCCATGGCCTACCAAGGCTTCCATCCCTCCGGGGTCGGCAAATTGGTACCAGACTTGTCTGCGAGGATAGCAGCACTGGCTCGATACATCGGCAGGCCACCTCGAGTCATTGTAAAGGCCAGATATGCATTCAATCACCTCCAACGATACTTAATGAAGTCGAATGCATGGCGCATCCCTCAGGGATTGATCAACGCCGAGAGCTTTATCCTTTATCCTTTTACGGCAGGGACGGTGATTGCATGAGTTCAGGTACGATATAACTGACCTCTTGCAATGATTGCAGAGATGAATATATTGGCGAAACGGGCAGACCCTTTTGTATCCGTATAAAAGAACATCTAGATGGCAAACGAAAAATAAGATAAAGTACCCCACAAGGCACGCATAGGATACAAAAGTATAGCGGAAACGATTTTGAAGTTAAAGTCAATATCCTGGCACAGGAAACTAAGACACCAACGCGCAAACTTCACTCTATAGGTGCAGATGATACTCTAAATCTAATTTTATGTGTCTGTTGGCTCAGGAATGCGACAATTCACTTAATCTTTGGATAAAACATGCGAATGTCCTATTCGAAGATGGGAAAGTGAAAACGAATCCGAATCTTCAGCTGTCGTATCCAGTGCTCTACTTATTCAACCGACCAAAAGACATTGGAAATGTAATTGACATCGATAATTTTTTTTCATGATTAATCAAAGCATTTGTCATTAACTCGTCTTACTTGTGCAACTACACTGTTAAGGTGATTTACGGTGTAGACGTTAAAGGAGAGAAAAACGAAATCCAAGGAGCACGAGTACTCACTTTACACTGGTTTGTTCATATCGGATACCTTTATGCTCTCTCTTACTCAAAAATTGATCAACTGACAGATGAACAATGCATATTATGATGTGCTCCTAGGATGATAGAGTATCCGGGAACATCGGAGAATGACGCTGCTTATTACCAGTACAGAGACACCATAATGGATTTTTGGAAAGATGTGATGAAAGTGACGGATTTCGAAATTATACCACATAAGTAGGTATCACATCGATATTCAAGAATAGTTGTTCAGCAGCTGAATTTATGAGTGCACTTGAGCACAACATCCGTCCTCTGATTGTCGTTTCCCGATTTTAAAAGTCGACGGAACGCAGAGATTTTATGAAAGCACTCATTCGCGCTGACCATCATGGCGAATCATTCAGTAGCCATACACCAGACTGTAGAGCTTATGCATGATCGCTTTTTTCTCAAACAAATATAAATACCTCATATTTGCAGCGATAAAGCAATGGATGACGAAATGATGAAAATCATCGAGACCACGGTGCCATTTGCTGTACCGGCTACCGTAATGCTTATGTTCTATGTTGTATTTGCAAACTGGAGTTTTGTTAAACATAAGTAAGTCTCTTTTATTGCATTTATATTGGCAACATATGTTTTTCTAGTAATGTCTACGGATTTGAGATCAAAACCACTTGAGATGTATCTTGGTGTGTGGACCGTGATTTTGGCTCTGATATGTACATTTGGCATTTTCTTTTGGTTCGGTGCTGCGTTCAATCCCGTGACTTCAACTATGCCTTTTCTCGTTTTAGCAGTCGGTATGCTTAGCTTTTCAATCAGTATGTTATCTATATAAAGATATCCCGATATTGTAATGCAGTTTTAGTTCTTCAGAAAAGAGTCTCCATTTTACGTTTTTCGAATGCCGTTGGTGTAATTCTGAAGTCGTACAGTTGCAATGCTGAATTTTCCAAAAAAAAAACCTATGGCTACCGATAGCTATGATTTCAACTCGGGTTTCTTAAGGTATTGACGACGACTTTTTGATGATCGCAGCATGGCGTGAAATTGACCGACGTGTTCCGGTCCATCAAAAAATAGCGCTTGTTATGGCCGATGCTGGTGCTTCAATTACTGTTACCTCGTTCACCAACTTTTTCTGCTTCGGTAAGCCATTTTCAGCATTAATTCATAATAGGTTAAAGTTTCAAAACCTTGCACGCATTAAATTATAATAAAGTTTCGGTTGAATGCAGTTATGAGACTCAGAATTATGTTGTAGCACTCGGATACTATATGTGTTCCACACCGGCGGTTTCCGAGTTCTGCTTGATTACTGCTTGGGCTGTCCTCATTGACTATCTTATGCAGGTGGTTACAGAAAAGTTGTCATCTTTCCAGGTATTTAAAATGTGAAGAAAATTCTTAGGTTACTATCTTCGCTGCAATTCTGTGCTACTCGGGTAGAAAGGAGGATACTGGAGGATTGGCTTCCTGTTGTTACAAGAAAGAGGTATTTTTTGTGAAGGATCTGGAAAGGAAAATAGAATTGTTTTGAATGTCAGAATCAAACACCAGCCGAAACCGCTTCAACCGTTTCACCACCAATCGTTCAAACCACTGACTTAGTGATCGACTGTCATCGCCATGCAAAATCAAAAAGTTGTAAGTCACATGCTCGAGTGTTCTTTTGTACAAGACTGTTCTTGAAATCCTCCGTTCAGTACCGTACATGCATAAGTTCTTCGGTGAGCGTTTTGCTCCTTTTATACTCCGTAACGACGTTCGAGTTGTCAGTTGGATTCTATTCGCTGCTTATACATGTGTAGCACTCTATGGATGTTGTAAATTAAAGGTACAACAAACTTTGATTTTTGTAAAAAAAATAGTTGTGAATATAGACGATCTAATCCACTTTATGTTCATAATACACCGTCTGGTGAGTATATCACACCTGGGTTTTTTCCCATGCTTTTCCGGATTACCTGTAATTACAATTTTTTTCAATATCCACACTGTTTTAATTTTTTTCCTTATAAAAATCAGATTTTCTAAATCGAGGCTGTTCTGTTTTTTTTTTCTTACAAAAGGTTTGATTTTCCTATCAGTGATAGATTCGAAGAGAAGAGATTCGTGTGGTTTCACTTGCAAACGAAGGATTTCGTGCCGGAATCACTACAATGTTCGCAATTCGACTGATTTCACGTTAATTTGAGAGCGTGATAAGATTGTTCTTCATGAATAATCTCGTCGCTCTTCTCTAGCGAATGAAGGAAACGAAATACCATTCTAGAAAATGAAGAATAACATTAAACTCATCATAGAGCAACGCTAAAATGAAATTCTCCAGACAAGTATATCTGGGCTGATAATGTGATGCCGAGATTCCATGTGATGAATCCGCCTGACCTACGCGATACCGCTAAACGTTCTCGACTTAATGAAGTCGTTTTTCGATTGGAGCACACTAACTACTCAATTGGAAGGGCAAGTTATCCAAGTCCTATGTGAACATCACACGAAATAATTGCTATTCTGAAAATTTGAAAATATGGAGAATTAGATATGTATACACTCTTCAGTCTTCTTTAGGTGTCAACGAATTTTTGGATGTGGCAGTATCAGCAGTACCTTAACGATTTCCCAGACATCGATTATCAGAAGGACTTCTACAACAAGAAGTATCTGAAGGATTTCTTCAGCCAAATTGATTATTCACAATATCGGCGTACGTGACAAATTCCTCTTCTAATCGGCATTAATTCGATATGTTTATGTTATCACATATGTTTCAGCACATGTAAAAATACTTGATAATGTTACAAATGGCGAACCATGTATATCGATGTTTATTTTTGAAACATCTTTCTACGGTCTGGATAGTTGGGATAAACGACAACGTAAGTGGTTTTTCTTCAGTAGTTACTACTTCTTCTTAAGTGAATGCAGCAAAGTGGTCAAAGTTGCCTTGCGGTGCACATAATCGTTAGTTCGATTTCTCAGTTCGAGCTAGTCAAGAGTACTATTTCTAAAAGATTAACACATTAGCATATTTAGCAAAATAAAGAAAAGACATTAACTTAATAGACATAAACGCAAGTTATTGCGTACCTCAAATATACATCAAATCACTTCTGCGATTCCGCAAATGGAGTCGCATCGCGCATTCCTCAAGGAACACTTAACCTGAAGACGTTATCCTTTTATTTCTTTTATTTTCATACATATTTCTAACCCACAACTTTCAAATGTAATCTGTGTTAGGTGAACTTTTTAAATGGAGAGCAATCTTGGACGAGTATCCTGAATTTGATATGTTCCTGGCTGGCATTTTCAGGTAGTTAAGATTTTTTTTTCTACAAAAGTTTAGAACGAGCAACTTACTAAACTCTCATAGACGCAACTCTAGTAACTACTTCATTAGTTACCACGAGCACCTGCAGAGAAAGGTTGTTATTGGAATACTCTTCTTCTGTGTTTTTCCTGTTTAATTGGTACATTTGTAAGGAATTATTTTTAAGAATATTATTGAGCATGTCTACTAGTTAATGTGGATTTCAGCAAAAGTAAGGATTGTTGAAAAGTCGATTACAAAGTTAAAACATTTTTATGTGAGTAGTTTCGACTTTTTACAGTCTGTGTGTTGAATGTTTTTTTTATTATGCTATTAATATTATAAAAATATTTATCCCTTTCTTTCCTGCAGTCCTTTCCTTATCGACCAACGTCATACAATTGCTCCGTCATCAATGCAAACGATCGGCTCGGCACTGGCGATGATGGCGCTCATTTCGTTCTTCTTTCTACCAGATGCGGTTTGCCAGTTTTTCCTATTCCCATTTGTTATATAATTTGCGTGACCTGACATCGCAAGTATCACAATGTGCGGATGCAGTTAATTTTTGCAGCAATCAGTTTTCCTAATGACCTGGTCGTTGTTGTCTATTTCCATGGGTGTCTGTGGTGGATTGGCGGTGCTTGGGTCCGACCTGGACTCAGTTAGGTGAGCTCTCTCTTGGCATCTATTTACCTATGATGGTCGGTGGACTATTTGATTTCAAGCTTGCTAATCACTATTAGGAAATAAATCGTGATCAAAAGGCGTGATGATATGCGGATGAGAAAGGAGAAGACTCGAACAAAGTAAGTACGAATAATGAAAGAAGTGGGATGTCTGACAAAGAAGAGTTGAGACAAAAAAACAATTTCGAAACAGGATGAGAAAGTTTGGAGTAGTAGAGGGGTTGACTTGTACACATTGCAGCATGGGATGTATTGTGATGGCTATTGGTTTGGCTGTTGATTATTCAGTCCACATTTGCTATCGTTATCATCGCTCTGAATTCATGAAATCCTCGGATAAGGTCTGAACTCCGGTTGTGAACCGTTATGATGTTTTCGTCTTTTTGCACTAAATCGCACGAACGATCAGAGAGGTGCGCTGTAGTCACAGAGTTGTGTTTCAACCACAGCTACTACGACTACCATGTGATCATTACAAATTTTTCTCAGAATTTCGACAGATTTTTCTCCAATTTTGTTATGAATACATCATATTCAGGTTCGTGATACAATGTCCTCCGTGGGATGGCCAATTACACAAGCTGTTACGTCAACATTGTTTGGCCTTGTTACGACCGCCTTTGTTCCCGCTTATCTCGTTCGGGTTTTCTTCCAGACTGTTTACCTAGTCAACATTATTGGTGAGATACAGCATTTACTTGGCCGTTTGTCGTTTCCTCTAAAAGCTTAATTTGTTGGCTACATTTGTAACGCTTTCCTACTCCTACGCAGTTGCATGATACTATTATTCCCGTCCTGTAGGCGCGTTATACAGTTATCTCATATCTCATCTTCGAGTAAGATGAACGAGTATTGTGCGTAGGGCCAGAAAGTACTTGAATCCGAGAATCTTCAATGAACGAAAAGCGGGAGATAAATGACACGGAAAAAAACGCAAAGAGCTTAAACTAGCAACATCGTCCTCTGACCTGCCACCAGCTATTTGTTTTCAGCTTGCCGTCTGTATTCCCATTTTTTTTTCTGATAAGAACGAAAATTTCCAGGTCTGACTCATGCACTAGTTTGGTTGCCGCAACTGGTTGCAGCACTCGATCCGTGCGAGCGGGTCCCACTAAGGTTAAGATTGAAGAAACACTGAGCAGCAGAGCGATTTTCCTCTGAGAAAAAACACCTTAAAAATTGAATATTGACTGCTACGAATTTCATGTTAATGAAATAGTGGTTAATTTTTCTGTTGGCAGTAAAAAGAACGTTTTCAGTTATTTAAATGCACTTTTTAAACTACATTTCATAATCATCTTCGTAATGTTTCATACTCACACACTTCTGAGAGAACATTACTCCTTTTCTCCCATTTTATCCCTTTTCTCATCTTCTCCATCTAGTTTTTCTTTCTATCCAAGTCTCGGATTGGCTCAGAAAGCTCTTAAATAAACTAAAATTTCGAGGTATGTGAAAAAGCTCATTTCAGTGAATGATCTGATCAGTTTTGTTCAACGAGAAGAATCGATATTTGTTTTCTCAGCATTGGGATAAAGTCTGCCTAGTTACTCCTTTGTTTAGCAACAAAATCATGTAAAATTTTTTATGGTAATGTTTGCGCAAAATCGGAGGCACCTTTTCTTAAGAGAAGTTCGACGTTTACATCTGAGAAATCTGATGAGGTTAATTCCATATCAGAAACTATCATCCTTGTGGCGGAAACATGGTTAAAAGCCTGTAGACCACCTTTCGAATCACGGGAGCGAACATTTGCACGGAAACTACCTCACACGACTTACGGCAAACGCTAGCAGATCAAAAAATCCTATTTAAATTGACGTCGACTAATTTCCCTTAAGAACCTACAAGGGCGAGATGTTAGTATTACACTGATATACAGATATTCAAAAAATAATAAATGATCGATGCGTGAAACTGTTGGTTCAACGACGACGACTAATTCGAAGCTTTTTGTGTGATCGTCGCCGATGTTGGCGTTCTGCTTCGAGAATTGTGGCGTTTGCAAGCCCAGTGTCATCATTTATAGATCGTTTTGAATGGTAAGCACAACTACTTAACGAGAACCGCAGACGTGTCCACTCGCCTCGTAGATGGTCACGTTGGCGAGCTCATGGATACTTTTGAAGTCTACTACATTGTCGTTCTTGCAAATCTGTCGCCAACTCATTCCATTGGGTTACCACTCCATATGAATGCGTAGTCTATTCTATGGAAGTAAATGTATGCTGTATAACAACCTCGCGATTGCTGAACAAGAAAACTACGCATTCATATTCCAATGCCGAGGTTAATAGAAAGTCGAACCTGGGAACTGTTACCACTCCATACCTTTTATTTTCAACATGTGCTTGCAGGATCTTGACGATTGCTTTCTAAGATTTTAATTGCAGATCCCAGTTAGGTAGCCACACGATGATACAATAATTGAGGAGTGGGTGCAGAACGTTGTTAACATAACAATGAGACAATGCGGCCTTTGTGTTTGAATGCAGCGCTCAAAAGGAACTATGAAGCTTCCCACTCTTTAAAATAGCGTTTTTATGCAAAGCCGGAAAATTCTTTTAAATGACTTGTTCGAAGTAAGGCAACGCAATTCTTTAGTACAGGAACTGATAAAACAAAGATGTTACTGCACGCTTAAAAGTAGGATACTGTCTGCGCTTTTCGCCGTTTTTCCACGTTCAGTATAAGCTGCAGGACGCATTGCCGCCGTGAAAGGAGACCAAAATGGATGGGCAATATATTAAACTCCGTTCTGCATAAAAGGGCTTCACGGAATGAGTTAGTCATTCGAGCGTGATCCACTCCACAATCGCTGAACTGGACATTTTTTTACAAGAAATTTTTATTATGCAGTTAATTTATTGCTTACCAGTGACAATACATTCAACAACCATTTGTTATGTGTTGTTGAAACAAATAATGTACTTTTTCTTATCTAAAATAACAAACAGAAGCTTAGAAGCCGAACAAGACTCGTTTAGCGCCGGAAGAGCACAAGTCGGGTGAGTGATTTTGGTAAGTGAGCGACTAGTGCTTTAGTAGGACTCGTGGGTGTTGGAACAGGTACAGGTAGGTGTGATGTACCGTTACAGCTGTCAGCATGTTCAACGCCAGTACCATATGTCATGACCGGACCGGTAAAAGGTGACGTTGACGGTATTCGACCGTCTATCATACCAAGTAGATATGGAAAATCGAGAGCCGAACACTAAAACATGATCAATTAAATACTGTTTGGCATTATTTAAGTACAGGAAATTAATGAAACAAACAAAGCAGACGATAACAGTTTGTGCAACAGACGGAAGGAATTGTTGCTTTTCACAAAAGCACTACTACTACTGTAGACTTTGCTATTTAGCTTCTCAACAGTAGACAGAATAGATTCGAAAAAAACTGCCTTCTTTTAGTAGTATGGGTTCATGGATATTTTGCTGGACAGAATGATTAAAAAAATTCCGCAATTCTATGCTTGAACAAACAAAATACTTGATTCTTAAAACTTGAGTGGCCCGTCCTCATTGGTTGTGTGGGACCCAGCATAATCTCCATTTTTCGGAGATTTGCTGGTTAAGCCACTGTGGTTCCCTGGAATCTCAAGGCTAGCCTGGCCAAAGTCTGACCCAGGTCTTCACCACGACAGGCAGTCGCATCCCTTGTGGATCAGAGGGAAATTTGCCACCATGCAACTTTGACACCAGGACGGTGGTAGATCCTGGTATTGGTTTACTCCTAGTTAGGCTTCCTGATGGAAACACTGGACTCCCTCTCAGCTTGAAAGACCCTGCCGTGGGGACGAATCCACCCCGCTGCACATCGCAGCTCAACACTCAGGAACACCTCCTAGCCACACAGTTGGAGGTGATCAAAAACGATATGATGAACAATTAGATACATTATCGTGAAGATATCGTATCCGTCAATGCCAATCCGTTTGTGCATTACTTAGTAACAAACTTTTAGAATTGGACTTTAATAAGCAGAACTCGGGATCTACGACAACATTCATCTCAATAAATTCAATAGAGGCGTTTAAAAATAGATATTAACCGATTTCTGCAATCTGTTGCCAACTGCGTGAAAGGTGGCCAGATAGTCTAAATCAATACCTCAGCCTCATGTTCCGTGAAATCGTCTATATCCACGAGCAATGAGTCATGTTCCATGTGAAGGCTATCGCGCTCAATCAATAATTCAACTAGCTCAAGATTTTTTCCTGAAGAAAAAAAACCTAAGAAAATTAATTGATTTTTTTCAACAATATTTATATTAGAATAATAGCGGGCCTATCTACTGTGATAAATCTACGTCTCGTGTTAGCTCATCAATGAAATAAGACACATAAAGAGAGCCGTTTGTTGTGTTACCGCAAAAAGAAAAACCGGTGACATTAAAAAAGCAATGGTAAAACATGAAACAAATCAGCATCCTTCTTTAGAATTAAAACAAATACAAACAGAGTTCAAGATCAGCACATTCACAGAGAAAGCGAGATTGTCAAAATATTGCAATATTAGAACGATGATGATTGATGATCCACTTTTTCTTGAAGAAAATAAAATAAACCCGGCTCTGATCAATCCCCGAAGGATGCGCCATGCATCCGACTTCATTAAGCATCGTTGGAGATGACAGAGTATATATATATATATAGATCACCGCCGAGAGCTTTAGACAGCTTTATAGCCTCGACTCCAATGACTCGCGGTGGGTGGCTTACCGATGTATCGCGCCAGTGCAGCTATCCTCCCAGACAAGTCTGGTACCAATTTGCCAGCCCCGAAAGGATGGAAGGCTTGGTGGTCCACGGGTGCTGGAATCAATGCCATGTGTACTGTAGGGCGCCTCCGACCACTGCGCCACATGTGCCATTTTGTTGTAACATATTCATCAGTTTTTTTAGTTTTACCAAAACAAAAAATGTCTTTCATAGTATTGTTACACCTTGTTGTTCACTAATGATGCAATTAAAGCAGACATTTCCCATCAAAATAACCACCGTCACGGCTAATGTCTTGAAAAAAACATAGGATTACTATTAAAAATGTTTCCTAATATTTGTTGAATTCATTATTGTAGTGCTAGCTTTTTAAAATTCTTCTCGAAGGGTTGGAGATGGAAATGAGGACTTCTTGTTGAAAAAGAACGTTAAATAATTAGACGGCGCAACAGTTTCTAAGAGATCAAAGCTGATGTTTAACGCTAATCTTAAAACGAATTTTACAAGGAGGCTCAAAAAGTTAATCGCATCAGCAACCAACTACAAAGATTTCGCAATGTAGTTCGTTTCAGGGAGCGGATAGCATAGTGGTAGTGATGTCGGCCATCACGAGCACGGTGCTGTTCGATCCCACCCCAGGCTCACCAATCCTCTCATCCCTTCGCGGTCGCGAAATTGGTACTGGACTTGCCCGCGAAAAATCGACTCGACCAGCATTCCACGATATCCATTGTGAAGTAAAAATCCTCAAGCAGCAGCGATGCCATACGCAAAAGTAGGAAGAGCTTCGTGGAAGATGAATGACAGGAAACGAATTGAATGCGAGAAATGCTGGGATCCGCACGGCGGATGTGAAGGCGGGTCGTGCAATATAAAAAAAATAAAGAAATAGTTGGTTTATAAGAAGGGCATAATAGAAAAAAAAGATTTTTGCACAAAAAATGACAGGTTATATTTGTCCTCGAAGAGCAAACATTTGTACCAAAACCACAACATTCCCTTTCAAATGAGATGTTACACTTTCAGTAATTGGTATTTTAAAATGAATGTCACACAGTTTTTCATTTTCATAAAAGTTTCATCCATGGATGATTTTCCATAGGAACGAATGCAAAATTTTCGTCATAAAACGGTCGTTTAGTGAAAAGGACGAGGAGAATAGAATTGAAACACTCAGTGGAAGGATTTTTAAAATACGTATGCTAATAAATTCGGAACAGTTCGATTCAGGAAGCTATTAGTTGCTGTTCTTGTACTATAAAGCACCATGTGATGGGCTTGCTATGTAACGACGGAAATGCGATGTTTTGATTCACTTCAACTTTGTCGACCATTTGATGGAAACATTTGCCTTCGCAACTGACAAATCTAGTCGTTTTTCCGTTCGACCAACTGCAAACTGTTCTTGTGTTACTTTACAGCTGAATGATTTACAGCTGTATTGGTGCACTCTATAACATCTCGGAATGAATAATAACGCTTCCAGGCCATAAAAATCGCCGGACTATAAAAAATTCATAGTTCAAGAAAATGAAAGATATTCTCAATCAGCAAAAACTTCGCCCGAATCCCCGAAGTTTGGGAGATTTTTCTAGATTTCATTTCTTGCTTTCTCAACAACCTTTCCATGGTCGGAACTGTTCCTAACTATAAACCAGAAAACTATAAATTATAAAACAATAAATAAAATGGTTATGTGGAGAAAGGTCTGGCAGACAGTGCTGACAACTATTTTATCAACAGCCAATTTATTCGTCTCGGTATTCCTTCTGCTGATACAATACCTCTACCCAGTGCCATCAAACACAAGTTGTCATTAGCACAATAAGTAGAAAAGAACAATAAGCCTACTAAGATAGGCATTAAGTAAGTTATACTTACGATCTATGGCTTCTTCTATCATCTCCTTTATTCGTGATACTTCACTGACTGACATTTTTCCGAGGTACTGTCGAGCTTGCCGAGGCACATCGCTTGCTTTTGACTTCGTACTGTAACTATACAAGTTAGAACCACTATATATATATATATATATATCGCTTATTTAAGCACTAGCCTTCTATGTCTTTGTAAAGCAAGTTCAGCCGCTCTTTTTGCATTTTTCAAAACTTTTCTCGTTTCTCCGTGCAGCAACGCTTGCCGTTCACCTAGAAATCAAATCATACGTGTATAAGCGAGGAATATACATCATAAGCCACGAATTGCTGTGCAATTTCTGGAATGTTCCTTTATGACTGTAAATCTAAAGTTTCTGTTACTCTACATCTACGGTGCACGAGCAGTAGAAACTAACGTTGTTCTAAAGTTCTCAACAATTCACAATCGTTGAAACATGACATCCCTAATCGGCATTGAACCCTGGTAAGCTGATGCTGCAGTTGAAATCACAATACTAACTTTTCAGCAATCGCGAGGTTGTTATACAGCATACATTTACTTCCATAGAAAAACACACAATGCAATACAACAGTAGCTGACGATTCGGCGGTATGGCCTTCTTCATAACCGTTTTTTACATGACTTCTAATGAGGAAGGTTAGAACGCTGATTATAGTCGCATATGGTTAACCACTGGTGTCTGCGGTGGGGAACGAGTGTATTCTAAAATTCCTCATTGGAAGCCAAGTAAAAAGCGGCTCTGGAAAAAGCGATACTACCGAAACGTCAGTTACTAACCTTTTACTTATTTTTTTAAGCTAGCATTGTAATTTCAACTACAGTGTCAGCTTAACTGGGTTCAATGCCGATTCGGGCTTCCCAGATCAATCCCGTTGACTAATGATTCGTGAAGGCACTAGTCGATAGAACTAGCTGAGAGACAGACGAAACAAAGGACACGCATGGTGTGGTGTTGAACGCATTAGACTCCGGAAAGGGTGATAGGGCTTTCATTCCCCACCGCAGACACCTGCGATACGGAGTTTTGCAAATATCTCAGCATCATTGTGACTCCGTTAATCTTCGAGTAACCACTGTAGGCACAATTATATTCCACCCATCTTTGTCGCATATTAAAGCTTTATCGTTAAAAAGACACGAAGAGAATCATATTTTTGTAATCATATTACTTCATCACAGCTTTTTTCATAAGAAGAAGACTATCCCTAACTCATTCGTCCTTACTGCAGTAGGGTTTACCCTGGCTGCGCATTCCGACGAAAAGTTTCAACTCCTACTCAGATTGAGTAGCCCATCTAAAGAGCCGAACTATTGTCGTGCATTGCTGCTTAACAACTAAGAACACAGAGCCAGAGTAAGGTGGTAAACGATTGACGACACCCTTTATAGCCAACCCGGTTTCTCATGTTGGCCACAATTCATCGAAACACATGCTTATCGTTAAGCAACGCTGACATAATTAGCTCTCAATGTCAGCAAACAAATAGTTTACTGGCTCACTATGGCTTGGGCCTTTTTGGACGTCAAGCATTAATCTACAGCATGAGAATTAGATTTCACAACGAATATCTAAGCTAAGAACAAGAGCGACATTTGTATAGGAATCACAGTTAACGGTGAAGCTTTTTCTACATACCATGATGACACAACGTAAATCTATTCACTAACTGGTAAACCTAGCTTCGATTCATTATAGATATTGGAGACTTCGAAAACTTCCCGGCACAAGCTACTGGGAAGTCCAAAAACGAAGTATGAATAAACCTTTCATTCCCAACCATCACTACATAGCTTTACAAGCTGTCACTGTTCAAGGTACAGCGAGCTCACGTAAAGGGTCCCGTGCAAAGAAGTAATTCATCGAATTCGTCCAACGAGAAGAACTGACGAAGTCGGATGCGCAATTTAAAATGGATGAAGACTTTACTCATTCTTGCGGAAACGCTCGGTAACAAAATAGCGAAATTGAAGCTGATCCTCCCACCGGTTTACCGCCTCATCGTGGCTGGGAGATGTTCCTGGGTGTCGGACTGCGATGTACAGCGGGAGGATTCATCCCCTGGCAGGGTCTCCCAAGCTGAGAAAGAGTCTGGCGTTTCCATCAGGAAGCCTAGATAAAATGAACCAATACCAGGATCCACCACCGTCCTGGTATCAAAGTCACATGGTGGCAAATCTCCCTCTGATTCACAGACTGCCTGTCGTGGTGGAGAGCTGGGGCGGACTTTGGGCAGGCTGTCCTCGGGATTCCAGGGAAGCACAATGGCTTAACCAGCAAATCTCCGAAAAATGGTGATTGTGCTGGGGCCGCACAACTAGTGAGGACGGGCCGTTCAAGCTCAAGTATTAAGTAAGGCAATAGACGTAGTAGACGAGGTTTCAATTTCAATAATACTTATCAAAGGTCGACTGTAGTTGACTTATTCAATTATCCTCGTTCCTTTCGAGTAATTGGCCCAATTCAACTAGACATAGTTCCCTATACAAAAATATTATCCACTCCATACGAATAGCTCTAAAGGGAATAGAAAAATTCTATTGGTATAACTTAAAGGCTTAACAGACAAAGCCTCTACAGGAATTTCTAATACACAGCATGTGTTTACCTACATGCTAATTTCGGCAAATGGATCAATTAATCTCTTCAACTATTTCCTGATGCACCTTGATAAAGAGTATGTTCCGTGATGTTGAATTGTGACATAGAGCATAGGGTGCATCTTCAGCAGTCAAATGTGCTGTAGATCGATATTTACACAAAGAAGTTGGGCTGAGCAGCAAACTGTTGCCAGGAATTAACACTGTACCGGCAACGGAGGCCAAAACGGGAAACTTTCCTCTAATGCAGAACAGCTGCAAGGTCTGGGATGACAACTCCGGGAGCCCTGCTATGTCCACCTCAGAAATTCCGAAAGAAAAATCTTCTCCAACCAGGAAAACGCTAATTCAATAAAGTGTGGTGGTCCGTATGTTTTTTTTCTGACGACAAGTCAATAAATAACTATGTAACTAACAAAGTAGGTGGCTATTTCATTGGTTTCTACGGTTCTTTTAAACAACCTATAACAAATTAAAGACAAAACATAAAGCCATGTGATGAGCTGGTATGGATTGTCGTTTTTGAAATAAACATCGTAGAGCTTCACTTTTTCTCCCGGTACTATGCCATATATGATGGCTGAATGGGTCCATCGAGGAGTCCTGCCCCTTCATTCGGATTTGTTTGTCGTGCTTTATCGATATTTATAAAAACACTCAGCCACTACACATCTTGGTGACATCCAATTTCTACCATTTAAGAACGATCCAAAAAGCTATTTATAATCGGAGACAATTCCGCGTTCAAAGGAATGGATGGGTTTTAAATGGAAAGAAAACAAAATGCTTCCATGGATGGCATACATAAATTCTGCATGAGTGAATCCAACGCATGAATTCATGACGGCAGCATAGGACAATAATCATCTTGACTAATGATGGATTTAAACAACCAGTTGCTTGCTATCATGGCCTAGATCCATCACACCAGCATGGAAGCCACCTCTCCATCACAGAAAATCCCCCATCCGTCATAAATATCCCTTTTACTCACTAATCACCTAAAGAAGCGAACGCTCCTACGATTGCTCCTCAACAAAGGACAACTTACTGTATGCCACTTCATTGGTCATTCCTAAGTGGTGAACATAAGGCAAGCATAAGCAGTATTGTTGGGCAGACAAGCTCAACTCATGACTTGACCAGCGAGAAGAACATCGCCGAATCATGCACTGCTTTAATCAAAGTGTTTTGTTGATTTGACAACTACGTCCCTTAATTTTGCTATCGAACGGATTTTTATCTACACCCCGTGTAGATTAATTGCTCATTCAGATGACGCGCAAGTGTACGGAAAATGTGGGTTAGAAGCAAATTTGTTCCTCATTTACCATTCAAGCTGAGCACTACCAATATCTCCGAATGCTTGAGATATATATTTCTTAGTTGAGAAGTTCGCATGATGAATTACTTATAGTTGAGAAGGAACTAAGCGCAGAGTCTGCAATAACACCGAAGATGTGGTGAGGAAAAAGAAAAAAAAAACGGAAAACATTCGGATCTGTGCACCTGTTCTACTTCGCAGGTCTTCCTATTTTAACGTACGCCTTGGCAACCCGGAGGTTAACTTGACCAGAAAAAAAATCAGGATATGATTATAAAGGTGTATCTTTTATTTCTCCATTTCTTGACGTTCCACTCTGCAGTTCTCCTCAATTAAATGATTAGAATCGTTTCCTCACATTCAACATTCGACTACTTTTTGAATGCTGGTCAAAACGAGTTCACTTCCTCAGAAATCTTGAGTTAACTGACTACAAAGCTTTTCTAGGTATTTTGGATCGAAAGGAACAACATCTATACAAGCCCGGTAAGCATGGAATTTATAAAGCAGAAATTTAAAAAAAATAAGAAATCAGATAGAAAGATATCGAACAACAAGTGAACCGAAGGCGTGATGCACCCTAACCACAAATGGTGGGATAAACAGTTAGTGGTTGGGTTTTAAACGGGCTAATCGCACAGTAGGAAGACTTTCGACGTGATAGTTACAGTTCTTCGTGAATAGTATGAAAAGAAAATATCGCGCTTTTCGTTTGCAGAAAGGATCGGGCAACCTTGTCACGAGACAGAGATGAATAAAAACACTGTTGGTTCATCCTCAAATCACTAGGTGATCAAAGAAAGAACAGGCAGAGCTCATATATATATATATATATATGAGAACATTGCATATATTGGTAAAAATATATGCATGTATATGTACGCATCTACGCGGACATTTATTACATCATATCAATCAACCTAAAAATAAGAAAGCTCTCGGCGTTGATCAATCCTTGAAGGATGTGTAATGCATTCGTCTTCATTAAGCATTGCTTGGAGGTGATTGAATGCATATCACCCCTGTACAATGACTCGTGGCGGCCAACCGATGCATCGGGTCAGTGGTGCTACACTCTAAGACAGGTCTGGTACCAAGTTGCCGACCACAGAAGGATGGAAGACGGATCAAGGGTGCAGGATCGATTACATGTGTATTACAGAGCGCCTCTAAGCATTGTGCTACAAGCACAGTGTGTGATCTCTTTAACAATTATATCCTTCATACACCTTTTCCAGAAATCATACCGCTAATCAGATCGCAGCTACTCGGTTTCTTGATTTAAATAATAGGCGCTATCGGTTAATTCTCTAGTAGACTACAAATAATAAACTCCACTAGCTTTGTTACCCTAAAGAAAAAACAACTTGAAAAGTTGCAAAAACAACGATAAAATTAGAGAAGAAGTTAGGTGAAGTGACATATACAGTTGTTGAATCAGCACATATGCACTTCACACGTGTAACTGCGTTGGTTCTAACTGATGGACCTATGGAAAGCGAGCCTAACAACACGATTTTATGGATGAGAACCTACGCTGATCCAGATTCTGATCGTTAACGGCTTGATCGCGAAGTTTTTGAAGATATGGATCCTCTTTAGATGAGCCAGGTCGACTGATTCCTTAAAGTTATGCTAACCATATGTAGACCATTTCAAAAAAAAATTTCCAAATAAATTCACTTTGTGAAACAAAGGAATTTCGAAAATTGTGAAAAGCAAGTTTAATGATTCATCGATTTCTTATCAACACTTTATAACTGCATACACTCATGTGCGAGCTGTTTCAGTCTAGAGATTTATCAACTTCTTTAAATTAATGATATTCATTTAATTCTTGTGCTATCTTAGTTTTTAAAACATTGGAATTGTAATTGACGCTTTCACTCGTATTTTTTCTTCCCGCTAACTTTGGTTTTTCAATTAACTGGTACAGTAATTTTATAGCAAATTTACAATTCCTAAGAACGACGAAAGCCTGTCGCAGCTGAAGAAGAAGATAATTACTAATACATACGAATCCTTATTAACCTTTTAGATTAGGTGTCGATCGCGATCTCGGTACCACAAATTCGTCTTCCGATTCCGATAAATCGCTTCCAGATGCACTCTCCGCTAACTCATTCATGTAGCATACCTAAAAAGACTGTAGACGACAGGAATTCAGATTCCAATTCCCATAACTTCCACTTATGGGAGAGCGGAGAGGTGCTGCAGTTAGTGGTTAGAGGTACCTCAAAATACGCACATGATTCGCTATAGCGCTCAATGGGCTACAAATTGCTAGCACTCCTGTCTGGTAGGATAGAAAACAACTGATGTACTATATCGGAAGCATGTAAGTCATTATATAGGCCAAATGTGCATGCAGTCACTTCTACGAGACTAAATGGAGCCGAATGCATGGACACTCCTGATAGATAGACGATGCAGAACGCTTTTACGCTTGAGTATCAATAAGATAACATGCTAGTTGGAATGGGAATACCGAAGTCCCATACGATGATATCTAAAGAAAGAAGCGTATTTATTTGGTACGTCACAGGCTGCTATTCTATCAAACAATGTTCGTTTAACTGAAGTCATTGTGAAGGGCAAATATGCTTTCAGTCACTTGTACGAGACTGAATGGAGTCGAATGCTTAGACATACCTGATTCTATATTTTGACAAATTTTGAATTACAGCAGGTTACTCTCACAAACATTTGTTGACATAAGTGGAAAAAAAAACTTCTGCTGATTACCTGCAAATGCATAGCTGCTTGTAAACGCAACGCTAAATTCGATCGATGAGGTCGAGTACTAACAACCGGACAACCGCCTTTCCATGAGTCAGCTTGCAATGCTAAACGTCGTCGAACCTAAGTAATAAGAACGTTCTTTTACTAGAAACAGTCACCACCAAGATAATCGTCTGTTCATGCATACATCATTGGTGCTTTCATTCCGTTTGTTCCCCTCTCCCTCACCGCCCTGTCAAATTCGTATTCCCCGGCAGCATTCTATTTACCTTTATTCACGCTTTCTTGCTTGTTTGTCAGTCACATCACGCATTTCTGCCATGCACTTCCAAATCCGATTTTCCCGACGTAATCAACTGTTCAGCGAAGCGTACACAACGTAGTCCTCACGAGGTAAATTCAATCCACAAATGCAAAGGATAAAGGATTTGGCTCTCATCAATCCCTTAGGGATGTAGCCATATGTTGGACTTCATTAAGCATCGCAGAGGTTGATTAGACGACTCTGGCTTATAACACAACTTTTCGTGCCCTACATGTTTGCCAATTCAGTGCTCATCGTCTTCCAGCAGAAATCTGGTAAGAATCTGCCGACCTGGGAGGAATGGAGGATTTGGTGGATCCGGAGTTTGGGATCGAACCAACAACCAAATGTGTATTGTAGAGCACCCCTAACCACTGCTTTCTATGTGCCTCTATGTGTTCCCTATGTCTACAATCATGTAACTCATAAACGTAAGATCCACACACTGGAAATCTATGAACGCGCAGTTCGTGAGCTTACGACTCAAGCGAGAACCCTTGAATATGCTGCATTGTAAGATAGATGAACGTCACATATTTATAAATGACAATTTGTTTTTCAATCATCATCTCGAGTGTCCTATAAGTGAACATAGTCTTATAACCTTTCGAAAATCTACAGATATTACGAAGATACGTTATTTCTGGATCTCAGAAGTCCACTTGAATATTCGGATAACTCGTCAATATTTAACAGCTTTTTTATCGAACGATATTTATTGAAAAAACTTCTCCCTATATACTTTCTTTGCGTAATATATGGATGATTCTGATAAGAGTAATTCCCACTGATACGAATTAAAACGACTACATTTTGTCTGCAGGGCCACATTACAATAATGTTGTATTCCAACATTGCTTTAGTTGATAGTCTTATTCGATTATATCCGGTTATCATTCATCACTCGTTCTTTTCATCTTCGTGTAAGCGCACAAAATCACTGGTGCAATGAAAACTCCAGTGGGAGGAATTCATCGTGCTCTATTCAGAAGGTACAATTCCTGATGAAACCAAGGATTTCAAAAAAGACTGGACGCACACAATCTAGTATGCTATATATACATACATACATACGTATACGCATACACATACATACAGATCCGCACAAATACGAACACACACACACGCACACAAGCAGACATACACAGGAACAACAAGGAAAACGCCTTTGCATTAATTTTTTTTCCAATCGAGTGCGTATGTCTTGGAAATATATTACACACTGCAATGTCGCGTATGAATCGTCACTGATACTGGAGATAATGGCACGGGACTACTGTTTACTATGTATGTGTTTTGTAAGGTAACCTCTCTCTATCAATAAAATGTGTGCGCTAGTGCTGGCCAAGCATTCCAATCATTGAGTTGCTCACTCTTCGATCAACACAATTTTGACAGTCCCAAAAATCGTCCTCGTTCTGCTGCTTCCATTGGTTACAAGGTCACATAAACTTGTCTACGGTGTGTAATTTGTCTACTGAAAAATTTAAACAGATTCGCTCGGGTGTGAATGAACCTTCGCGTATTTCTGAGAGCTGTTAATGTCGTCACGGTCACAACTAGACGAACACAATTAACGAACCATCTTAGGTGAAAAAATTGCAACGGATTAATATGAGAATGCACAGAACAATAGCCCATAGAAATTCATATGATTTTTCGAGTGATCGTGTGAGCTTAAATTTCACTTCTTCATTAGGCTTTACACATTTTTCAATTTGATTCTGATGAAACACAATATGCGAGTTAAAAGTGAGAACGACGACAACCATGATGACATCTGGGTTTAGACATATTTGTACGAGCATCCAAACCCATCCTATTGCATTCTGGCGTTAAATTTTAGGACAACCATTAGAGCTCTATCACTTGAAAATGATCATAACTGTTTGCTGGTTTAAAAGTACCGATCGAAACAGAATCCCATTCTCAGTCAAAACTAATAATCTTGAAGGTACTCCAACTCTTCGATAAGGCCATGAAAGCTCACATCTGTCAGAAAATTTCACCACTCATTTGAATAGGATAATAGCTGGTTGAACTCCTTCCACTCTATGAATCAGAACAACAACAAGCGCCTGTGAATATTCACACTCCTCAGTCAATAATGAGATGCCGACACATGCGCGAGAGAAGAGAAGTTCTAAGCCTGAAGGAAGCGATTTCAAGAAAACGCCCTATCCGATTAAGCACAAGCCTCAACACCAAGACAGCACAGATGATATCGAAACTTCATAGAGGTCCTGTCCAAAGTCTAGCTTAATACACGATTTTAACAGTGAACGATTCCAACAGAGCATGTTTCAAGCGTACCTCTTCACCTAGAAGCCTACGATCGTGCTCTTCACGCTCTCGTGCCGCATTCCTCAGTTGTTCTTCTAATTTGGCAAAGTCTAACTCTGGAAGCCCTAAAAATAAAAAAAACACATAAATGCATGCTTTGGTAGAAATCTAATTGCTCGAATATTGGATGTATTCTAATATGTGATTTTCACGTCGTATTTAAGCGATTATTTCAAATATCCGAATATTCGACTATGTTTTAGTTACAGACTATCAATCCTTCTTTCATTGCAGGGTATTATATGAAATGCAGCTGCAAGATGCTGAGGTCTGAGCAAAACTAGAAGGTACAGGTGTGATTCGGAAACGCGATACCTTTCCGTGGGCCCACGTGCTATCCAATATTTCAACTGATATCCTTGCTCTTCAGCTTATTAATTCACATGACATCCTGCTAAGAAAAGAGAATATACAATAAGTAAAAGCATAAATATTGTAATTTGGGTTGTAGCTATAGCTGAACTAGTTTCAGTGGCGATTTGTGCTTCCCAGATCATTCCCGTTGACAGGTAGTTGCTGATAGGACCGCTAAAATAAAAACTGGATGACAGAGAGGCAAAGCAAGAGAGCTTCGGTTAGCTTAGTGGAGAGCACGTGAGGCGCCAGAATAGTTAGTCACGAGTTCCAAGGCCAGCTGAGGTCCGGAGTTTTGCTCATAGCTCAGAATTCTCTTGTAGCTTTATAATTATTTTCGCTGTAGAGGGAAAGTAGAGCAATTGAAATTGTGCATTACATGAAAAAGCACTATTTGTTTTAATACAAAGGTTAATAGCTCGATAAAGTGACATTAGAAATAATAGAAACAAACTGGTATCAAGATTTTCCAACTCCGAATTGATACTGTCACGGATCGCTTTCATGTTCGTATTTTTCAGCATGAACGAATCCATCGAAATAGAGCTCGGAGGTTGACGAAACACAAACAGATTCGAACGTCTGAAGAGTTAGTACTTCGAAAGTATCGATTCGTTTCTATGATTTCCACGAACGAAATTTTCAAAATGAAGAATTTTAGTGCATTTAATTCTTTCTTGAATAAAGTATACACTTTGGTGCGTCAATGAGCATCTAGACGAATGCGTCTCTAAGAACACGAACGAATAAAGCTACATTTGTAAGTGCACGGACGCAAATTCAAAGGAGATTTTGTACTATTCGATAGAATGAAGAAAAAGCAGCAAAATGAACTCTTTTAGAACGATTCTGTGTTTTATGCAGGAATTTAATGCGCATTTACCTATCACCTGAATCACTGTTGTATGAAGTTTCCACTGAAGCAGCACCCTCCCTTCGCTCAGTCTCTAAACAAACAACAATAACTGATAATAACCATAATAGCACCAATCATAATATGGTGTGGTTCTTTTCACTGAATCGTAAACAAGTTCCCAGTGGTCATTTATGTTCCATGAAACTCGGCGTTGATCACTGAATTACTTTTTGCCCGTGACAATTAGGTACTTGTTTATTAAATAATACATCTATTTTACAATAGATTGTTGACGTTTCGGTTCATTTCATCTTCTCCTGGTCCTGAAGAGGTCATATGAACACATTAATGGCGTATACGATCGGATTTCATCTATAACCTTATCGAAAAGTCCTAAATGTAAATTTCCAGTCACATGATGGACTTTTCTGCAAACAAGTTCGGTCTTTTATTTTCCAACTTCCTCAGGAAATTCAAAGTGAATTCGTTCCCGCAAAACTAACAAATGATGATAAATATGGCCGTCTCCGATTAATACAAACAAATTTTAGATCTTAAGGAGCTAATGCACGCTTGAGAATAAAATATTCGTTTGTTCGGTACATTTTAAGAGTTTTAGCGTTAAACCAAACGCAGCGCAGAATATTGGAACGAGTATACCCTACTATGTGGACGAGACTTCTAGCAACTGGCCAGAAAATCAGGTTTGAGACCTTCTAGGGAATTTATGAATAATATTTGACCAAATACTTTTCATAGTGAGATTCATAGTGAGATTACGTCCGACTTTGAAGAAGGTGATAAACAGCGAAACGTCAATCATTGTAATATAGTGGAGCAAAGCAAACAAGCATTAACAAGCTCTCGCTAATTTGCCATGAATACAGTAACTCCATAAATGAGCGACTCGTTCCAACCTGAAGAGTTTAGGGAATCACAGGTGGTTTCTCGTGCTTCTTGTGCTTCTACATGATGTTGACGTGGCAACGACGCTACTTGGGAATCGCTAGTTCCTGCAAGGATATTTGTTATTTGGAGGGATTTCACGAGTCTTTATTGGGCACTTCTTTGCGGATCGTCAAACCAGATGACCAGATGAGTTATTCATGTTATGGGATATCTTGCCGACCTTTACGGGGCGACAACTCTACTGATACGTCAGTGTCACGAGCGCTACACGTACTCGACATTTCGAAAGAATCTTCCGAGCATGACGTTGAACCGGAGCCGCCATCTACGTCTGCTATTTGACTACCTATAAGAAAAAAACGAACGAAACATCTTGACATGGGCAGGTATAGCAAAATATGCTTACCTTGATGGTTTTCCAGTGATGACAACGACTCAAGACTAGAAGAATTTGATTGCTGATTGTGTTCGTCATCAATGGAACGCAATTGTAACAATTTCACTACGTCCATACTACCCGTATAATTATTGTTATGATTTGAATGTAGAATGTCGGCAAGCTTTTGTACCGTGGTCATCGTTTTCCTTGTCGATGGCACCGATGACATAGGTATGCTAAGTTCAAACTGCTTGCTACAAATTGACTCCATCGTGGAAACGCCACTATCGTCACGTGCATCTGAACTCGACGACAACGAGGCCGTACACGATATCGGCGGCGACGATGACGGTAATGAAGTCGATCCCTTCTCCAATAAAGAATGCGTTACTTTTGCTGGCTGCTGAGCCAACATTCCGTCAGAACTTCATTGGCGATCAATGCGTAACACGTTGTGCTGGCCTAGGCGACCAAAGGATATGAGCCTCGATCTGAAATGCAAAATTTATGGTGGAAAACTCTACTAAAAAGGTGCATTTGCTTTAAAAAAAACAACGAAAGATTGTAGTGTAAACGACTTATTATGTTATAGACACTAAGCATATGCAATTTTCTTATGTATTAGCACGAAATGATGAATAAATGAGGGATATGAAAACCAGGAGATTAAGGGCTTCCTCAATCTGATAATTGTCGCTTTTGTTTCTGGCTTTGTACAAATTCTTTTCTCATTTTGAAAATTATAGAAAAAGGAAATAAGTGAATGGGAATGGTATCTCTTCGATGGTGGCTATATGAACATCAATACGGACATTCTGAGATTGGAAAAGCTAATGAAAAGATAGCAGAACAATGAACAAAATGAATACAGATGACGCAGTTACCACATCAATAACCCAAATTCAGTTAACTATCAAAATATGTGGAGATACGGTCACTTGCATGCAATAAAGCCTAAAGGCACGTTAGCGTATTAGGAACTTTAGAGCACTCAAATCGTTGACGAGAGAAAACGATTTCATCCAGATGAAATATGCAACTCACTTAAAGCTCAGATATCGGCGATAGTAGAAGAATGAACGAAAGACGACAACTGAGAGCACAAACAAGCAAACTATGATCGCTTTCTCCTTGCTATACGGTCGCGTTAAAATCGAACCCACTAATAATGACATTCCAGTTCGTAGTCACTTCATACTTTTCTTCCCTTCTCACTGATTCGCAGCTGGTTCAATGATATCTTCTTATTAAAATATGATCAAATAAGAGCATATACTGAAGTGAAATCTTTGGGAATTAACATAGAAAGTTTAATGGTAAGCGATCAGCAATTCTATGCATTTTCCTCTGTTCAAATGGACACGAAACTGAATCTTTTGAAATGCATTTTTACGGTGCCAGAAAACGTTTATGATCGTCATGAAGTGAATAAAGGAAGAAAAAAATGATGATCGATGATGAATAGTATATAAACAGAGTGATTCAAATATATACACATATATACATATATATGTGTATATATATATATATGCATATAAGACAGTCGGAGCCAAACACATATGACGACCGCTATGTCAGGATGTGAAAAACGCTTGTTGTCAAGACCAATGTGCATTCGGTAAGATGTTGTTCGTCATCCCCACTAATGGACGCGACGAGACGCGAAATTGATTACGGCTAGTCCCTTTAGTTTTTATACAGGGAAAACTCACACTTATTATGAATACTTCCTTACTTTTGTGTATTCCTATGTATCGGCGACATTGTGGATTCATTTCATGATTCTCTCATCGTCTTGTTGTGGGAGCACCGTGGATGACACGACGAAAACAAAGGCAAATTAAAGTCGCAAGTACAAACGCACTGGACGCTAATGATGATTTTACCCAATCAGGAACGATATTAGACGTTGAGTGTACGAATAACACTATGTACTTTCGTCCGAAGCGCCCGATTGACATTTAAGTGTCGACGTAAAAATCGTATGTGAAACACTTGATGTCTACACGGATAACAACAACGCTATAGGATCATGCTAGTGCTAAAATCGTTAACACTTTGCATTTATAGTACTCCATTAATCCGGAAAAAATTATGCTATCAATACGCCGGCAAGAGATGGGTACGGATTGAAGCATTGCTGGAATAGGCGGCAATGCCGCGCCACTCCGAATCCTCTTCAGGCCACGCCTACGCCCGTAATTTTATATTTATTGGAAACTCACGTCGATCACTATTTAGCCTACCATATGTGTATAGTCTCTCACCAATGACAAAACGTAGACACCTAATCGACTTGTGAACTAATCAAGGAAGGAAGGAAGACATTTCCAACGATCCTGAATATTTTTCACATGTTCAAAAAACCAATACTAAATTCAGCGTCATCGTGAGAATTATCGTCGTAATGTAATTATTAGTAGACTTTAGAAAAAAATTCGTAGAAGCAGAAAGAGAGAACCATCCTGGACAACTACAACTGGCGACGTCAATCTCGTGGTCACAATAAGAAACAATCGATGCTGAAAACACGAAAGCACCATGTAAGAAATTCAGAATGGAAGAAAATAGTAGTAGGATGAATGGAAGGAGGTGAAAAGGTGATTAGAGTGGTCGAGATGCTTGGTGATCGTGTTTTTGAGTCACTGTGAGTAGGTGGTAGCGCGGCAGAGACGAGGGCCGTCTGTCCGTCAGTCTCGTCGGTGTCACTGCTAATAACACAAGTGCTTGCGGGCGGAGCCGCTTTCTTCTCTTCGGCACCCATCAGCCACAACGCCATCAAACGGTAGGCTTATGACATAAATCCAGTATTTTACTACTTCGAAACGAAAGCAGTGCACACATTTCATTATCGAATACCTGTTGCTAACATGACACGAGAAATGGCACTGTCCATAGAATCCAAGAAAATCCGAGGTGTAATAATGTCAAAGTGACGATGAGCTGACGACATGTGCCCTCCAAAAGTGCTAGGAAAGAGGGCATCAAGCAAACTTATGCCGATCCTTTCAGTTTTGGTAATAAATCTCAAAACAAATGAGTTGAGTGGACACGTTAACTTAAGAAGAACGGACCATAAACGATAATATCGAATTCGGGCATTCCATTCGATTTTCGAGCAGTCATTACATTCGACCATCTAATAAAGCAACTGCGCACCTGAAGTATTAGTGAAACGAATAAGAATTACTCTCAAAATATTGATTAAACAAAATTTTTCCTTCGTTCTTAAGATCACTGACAATACAGACGTTCAGGAATAGTAAATTATCCGTTCAAGTTGAATGGGCCTCACACGGACCGTTCAGATGCGACTAGTATGACAAGTGCTTCCTACAGCTGTTTTATTTCCTACAGTTGGTAACACTGTAGAACGTAAATTTGAAACGTTTTAACATACAGTTGAGGAATGATTTGATAATGTAAGTTGCAACTCTATGATCAATCCTTTCTCAGATTCCGAACAAGTGAAAATGGCACTCAATGCTAAATATTTCTCGGATGCTAACTTCGTAGAAGTTCATCGAAAATGTAGAAAAAAAGTGAACAATCTCTACCGAAGTTAATAATAAATCGATCACGAGAAGTTCTGCAGGAGATTCTCCGTTTGGAGGAAAAAAAAACGAAACTCGTCGACATAATGTCGCCGGCCGTGTGATTGATCTAATTGGATTAATACTAGCATGAATCGAGAGGAATATATGAAAGAAGAAGAGCAGTAGAAAAATTCTAGAACTAGTCGAAGGATTTTCTGTAAGCTGTAGAAAATTAGGATCGAACGCACAACGGTATGGAAAAACGATCGAAACGCTGAAAGCCAACGGAGCTCTTGAGCACCCAATGACCATCATTATCTCATATTAGCAATATATCGTCGACATTACGACGAAAACACTCATCGACACCAAAGTTAAAAATGCTTTGCTAAAAACTGCCTAACTTCACTAGTAAACATTAGTGAAGCGTTTTAGATCCGTCCGTCAAAAACGCTTCACTAATGTTTATTAGTGGAGGATTATTAGTGAAAATAGAGGATTTACTGGCGCCCGCTCGAGTCACTCGACGATCAACGGGACTACAGGTGATATAGGTGATTGTCATGTAACCTTTTACATCTCAGGTTACAGGTGAAGCGTTTTAGATATGCTGCTTTAGGCATAATTCTAGTAATCCAAAAAACACAAACTGTGGATGGCTAGCAGAATTCATGGGTGCACATCTGAAGCGCAGTGCAAAAAAGAAAACAACTGATAAATGGGATATGATGTTGAAAACCGACCACCACAGCCCACATCTCAGTTGTTTGTTTTCACCATCAAACTGAGATATTCGTTCACCGTTTAGCTTCTGAGATATCTCGTCCAGAATGTTCCTTTCTGATGTGCGCAAATTCTCACCTCTTCATCAGCCGAAAGGTTACAAATCAAAAGAATCGGAAAATTACAATACCTAAGACGCCTACTGCGTCATGTGTAATTCTTATCAATGCTTGCCTAATGCCACAAAAAAAAGATTCCCGAAGATCCGATTTTCGAACGCGCAAATCGAAATTCTGATTTCTTCTAGACTTTGGGTTGATAACAAAGTATACTCAAGAAAAAAAAATACGACAGACGAAAACTTGATTTTCGATAATCAACAAGTAGATCCTGCGTGGTAGGAGGAGTGACGCGGCCCATTTATTAATACCACACAAACACAAACACAAACACAAACACACCATATACATACAGATCTGCACCAATACGTACACATGCACACACATCCGCACCCATTTACACCACTGAGGGTCACGGCAAACTCAATATGTTCTGTCGATCGATAAAAGCTCAAAAAGCTCTCGACGTTGATCAATCCCTGAGGGATGCGCCATGCATTCGACTTCATTAAGTATCGTTGGAGGTGATTGAATGCATATCTGGCTTTTACAATGACTCGCGGTGGCCTGCCGATGTATCGAGCCAGTGCTGCTATCCTCCTAGACAAGTCTGGTACCAATTTGCCGACTCCGGAGAGATGGAAGGCTTGGTGGCCATGAGAGCAGGGATCGATTCCACGTGCGCGTCGCAGTGGCGCTTCCAACCACTGCGCCACACGCGCCCTGTGGATCGATACCATAATTAAATGCACATTTACGAATTCCAAAAAATCATTGGTTAACTGGTGAATAGCCATAGTCAATAGTACGTAAGTTATTTATTAACCGAGATCTATGAAGAAAAATGAAGGATATGTATGCTAAATTCGAAAGGGAAATGCTGAGTTGTTGTTCTGTTGCGCACTCAATGACAAATAACTTTAGCCGATACGATCGCTATGAGGAGACGTTTGAAGAATCGTTTATTCCCTTGTTATGCAGACACTGAGGTCGATCGGCATTCAGGGAAATTTCTGCCTTGTCATGGAATTCTGGACGGAAGAATGAGAAAGAATGAGAAAATTCTCCCAAAAATGCACACTCATATCAATATTATATGTTATACATACAGATAACCCTAGAATAGACTAGCATTTTGACAAAGCAAGTGATCAAATTTCGTGAACAAAGATGGATAGAAATGGAAATGACCTGAAAAACACTGAAAGGAGGACAACGAAGACCCAGTCTCACAGAAGAAAATGTTTTTTGTGAAAAATCTGGTTTGTGGTTCACTTGTGTTAGCATCTGTTCCAAACAGTGCCGGAACACACTAAAATAAGAATCGAACGCGTTAATCGGGGAAACTCGCCCGCGTTTGCACCTTGCACACTTGTCGACCATAGGCGAACCTGAACTGATGAACGCGTATGTTATTCACAGGGTTTGTGGTGACCATTGGGAAATAACGTCAGTGATGCTTATGAAATATGATAAGGTGTAAAGTAGTTCGAAGATCTTTAGAATACGAAGCGCTTATCCAATTATTGCCCAATCATTCGCAATCAAATTCAGATTTCGCGATTTCACCTAGGCAGTATTGTTTTGAAAAGTAGAAAAGAAAGATTATTTGCTAGATTAAGTTGAGTTTTTATGTAGGAATATGTTATGATGTGAGATTAGGAACACGAAGTCGAAGGCGTTGAAAAAGGTCTACTGCAAAATGTACCTATTCAGCTACTAACTTGACTACGTAGCTTAGTATATTTGTTCTAAATTTCTAGATTTAGCACTTGACACTGAAATGGCCTCCACTTGACGGGCATATTGGTTCAGCAATATTTTTTTTTCCTTGAAACCACTTGACAGCAGCTCTATGGTGCTTTCAAGTAGACGGAGAGACGTTTGACATTTTTCAACTAGGTTTCCTTGAGAATCCAGAAGATTCAAAGTACTGAATCAAATAGAAATGCCGTCAAAAGTCATTACCTTGAACAGCTTGTTGTGTATCACGATGGAGCTAGCTCGAAAAAGTTCTATGAACTTGTGAAAAAAACTTTCAGTATGTAAAATTTTTTCACTGCTTACAAATCGACGGTGTTCGTATTGTTCCATCATTCAGTCAATAAGCAATCAAGTCAAACAACTTTCAAGAATAATGCTTTGGCCCTCTCCAAATCCTTCCACAGCGCATCTGCACGACTGAAGACGGATCATGAATTCGTCGTTTTCTCCCTCAGCAATTGCGAGGTTATTAAACAGCATACGTTTACTTCCATACAATAACACACATACAACACAATCGTAGCTGACGTTTACTGCCTTTTGCAACTTTTCCAGAGGCGGACGGAACGAAAGACCAGTACGGTGTGGTTGTGAACGCGTGAACCCCCGTAGGGGGTACTAGCGCGTTCGTCCCACATCGCAGACACTTGCCGTCCAACGAAACATATTATTTGACAAGTACAACGAAAAAGTGAAGAAAATAGTGTAAAATAAAAGTAGTATAGCTCTTTCTTAATCGCTTTAATGAATCGCCACAAGAGGGTAAATTATTAATCATCAGACTCACCGACTGTAGTTCTTATTGCGGAATATTGCAGGTGTAAGTAAAATTATCTATAGATGCATATTACGGTGTTACTTTTTATGTACTGCCTTTTGCAATTTTTCCAGAGGCGGACGGAACGAAAGACCAGTATGGTGTGGTTGTGAACGCGTGAACCCCCGTAGGGGGTACTAGCGCGTTCGTCCCACATCGCAGACACTTGCCGTCCAACGAAACATATTATTTGACAAGTACAACCAAAAAGTGAAGAAAATAATGTGAAATAGAAGTAGTATAGCTCTTTCTTAATCGCTTTTATGAATCGCCACAAGAGGGTAAATTATTAATCATCAGACTCACCGAACAAAGGGAAGCTGTAGAACAAACGTGTTCATGAGAGTAACTGCATCGGCGAAGGCTGAATGCGCGGCTAATCTCCATAATGTCGAGGTTCAGAGCTTTCCTTTTTTCTACAATTTTCGTTTTTTTTGTATTTATTTTTATTTCTTATGCAAGTCGTGTCAGCATATAGCATTTCCTCTTCTTTTTTTAATGTCCTTTCTTAATCAACTTTATTGAACCAGCTCTTATAATAGGTCATTGTAAATGAAGAACAACGTAGTAACCAAGTGTGTGACGGAGAGATTCAATTCAAACTGCCGACAATTGTGTTATTGTGCAAAATGTCTAGAATTTCTAATATTAAAAAAGGGTAAACGATAAAGCTCTCGACGTTGATCAATCCCTAAGGGATGCGCCATGCATTCGACTTCATTAAGCATCGTTGAAGGTGATTGAATTCATATCTGGCCTTTTACAATGACTCGCGGTGACCTACTAATGTATCGAGCCAGTGCTGATATCCTCTCAGACAAATCTGTTACCAATTTGCCGACCCTGGAGGGAAGGAAGGCTTGGTGGGCCATGGGCGGAGAGATCGATTCCACGTGTGTGTTGCAGGACGCCTCCGACAACTGAGCTACACGCATCCTACTCGACGGACCGTCTATCTACATAGAAAAATTGCATGAAACGCCCTAAAGATAGAAACGCTGATTGCGTTGGATGCGGTACGGTAAACCTAATCTCTTGTAAAGCGTACTGGGATGAATACATAGGAATAGCTGGAAAACCACGCTATTTCTGTACAAAAGAACACCTAGGCGGTGAGTTAAATAAGGTACTCCAATAGGTATGCATGTGACACAAAAACATAACAGAGACGATTTTGAAATAGAAACTACCGTGTTCACACAAGAATGAAAAACTTCAGCGCGCAGAAGTCTCAGAGTACTCTCGTTAAGTTTCAAGACTCCAGAAATAAACCGCAGCTAGGAAAGCGTAGTTATCATGCGTGATCTCACACAGCATTTAAGACTGGTATTTTAATGCAAGAGAGGCACATTACACCTCCATGTGGACTTTGTGCAGTTGGTCTCCACGTGAAATACTCCGTGGAAGACTCATAGACAATGGTGAGTGTGCGATGAAAATAAAAATTAAAGTAACTCCTTGGAAAAATTTCGTAGATAAATTTCTCTTTATTTCCAATCAATTTCTTCGTTAAAGCCAATGTTTTTTATCAGTTCACTCACTGAGGATGCAAAGGAATCGTAAAAAGGCCAGTTCTGGTACTCTTACTTACTTGATACTTGAACGGCCCGTCTTCACTACTTATGTGAACCCTAGCATAATCACCATTTTTCGGAGATGTGCTGGTTAAGCCATTATGGTTTCCTAGAATTTCGAGGACTGTCCGGCCAAATTCTGCCCAACGTCGTCACCACGACAGGCAGTCGCAACCCTTGTGGAAGAGAACGAGATTTGCAACCATGCGACTTTGATAGCATAACGGTGGTGGATTCTGGTATTGGTTTACTCTTAGCTAAGCTTCTTGATGGACACGCGAGACTCTTTCTCAGCTTGGAGACCCTGCTGGGAGGACGAATCTCCCCGCTCTACATCGCAGTCTGACTCCTAGGAACACCTCCAGCCACGATGAGGTGGTAAACCGTTGGAACAGTTCTGGTACTCAAGACTACAAAATGTGGTATAAGTGTTAGTGTAGTATCGTTTTCGTCTTGAGCAGATTCGAGTTTATTAATAAAACCTTTACAAAACACTGAACAGCGTTTTAGCAGTTTCATTCACTTCAGATCCTGGAAGGGCCAAGTTTATGCGCAATCTGCACAGTCAAACATTTTCACAACGTCAGCAGGAAAGCACATTGTCACAAAAACTTATCTGAATAAAACTGGGTCTGTGGAATCTATCCAGAAATGAACCACAGTAAAGAGCGCTTTGTGGTCAAACATAACCTCACGATATACCTCATGCTGAAAACCCTAGAATCGGGTTAACATAGGTTTGAGACCCAGCTCAGATTCCAGATTTTGCTTGTTTCTCAGCATCCTTGTCGTTGTATTTCACATCATACGCTGTGATGAACAACGAACAGACAGTAAGCAGAAATTTCGAGTTGAGATATTTGCAAAACTTTGCATCCCGGATGTCTGCGATGGCAAACGAATGGGCTACTACCTCTTCCAGGGTTAACGCCTTCACCACAACACCATGCGAGTCCTTCGTTTTGTCATTGTGGTTGTATTTCTCATAACACCCTACCACAAAAAATTGTAGTGGGCAGCAAACAGAAAGTTAATTACCAAGATCGACTTTCAATTAACCTCGGCATTAATCAAATTGTTATCGGTATTCTTGCTGAGCAAACAAGAGGTGTTAAATTATTCTTTATTCCGATAAAGCTGACGTCTCCACAGTAACGCCTTCTTCAGAGCCTGGAAGGGTATACTGATGGACAAAAAGTTAATATTATGATTTCAACTACAGCTTCAGCTTAGCTGGGTAGAATGCCGATTTGTGCTGCCCAGATCAATTCCGTTGACAGGTGATCGAATCGAGTTATATATTTCAAACTTAAACATAGTTATGTAAAATGCATGCATGCTATTGTGCGAATACTTGTATAAATAATTCTGAGCGTTGATTCTACGAGGCTTTCTCACGTCCACTTTTGGAAAAGCGAAATTGTGCAGTTTTCAACGGCACAAAGAGATAGGCTGTTCTAATCGCACTTCTTGAAATGGGAAAAAAAACATTCGACATACAACAGCATTTAGATATGAAAAGCTGATGAGACCGAGAAGAACTACGACATAACCTCAGTGATCCTGAGATATTTGCAAAACTCCGGAAGGCAGGTGTCTGGGCTGGAGAACGAACGCGCAATTACGCTTTCCATGGGCTAAGGCTCTCACCACCACACCATGGGTTCACCTGGGGTTCCGAGTTTGCAATTGTGGCGCTCATGATTATGATTACAAGTATAACAAACTAATACAAATTATAGCGTTTATCAAAAAAAAAATCTTTATTAGGAATTTTTTAAAGAATTTCCCGTTTCAACACTGTTGTAAAACGGGTGTGCGAAAAAGTTTGCCGATTTGGAAGCGTTGATTTCATTAAGCGAAATAGTCCAGTGAGGAAGGAGATCCCGTTCTCGTTTTTTCTTGGTGTTTAACGATTTTTTCCTAAATATATTTACTTTATACTTTAAATACCAAACTCATACTATCATCATAGAGCTGACTTTTTGTTCTATATATGTACGTCAGTGATCTCGTACTGCTGCCCAAATTTATTCAATTTAAACTAAAATTAGGAAAAAACAAGTTGGTAAAGCGAGGAATGAGCCAACAATGGTCTAGTCATATTTTTTCTTTTACTTTGTTGCAAATGTTTTGTGGTAAAAGGATAGTCACGCAGATTTGAAGGTTTAAAAGGAGCAGTAGAAACGATGACCATCGAAAACGTTTTTTGGAGTAAATAGCTGCAAAACTGTTGTTAGGTTTGCAAGAAGTGTTAGCGCGAGTGTCGAAACAATTCTGAAGCCTACGATGCTTTTCTTCAATAAGAAGACAAGAGGTTGGTATTATAGATTTTATTAGAATACGATAGACGACTTTTCGTCGGTTTCGTCTTCTTCAGAGCCGTTTATTCGTTGTAAGCATTTCATTATGTCAGTGGATAATGGCCGCAAAGAGTAATACATGCGCGAGAATCTTGAAACTTCTCATCTAAATTGGATTTATGAAAAAAATTATTCTGATGGAAGCTGCACTAATCTAAAAAAGAAAAAAAACAAAGAGGTCGTTATTGTAAAATCTGTTTCATGCTTGTTTTTCAGTACACGAATTGTGGTCAATTCACTGCATTGTCAATACCAAAAAAGAGCAAATTCTCTAGAGCAACTGGGGTCGTCTGGGTGCATTAGTGGAAGCATTTTAGTATTTCAGTAGCGAGGTGAAGCATTCGCCGTTGTTAAGTCCTTCGGAAAATCGCCACGTGTTAGACTCTATTAAATAAAAGGATAAAGCTCTCGGCGTTGATCAATCCCTGAGGGATGCGCCATGCATTCGACTTCATTAAGTATCGTTGGAGGTGATTGAATGCATATCTGGCCTTTACAATGACTCGCGGTGGCCTGCCGATGTATCGAGCCAGTGCTGCTATCCTCCCAGACAAGTCTGGTACCAATTTTCCGCCTCCGGAGGGATGGAAGGCTTGGTGGGCCGTGAGTACATGGATCGATTCCACGTGCGTGTCGCAGTGGCGCCTTCAACCACTGCGCCACACGCGCCCATTGAACTCCATTAAGCATCGTAAAATTGATTAAATGCACACTACCGGAATACCATCTCTGTGATTTTATTTTCCTAAATAGCCATGTTATTAGTGCCAATTGGCTCACCGGAATGGGAGGAGATTGGCTTGAACGAAAAATGGAAACAATTATCATATGTGCACTGCAAAACATCTGCAGCCACTAAGTTATCATCGTACCACTATCTTGTTGACCGTGCCGTAAACTGTGAATGAGCTACTGAGAAGTCGAAACATGTTTTGAATAGGCTTCACATTCTTCTGTAGGAAGGCGGCCATGTCTTATCCATCAAAGAACACTGATAAAGAAGAATGAAGGCTGAGGTGTGAGCCTGCATCAGTGTTCCTCACAGTATTGCTAATAAAGGATATTGGTTAATAACAAAGCAAAACTCCTTGTTGTGAAATAGCAAAGAAACGATATTGAAGATATCATTTCAGAGTTCCATTCCGAGTTCCATTCCCGTTAACGGGTGATTACTGATGGCACTGATCGATAGAACTGAGAGGCAGGTGAAACGAAGGACCCGAAAAGTATGGTGGTGCCTTCAACCCCTCATTCCTCCGGGTTGGTGTAATTGATACCAGACCGGCTCGGGAAAAAAATCACTTTCTGCGATCCAAGTGGGAACGCTCCAGCCCTGCTATCGCAAAATTCCAGGGGAAGCGGCTAGTATTCTGCGACATTCAAGATGGTATAAAATTCCTCAAGCAGCAGGCGAACTATACGCAAAAGTTGGAAGACTTTCGTGGATGATGGTTGAGAATAAACGAAGTGAATGTGAGAACTACTGAGATCTGAGTAGACGTGAAGACAGGTCGTAGAAAATAAAAACAAAAGTGAAATCTTCGGATGTTAAAAAAAGCAATTTTTACAGACCTACCTTCTTGGAAACAAAATTGAAAGTGTCCAGCGCAAAGGGTTCGAAACATTGACCATGTATGTGCTTGAGGAAGTGTTAGCGATCGCATAGTGCGACTTGGGTTCCAAAGAATTCGCCATGACGAATTTGAAATCGAAGGCAAAGAAGGTCGCCGACATTCTTCCGCCATAGACTTTGGTTGATTGAAGAACATGGTGGTGATAAATTGAAGAACAGCTGTTCGAGAATTTCCAAGAAGACTCTCTGTGAGAGGTCAATTGTTTCGGAGAAGCTAATGATAAACTAAGTCAATAGCCGAAGAAGTTTGACGAAGTAGGCGCCACATGATCTCCATAAAAACACGGAAGTCGCCGCATTGAAGTACTACTGGCACTCCTTCTGTGTAATAATGGAATGACCCTTATCTCTCCCGTATTTTGACATGGATGAGCAGCGATCCCTTTATGACAATTAACGACGATCAGCTCACTGGTTGGATTACGGTAAAGGTCTTCATCAATTCGCAAAGACGAAGCTGCACCAAAAAATGCAATGCTGAGTATTTGGTAATATATCACTGAAGTGAGCCATCACAGAACCATAAATTTTCCTGATTTGATAACAGCGAGAAAGTATAAAAGGGATAAAGTTCTCGGCGTTAATCAATCGCTGAGGAATGCGCTATGCATTCTACTTCATTAAGCACCGCTGGAGGGGAGTGAATGCATATCTGGCCTTTAAAATGACTCACTGTGGTCAAGCGATGTATCGTGCCAAGTGCTGCTATCTTTCCAGACAAGTCTGGTACCAATTTACCGACCCCAGAGGGATGGAAGGCTTGGTGGGCCATGGGCGTAGGAATCGATTCCACGTATGTTTCACAGTGACGCCTCCAACCACTGCACCACGTGCCCTTAGATCCTAGCGACGAAGTAGATCTAGAAAATCGAAGAAATCTCCAAAAACTTCGGCGCCTTTGTTTGCTGTTGTTCATCAGAGTAGCCCTACTATGTTTACACTATGTTTACCGATCACGAGAAGCCACATGTCACAGAACCAACATCGGACCTCTGACCCACCGATCATCTCTTTTGCACGCATGGCGATAATTCCTTTGCTAAGATTATTCAGAAACAATGTTATACCACAATTGTGTTCAACACCCATGTCGCCTCTTTTAATCAAGAGTTTCATTCAACCGAAATGTGGAAAATTGACAGTTTTTTCTTGATGAGTAGAAACAAGATTGTTATTGCAGCATTTACTAATTCAGAATAGCAGGTTTCGCTTTCTTCAGAGCTTGGAAAAGTGAAATTGATATTCAATCAACTCTGCAAAACACTTTAAAAACGTTTTCAGGCAGACACATTACACGCATATGTAAGACTCTGTGCAACTGGTCTACATCAACTATGGGCGTGGGTCGCAGAGAACCAAATGGTGAGTTCCCAGGATTGGCTTTCTATTAACCTCACCATTGAATTATAAATTCGTCACCCATATGCGACTCTGAGCGGCTATTCTTCCTCGATGGACGACAGATGAAAAAAGCGGCTCTGAAGAGGGCGATATTACTGAAAGGCCAGCCACGGTTATGTTGCATTTGTGTTATTGTATGGAAGTAAACGAACGTATGCTGTTTAACAATCTCGCGATTGCTGGGACAGAAAACGCAACTGATGAGTGTTTAATGGTTATAATGCGAATGGAAAACTTATTTACTAAGTTTTATTTGCTGAGCTCTAATAAAAGCTCTAACAACAAGGTCGTTGCTGATCATCAAAAAAATCGTGTATTATTTATCAATGCGGAGCTTAGAGGAAAATCGGCTCTGAAATTTTTCTTGAAATAGAAAGGTTTCCAAACTAGTGGACGACCACTTTCACGTCTCCTCGTTCTAAAAACGACCAGCAAAAAAAATTTGGCCAACATCGCCCTATTTTATCGTCAAGCATTAATTTAACTAAATTTGGCCGATTTATGTCGAAACAACACTAACATTTTGACAATACGATTAACATTAACAATTTGTTTCGACGGAGTGCAGAGACGTGCAACGGAATCTTCGTTGATTACTGACGACCATTAAAAAAGCGTGAAAAAAATTTTTTGGGCACACACTGATTCACTTTCTGCTTACTATGTGTTCGTTGTTTATCACAGCGTATGATGTGAAATACAACGACAAGGATGCTCAGACACAAGCAAAATCCAGAATCTGGGCTGGGTCTCAAACCTGCTATTACCCGATTCTGGGGACATCAGCATGAGATAGTATCGTAATGAAAGCAAATTCGTGCCCAAAAAAATATGCATTTTTCGAAAACATTAGGAACCATGACTTTCTGAAAACAGCTCTGTGAAAGATAATGTTATCAACTCCACGCAACTATTTAAAGTAATAACTCAAAAACCGACTTCTAAGGGAGGCGAAATTGCTGAAACGTCAGCCATCGATCAACAAGAACAACAGCAACAACAACAACATCGACAACGGCAGCGACAACGGAGATCTATACCAAACTCGCATCAGCTAAAGAAGATCAGTTTATAAGATCATAAATAAATATATCAACTATATATGCCGAGGTTTGTTTGTAGAAAGTCGGTTTTTCGAGCACTTGGATACGTTGATGGCCCGTTTTCACTGGCTGTGCGGGCCACAGCAAAATTTCCACTGCTTTGGAGTTTTTCTGGTTTAGCCATTGTGGTTCCCTGAAGTCCAGAGGTTTGCCAGGTCAAAGTCTGCCCTAGATCGCACCACCGAACGCAGTCACCGCCTTTATGGATCATAGGGAGATTTGCCATCATGTGAATAGTTTGGTACCATGACGGTGGTGGATCTTGGTAGTGGCTTACTCTTAGCTGGGCCTACTTGATACTTAATACTTAAACGGCCCGTCCACACCAGTTATGAGAGTCAAAGCATACTCACAATTTTTCAGAGATTTGCTGGTTAAGCCATTGTGGTTTCTTAGGACCCTGATGACAGCCTGACCAATGTCTGTCCCAGGTCGTCACTACAACAGGCAGTCGCAGCCCAGAGAGAGATTTGTACCATGCGACTTTGATACAGGACGGTGGTGGATTCTGGCATTGGTTTTCTCTTAGCCAGGCTTTTTGATAGAAACACCGGACTTCTTTCCAGCTTGGGAGACCCTGCCGGGGAGACGAATACCTTCGCTGTACATCGCAGTCCGACACCCAGGAACACCTCCTAGTGATGATGAGGCGGTAAACCATTGGGAGGACTGCTGAGTGCAATGGTAATCTTTCGAACCGCAATTCTTCAATTGAGCGAGCATCTCATTACACTTGCGGAGTACTCTCAATTTGGTTCCCATCAATCGGTGGCTGTCCTCTGATTGCCCACATTGTTCACGTAGCCGTCTTCGTTGGGCAAAGTTCAGGTAGACCTAGTATTTTAGGAAGCAGCAGAAAAACATGTCATTTGTCTAGTTAAGAGAACTTTTTGTCGTAGTGACAAAACCTTCTTTATTAGTCTGACATATTCTTCTTGCAAATCACGTAGAAATTTCCAGGAAAGACTTTCTTTTAATCTCGGCAATGTTTAATAAATGCGTTTTTCGACACTAGACGCCGAACATTAGGTTGCTGATAAGAAGATTTTTAAGTCTGTACAAGACGGCTGCACAGCCAAATGGTATCGAAAGCCGAGTAACAAACACGGGTTAGCATAAAAAGTTGGCTAAAAGCAAGTCAAAGCATGGACCTCGGTTGTGCAGTGGTTAACTCTTAAGCCTCCGGAGAGGGTAGCTGCGGGTTCGCATCTGCCCTGGGAACTGAGGGATATTTGTAAAACTCCGGATCGCAGGTGTCTGCGGTGGGGAAAGAACGCGCCATTGTCCTTTTCGGAGAGTAACGCGTTCATCATCACACCATGTGGGTCCTTCGTTTCACCTGTCTCTCAGCCAGTTCTATTGATCCTTTGCCATCAGCAATCACCCGTCAACGGGATTGATCTGGGGAGCCCAAATCGGCATTGAACCCAGTTAAGCTGAGGCTATAGTTATAATCACACTCTTAACCTTTTTATTTACTTCCCGGAAAGGACAATAACGCGTTCGTTCTCCACCGCAGACACCTGCAGTTCGGAGTTTTGCAAATATCTCAGCATTATAGAATTTATAGAATACATTAGATTTAGGTTAGAGAAATTAGAGATTTAGATTTTTTTACATTTAGATTTAGAGAATACAATACTTTGTTTGCAATTTCTGTTGATATCTCTATTCTATCCTCTAAAGAGATTACCGCCTCATCATGGTTGGGAGGTGTTCCTGGAAGCCAGGCTGTGAGGTAGACCGGTGGGCTTCCTCCCTCCCCCAGGAAGATCTCCCAAGCTGAGAGGGAGTCTGGTGTTTTTCTCCAAGTAAATATTTTGTTTTCTAGAAGGTGTGTAGCGCAGTGGTAGTGTTCGCGTTAATTACTCTGGCGGTACAATCTACCTATGTTGTGGCTCGACACCCCACGGAGGTCGACAATCCTCTCGTTTTCCCGGATTTTGGAATTGGAACCAGAATTGGTTGGAAAAAGTTCACTCTTTAGAAACCAAGTGAGAACGCTCCAACCCAACTATCCCAGGATTCCAAGAAGAATAGACTCAGCCACCATTCAGCGCCGTTCGTACCGAAGACTGGAATCCTTAAGAAGCAGCTTAATCAACAGAAAACTTCGAAGATATTCATGGATTATAAACGCGAGAAAACGACTAGGACATGAGAAGTGCCTGGATCGGCACAGGTGGTGCGAAAATTGAATAGCTTAAAATAAGTTAAAAATAACAGTTAAACAAATACCTTTTTGGATTCCTAAGCTTGCACGAGGTGGACAAAGATGTTTATTCGGCTAACGGTTCGATGTCTTCGAATTCCTTAGGGCCGATAATCGGAGCCGATAGTACATAGTTTTTTCGTTCCCTCGTTGTTGTATCTTCAACTTCACACCGAGCCAAATCTGCTTTAGTGGATCATCGCTAAAATGAGGCAACCTTACTTGGAAGCCTTGTTTTATACAGGATGGTTGTTATTGGTATGATTATCCTTTGACAGTGATTTGATTTACAGTGGGTAGTCGATTTAGTCCACTATGATGCACTCGGCATTGTGTTAGCTAGCAGATAGCGAATAGTAAAACAATAATATTCAGACCGACAGTCATTTAATCTCGAGAGCATTAATGAATGCCTCCTTGGATTGTTAATCTAACACAAGATTGATAAAGATGTTTTTTCAGCAAATGTTTCCGTGTCTTCTTCTTCATCGGAACCGATGGTCCGTGGGATTGGTATACAATCATTCGTCTGCTCGGTTTAGTGCCAGGAAGGTAATGATTATTGCAACCGAGGCTAATGACGGCCGGTTTGAAAATTATTTCTTCACCAAATGTCGTATGGGCTACTGTACAATTTTCGCACGAGTAGTAGTTTTTTTGATTGGAAAAGATTGCGCTCTTCGCAATCTCGAGATATTCATCCTAGTGTTTCTCCAAATACTTAAAAAGACAACCGCTGGTCCTTGGTTATTGAAATACTGCCATAGGTTATTGTAAGAATTCACGTATTATTTCACTTTTATCTGGGCTTCCAGATGGAGATGTCGAATGTTCTCTTAGTTGGAAGACGCTGCTGGGGAAATAACCGTCCCGCTATATCGCACATTATTGTACTTCACCCAGAAGCACTTGCCACAGTGAGGCTACAAACCATTGGTGTTGGGGTCATATTTTATACAATTTTCGCACGAGTAGTAGTTTTTTGAATGGAAAAGATTGCGCTCTTCGCAATCTCGAGATATTCATCCTAGTGTTTCTCCAAATACTTAAAAAGACAACCGCTGGTCCTTGGTTATTGAAATACTGCCATAGGTTATTGTAAGAATTCACGTATTATTTCACTTTTATCTGGGCTTCCAGATGGAGATGTCGAATGTTCTCTTAGTTGGAAGACGCTGCTGGGGAAATAACCGTCCCGCTATATCGCACATTATTGTACTTCACCCAGAAGCACTTGCCACAGTGAGGCTACAAACCATTGGTGTTGGGGTCATATTTTTCTATTTGGAATTGATTCTCGACAGTATTCGGTTAAATACTTGTCACTTTCCTATAGTGTGATAATAACTCTTTAGCTGTATACCATCTTCACATGTGCTTTTCCAGAAATAGGCCATTTCTTTCCCTATTTTTCCAACCTCTCCACCATTTCTCTGTTTCCTCTCTCTCTTTCGAATATGTGAAACATAACGAATGCTTTGTTGCCCTCTGTGTAAAAAATGTTGGACACTTCTTTTGAAGGCTTATTGCTTTTGTTATAAATACAAAATAAACGTTTTTAAGCGTTTTACCTCCTCAAAACTGAAGTTTCAAATGAGCAAATGGATGCCCAAGTATTTCCAGGAATTCCACGCTGATCTCTCAACACTTATTAAAGCGGAGTATGACATTCTGGTAATACAAAATAGTGTGACTGAATGATCGAGCAGTTATTGATGTTGTACTACTTTTTTGTCGCTCTAGGCTGTAAACTGCTTCCTTCTTCTCATCTTAAAACACAAATTCTGCTGACTTGACAACTATGAAAACTATCACAACAGCGTTTTTATTCTTCCTAGTTTTGAAATGAGGGCACTTACGAGTTCCTTATCAGATTCTGATGTGGAAGCCAATTTAGGGTTAGCTTGTCGATCACTATCTAAAAGGTTCCACATTAGAGGCTTCCCCGAATCACCTTCCATGTGGTTCCTCCTACTGACTCAATTGCAGGATTATTGTCGAGTTGCCATGTAAGGTGCAACGTGAGCATGCTCAAGTACTTCACCTGCATCACCTGTATCACCTGTAGTCCCGTTGATCGTCGAGTGACTCGAGCGGGCGCCAGTAAATCCTCCATTTTTCCCTATCGCAGGCAAGAGTAGCCCAGTGGGTTCTCCTCGCTTTAGGGACTCGTCGAGCATCATATCTTTCTTCTAGGCTTTTCGTGAACTCTGACCATCGGGTCGGTGGCCTTCCTGCAGTACGTTTGACATCCCGAGGAATCCAGTCACTAACAGCCCTTGTCCATCGGTTATCATTCATACGCATTACGTGTCCGGCCCACCTTATCTTCGACTGTTTGGCGTATAGAACGGCATCTTTGATTTTCGATCGTTGACGTAGATCGGAGCTTCGGATCCCATCCCTTACTTGTGTGAAACGGGATACTCCTAGCATCGTCCTTTCGATTGCGCGTACGATAAC
>MQTX01000071.1:679223-874843 GCA_009735665.1 Angiostrongylus cantonensis
CACCTTGAGATGCCAATTAACAGAATGTTTCATCTTTTTACATTCGGTGTACCCTTAATTTCTTGCATGAGTTTTGCTTTAAAGTTTAAGCAGTATTTACAAACTGTTCGTTGAATTCAGTACATTGATCTTAACCGTTTTGTTTACTCCTACTATATTTAATGGCAGGTTATAATGCGAAACATAACTACAACGATGCTGCGATATTTGCAAAACTCCCGATCGCAGGTGTCTGCGGTGGGGAACGAACGCGCAATTGTCCTTTCCGGGGAGTAACGGGTTCACCACCACACCATGCGGGTCCTTCGTTTCGCCTGTCTCTCAGCTAGTTCTATCGATCTCTATATCTATATCCCAGCATCGTTGTAGTTATATTTCGCATTATAACCTGCCATTAAAAATAGTAGGCAGTAAACAAGATGGTTAAGATTGTGATTATAACTAAAAGCCTCACCTTAATGGGTTCATTGCCGAATTGCGCTCCCCAGATCAATCCCGCTGACGGGTGATTGCTGATGGCAGGAATCGATAGAACTGGCTAAGAGACAGGCGAAAAGAAAGACCAGCATGGTGTGGTGGTGAACGCGTTGCTCACCAGTAAGGACAATATCGCGTTCGTTCCTTACCATAGACACCTGTGGTCCAGAGTGTTGCAAATATCTCAGCATCGTTGCAGTTATATTTCAGTACACTTATTTCTACGAATCCATTACATTCACTGTTTTCGCCATCTAGTGAACATTTGTTTAGTGTCATAAAACTTTTTCTTTTTCCTCTTACAATTCCACACATCGTCGAAAACTAATTTGTCTTGAAACAGCCTGGGTTGCTCAAAGCTTGAATTCGAACCCTCAGCACCAAAAGTTTTTTTCCCCATTCTCTGATCTTTGTAGCGAAAAAAAGTGAAAAATAGCTATTAGTTAAGCATGTGGTTGATTTTTAAAAGGTGTAAAAAGGTGGATACACAGGATTTAATGCTCAGAAAATGAAATTTTTAGTAGGAAGCCGCATTTCGCAAGTTATGAGTTCTGACTCGTGAAACTCTTTTTTAAGCTTTTCCATTTATTCATTTATTTATTTACTTATTTATTGTTAAAAAACTGCTTCCTAGTTCACCTTCTGTTTTGTCATACAGTTTTTATAAACATCACTTGTATTTAGGATACACGTCACATGAAAATTGTTATAATTGGTGGAATTCAAACAGTAATAGGTCTGTCAATTCATACTTAAAGTAAAGGAGAAGAGGATAAAGCTCTCAGCGTGGATCACTTCCTGAGGGATGATACATTCACTACTTCATGAAGCGCTGTTAGAGGCTGTTGAGCACACATCTGGCTTATACAATGACTCGCGGTAGTCTACCGAGGTACCGAGTCAGTGCTGCTATCCTCCCAGTCAGGTCCGGTACCAATCTGATGATCACGGAGAGATAGAAAGCTTGGTAAGCATGGGCTGCGCGAGCGAACCCATGTGTACGCCAGGCACCTGTAACCACCATGCTGGACGCACCCTTATTACTGAAAGCACATTTTTTAATTTCCAATCATGTTTTCGTTTCGGTTTTGCCTTTTTGCAGCTTAAAATGCACGTCTAAGTTCAAAAGCTTCTTACTTGCTTGGTGAAGATCACTGTGAGCTTAGGTATATTTATTTAAACTTGTGAGCCTACATAATGCTCTAGTACGTATGATGGATATGGGCAACGAGTGGTGCAATAGTGGTGATGCCCTTCAATTGCGCGGGGATGTGGTTCAGCCCCGTCTTAGGCTAACAGAGCTTTATCATCTTTCTTTTTTTTCTTTCTATCAGGGGGTTTACCAATCAGTATCACACAAGTGTGCTGAAAGCTCTTTTCAAGCTGGGAAGGTTACGAGTCCTTGTATTGAAGAGCTGGAAAAGCCTTCGCTCGACTATCATGGTATTCCAGTGAGAGTCTACTCGACCAGCATCCAACGAATTTTAAAACGAAAACAGAAATCCTCAAGTCATTGCCAAATCCACCCACGAATCCGAAAAATTTCTTCGATAACGGGTGTAAAAAAACAAATCGACAAGAACGATTTCTGAGAGCCGCACAATAAATCTGAAGGCAGATGATGTAGAAATAAAATAAATGCATGGAGATCAACACATATTTGTTGCAAATTGGTTTCGATGAGATTCTATGAGCTCTAACAATACGTGTAGAAGCGACAGATCAGTGCTCAGTTCGTCAACATCCGTATACTTATTTTCCAGCCATCGTCTATCTCTCTGTGAATTCTGACACATTTTGATTCCACTGGATTGTCCAGCCTTTTTTTGTCACCTTAAATGACATGGAGCCGAATCGTTGCATTTTACAACTATTTTTCATTTCTCTTCAATGGTAATTCAATCAACGCGAAACTAGTACTATTTTCAACTTTCTAGTGATTTTAAAAAACACGAGACATGATTGTACCATGGAACTGGTGTTAAGACGTATTCTGCTTTAGCTCTTCGCAAAATATGTGTCGCTGTTGGTCTCGGATTCACCGTATCCTTTTTGTCCATTGCTACTGAACGTTGTATAGCTACGATCGCTTATGTGACATACGAAAAGGCATGCTCCATTTACTTTAGAACTTTTCATTTAGCAGAGTTTCCTTTTGAATTTCTTCTCTTTTATGTGGGTATATAGATCAGAACAGTAAGGCGCAATCCTCGCATACTTGTACCCTGGTTCAATCGCGATCAATCGCACATGTAGTCTTTCCACAGTTGAACCCAGATAAGCTTGTAAACAATCCTGTTAAAGGCATCAATTTCATTAAATTCAGTGGTTTTTATGACGACCATAGAATATGAATGTGAGTATTATTTGAACAGTGAAGTGATTTCCGTCAGATCCTATATTTCACCTTTATTTGATTGTAGATGACAGGGAGCGAATAGCACAATGGTAGTGAAGTCCGTTAACACAAGCATGGTGCTTGTTCGATTCCCCTCCGGGTCAACCAAGCCTCTCATCCCTCCGGAGTGGAGAAATCGGTACTTATCTGGGAAAAAATCACTCTCTTCAATCCAAATAGGAACGCTCCAACCGGGCTATCTTAGGACTCCAGGAAGAATTGCTCAACCAGCATTCTATAACATTCATGATGAAATGAAAATCCTCAAGCAGCAATCGCAGCCATACGTTGAAGTTGGAAGATCTTCGTGTTTAATGGATGCGGGGCAGCGAATCGAATGTAAGAAGTTGTGGGATCTGCACAGTAGACATGAAGATAGGCCATATAAAGTTGGATTTTAAAAAATTTGATTACAGCTAGCACGCAATATAATCTGTATGCTCATTGGTCTAACTCTATTAAGGATCAACAAAGCCCGCCATTTCTTCGCGGCGTCGTATGAGGCTAGAGTGAGAAAAATTCGGTAGTTCAAAGCATTCAGCAGTCTGTGAATTCGTGACTCTACTTTTGGTGAGATTTCTGTTAGACAATCACATTCCAATGAGAACTTTGAAAATTTCATCTATTACGGCACGGCAATCGGCACATTGGCATTCTGCTTGTAACAGCTCAAGTGGGTGTATTCCTTGCAAGATGTTCATGAAACCCGTTATGTTTCTAAAATTTTTTATTCCACACTAGAACAACATCAATAACGATTTTCAGGTGTTAATCTGCGCTACTTTGAACGTTGTCGTTATTAGTACCCAGGATCGACTTTCTCTTAACCTCGGCATTGGATTATGAATTCGTCGTTTTCTCTCTCAGCAATCGCGAGGTTGTTAAACAGCATACGTTTACTTCCATACAATAACATAATACATAACACACATACAACACAATCGCAACTGACGTTTCGGCAGAATCGCCTTCTTCAGAGCCTGGAAGGGTACACTAATACGCAACTTACTAAGTCAAACACTTTAACAGCACGAACAGAAAGATGAAAATCTGAGCGATGATTACAAGATCTACGGCTTCTCGAAAAAACCCACCGCTTTTTTCATCTGTCTTCCACCGAGGAAGAACAGCCGCTCAGAGTCGCATATGGCTGACGACTGGACGACTGTTGTCGTTATTTGTTCACCACAATTTTATCCGTATGTGACAGCTGATACAAAGTATTCCAAATAGTGAAGAATCGTTTGATGAATTGGCTATTGAAGTGTCAGAGCCAAAAAGAGTGAAGCATCAGCTGCACAGAAAGATATTGAAATACAACAGTTATAACCGACGTAGTGAAGCATACGTCTGTTATAACAAATTCTTCAATTGGTTGGGTTTTTTCTTAGTTTCTCTTACTTCTCTGGTGCAATTAATTGCAACGGCATAACATTTCGTATTTCATAACTTGGCAGTCATCAATCGATGTTCCTTAAAGATGTTTCTTCTGATTTTTGAAAACATAAAAATATTTCTTGTTTGTAAGGTCGGTCGAAAAAGGTTTGTTTGTAAGGTTTTTAGGGTCGAAAATTTTGGCGACCATAATTTATTGGGTGAATGTGATCGCACTTTTAATATTCATCGGGTTGCACTCCATTGATAGACGTCGAAAGGTTAGTAATGTCTTAGCGATTCTGTTCTTTATTTATGAAAGAACAATCTTCTGGAGAAGTGTCAACGAAAACTGGAATCATATTTCTTTTGGCTTATATTGTTTAGAACTCTCGTGTAGCGCAGTGATTTGAGGCGCCTTGCAATGCAGATGGGTTCGATCCCAGCTCCCTAGGCCCACCAAGGTCTCCATCTCTCCGGGGTCGGCATATCGGTGCCAGACTTGTCTGGGAGTATAGCAGAACTGGCTCGATACATAGTGAATACCGCGAGGCACTGTGCAGGCCAGATATTCATTGAATGACCCCTAGCCATGCTCAATGGAGTCAAATGCATAGCGCATCCTTGAGGGATTGATCAATGCAGCGAGATTTGTTCTTCATTTTTTATATCATTTGGTCTGCCAAGTATATTTCACCATTATTTCATTCGTATTCCAAGGCCACTCTTGCAGGTTCACATTTGAGAGTATTATCAACTCGATTCCAATCACATGAAAATATCGCAACGACACGTCTAATAACACCTGTCATGATCGTGGTGACACTTCTCACCACGTCATCGCAATAGGTGAGTTCGCGTCATTTTTTTTTCCAGGTGTTGTTGATAGCTTTTTTTATTTTTATGCAGTGTAAGTTAAAAATAGGTTACAACATGAATTTATCCATCAAACACAGATTGTATGCGATAACACAACTTTCTTCTTTACATTCATTGATCAGATTCAATCAATACATTTACGTAGCTATAATCGATATGCACATTTTCTTTCTCAGGATAATAGCTTCACTTTTGTGGGAATGAATGCGAAAAAGTTCACGTGCTTCATTTTTGCCTACCTGATCTGGGCGGGAAAACTGTGGTTACTACGAAAACTCTCGAAGAAGTTATAATTTTTGCGCCGTCCTCTGAATATCAGGCAATATTTTGATAAGGATTATTTTCCTACAAGTACGCTTTTGTAGAGCGATTCGGGACTTACGTCTATGAATTTTTTTCGAAAGGAATTTAATGTGAAAATAGCAATGAATTAAATCACTAAAAAATTTGATTTTTCTTAGTAAGGAAATGTAAGAAAAACTTACTTTTCAGCACCATCCCACTCTTTGTTCAGACTATTTCCTAGCATTCGCACAATATTTTAGCACTTTTTATGCTCCGCAAGCCTCTCTAATGCGAGCCTTTCAAATAGCAAGAGCTACTATTAACTCTTCTGAAGTCGTAGTTTGATCCATGGAATAGGAATACCTTTTTTTTTGGAAGGCCGATATTTTCTGTAATTCTACCCGTGCATCTGTGCGTGGGTGCACTTGTTTCGGGTTTCCTCCTGCACATCGATTCGGCGAAAAGAATCAAATGAATTGGTCGTATTTAGCATGCTATTCAAGCTTCCCTCCAGCGAATAATCCTAGCATCTATTTCGAAAGACCCACTTAGTGTATTTATTCTGAACAATAGATTCAGACAGCCGACCCATACCTTTCTTCTCACTAGAACAATAAAAATAAATGGCTTCATAAGTCTTCGTCTTTCTCGCGCAAGTCAATCTGCAGAGGAACTTTTGCACGCGACAAAAAGCATTTGCCGATTCATACTCCAGTTAATAAACGATTAAAGGTTGTTACAGGTATTGCATAGGTTCACAGAAGTGTTTCCGTCAGCGTTGCCTGTCTTCAGTTTTCAACTGAGCAAGCCCCGCAGTCATTCTCTACATACCAGTTCAATACGACCGCCTTTTCAAGCTAATAGAGCAATTTTCTCTAATTGCTTCAAGCTTTTTGAGTGGTTAGGTTGTCACATTTAGTTTTGAATTCAAAAACGTAATTATTCCACTTGACGCCTTATTGCCTCGTATTGGTGAAGGAACACTCCTGACCAAGGTATTGCAATGTAAATATATCAAAGAATTTGCAAAACTGGGAGACACAGGTGAACTTCAGACTTTGATTTCCGTTGACAGGTCACTGTTGATAGCAACGTTATGGCAAAAAAATGGCTGAGAGAAATGCAAAGCAAGGGTCTCCATGGTACAGCGGGTAACACGTGAATTCTTGGAAGGACTAATCTTTGACTCGATGCCCACATAGGGTTCCGTGTCTTACAAATATCTCATTATCGCTGTGGATAAAACCCGTCAAGACCACCATTAAGAAAATGTACTGTCCGAGGTTTTGGCAGGCTAAAACCTAGTTATAGAGGCGAGAAATCCCAGTATGATGGTTCTTTGTGGGCCATATAGTGCAGTACTTTGAGGTGTCCTGCAATTCTTATGTGATAACGATTTTTTTACATGACTCATCATCACATACGACTACGATGCGGGTCAGAGCACTTCTTGCATTCAGTTCGTTTTCCTCGCACCCATCCTTCACAATGGTCTTCGAACATTTCGCATGTTATTTCGGCTGCTGCTTGAATTTTGTCTTCTCTATGAATGTCATAGAGTGCTGGTTGAGTCGACTCTCCTTGCAGTCTTGGTAATAGCCCAGCTAAGGCGTTCCCATGTGAATTCAGCAAGAGGATTTCGGACGAACCAGCACCTTGCTTCCTGAAAGACTGAGTTACTCTAACTACTGCACTAGCCTCCTGGTCCACTATTTATTCGTGACTTAATAGCAACCTGTCTGTGAAGACAGGAACACTGACTTAATTCATTGGTAGGCCACTGCAGCTTATTGTGGCCTGATATGGATTCAATCATTTCTATCAATGGAATCCAATGTACGACCATCCCTAAAGAAAAGATTAACGCGGAAAGCTTTATTGTTTCATTTTCTAATATTGGTTCAGCGGCTACCTAGCATCTTTATCAAAAATGCAGTTCACCGTCGTTAATCGTTTTATTAGTTGTCTGCAATTCTGTTCTCAAAATCGCTAATGATTGAATGGTTCAACAGTTATTTTTCTACCGAAGTCGACATCATCTACAGAGCTCACTTTTAAGAGAAAATTAATGAGTAAGCTCAGTGATTTGTAATTAGATTAGCTAGAAATCACATTAACATCTCCTAACGTCACAATCCGATGAGCTAACAAGCTAGTTGGCCAGAAATCATAGTTAACTGTTTATTCACCTCGATGAACTTTGATCATGTTGATTTTAAAGTAACTTAATATTTTTTATTTTATTTTGCATCACCGGTCATCGCATCTACTGTGTGGATCTCAGAACTTCTAGCATTCGATTCGTTTTCCTCTCGCATTCATCGTTCACGAAGGTCTTGGAGCACTTCGCGTACTGTTTCGCCTGCTTGAAGATTTCATCCTGTTTATGAACATCGTAGAATACTAGACCAGTGAATTCTTCTTGTAGTCTTGGAGATCGCCGGATTAACGCTTTACCACGTAGATTTGAGAAAACGTGGGGCGAGATTGAACTAACGTCTTTTGCTTCACGATCGACCGCACCGCTAACCACTGTGCTATTCCCGCCCCAAGTGGCGCTAGTAAAAAGTAGTAATAGCAGTGGTAATAAAATAAGCGCCAACGGCGGGCAAATGAAAACATGCAATCGTGGATCATATGAGGAGAACATCTTTTCTCCGTACCTTCTTTTTTTGCCTAATGCATTAATGGAACTTATCTGTACATTCTTTATGCTTCTACACAAGAAAACTACTCAAAAGAATAAGTGTTTCTGTGAAAAAATTCCCCTCCTGAAGCCTGTGTGGGCTACACTGTTGTATTTAAATAAGGACGAATCCCTCTTTTCTGAAATATTTTCGCCTGCATTAATAGGTATTAAGCTATGCCTACCGAGCAATTAAAATATAATTTCTACAGTCTCGAAATAGATTACTAGTGAAATATATGAATTTTTCACTTCTACAAGTCATTTGCTTGCAAGCATTCGTCTGTGCTCTCCACAAGACACGTTTGCACCGACTGGTTGATGAGAAAGAAAAGTGGTTAGGAATGATACCTGTTGTCCCAGTCCAAAACAGTTGATTAGTTGGGAGATCTCTGACGTTTTTCCCATTCTCCTAACATCACCTATGTCAACTTCGTTACGATTTGAATTTTGCAGGAAAAATTTTCGTCGAAGTAGATTCACTGGCGCCAACCAAGTATTAATCTATTTTGCAATTAATTATTTTCAAAGTCATTCACTAGCTGGTTAAACACTGTTTGTCATTTGTTGTGTGTCACATGATTTGAGCAGACATTTGTAAGCTTTCAATTGATCTCTGTTTTTCTTCAGAAGGATATGAAGAGCACGACAACTTTTGTATGACGTGGCGGATAGATGCTGTCAAGCAGCGAAGCTATTTGTGAATTGTCGGTCTATGTCCATTGTATGGTCAATTAATTCACTGTTCCAAGAGCTTCATGAATGAGATGTATTTGCTGGCCCTTATGAACCTGCTGAGGGCTGAAAATCTGCTATATATCCTAGTACACACCTTCTTACCAAAATTAGCTCAGTGGAGTGCTGGGGTTGATGACATAAATGTGAAAAATAACACCCAGTTGTTTACAACAAATTGATAAACTAAACCGTTGTAATGGATTTAGTATTTTCTGGATGAAAATGTTACAAAAATAATGAAAAAGCTTATATTTTAGCCACGCATTCATGTTATGGATATCCTGTTTTTGCAAAATACTGCATTGAAAACATCGGAATCCAATGTTCTTCTTCAGCTAGAATCGCTCGATCTGTAGCGCTTTTTTCATTTGACGCTATGCATGACTATTTGAGCAAGTCTTTTTTGTGAAATAGCGAGGAATCCGTGGCATGCCATTTCCAGATCCTTATCAAAGACAATCGCTGACCAATGCGAATTGGACTAAAGTTTGCTACATTGCGATGAAATCTATTTCTGGCCTATGAGATTCAATTTTTGGTACTGCTTTACTCTTAGCTCAGTTTGGAAATGTCTAACTCTTACTAACTTATGCTGATTCTGTTTTTGCTGAATGAATCAGCAAGAGTTGAACATTGCGTTCTCAGCCCACAAGGATCAACCCTGTAACACAGTGAGGCACTAAGCCAACCGTTAGAGAGGAAAATGATTGCTTGCTTCATTTTTTACAAGGAATATCGGGTAAAACATGAACCGTTCAGCATTTATCAATCCCGTAAATGAATCGAGAATCCGGGTTCTTTAAGCGGTAGAGGTGACTGAACGCGTGCTTGGCCTATCCAGTGACTTTCGGATGTTTACCGAAGTACCAGCTCAAGGTTTTTCTTCTTCCAGATTAGTCCAATATCCATTTACCACTCAAGATATTTGAAGCAGTTAGCTTGCCTAACGCGTGGGGTTGAACCAACAAACGCATTTGTGTTGCAGAGCACTGTGCTAAGTGGAGCCTACCACTTTTAAAGCAGTGGTTATTTTCAGGCTTCATTATTGCGAGTTAATGTTGGTAATCGTGCTAACGTATTTACATTTTCGAATTAATTAAGTATTTCACGTTTGTCAACGACGTTTGTCTGAGCACTTAGCAATGGCCGGGACCATAACTGTAAAACACGTTCGAGACACCTATTTTGAAAAACTAGGGAAACAATGGCATTCTCATGCTGTTCGCCTTCAACTACGATCTACGACGCTCCTAGCACTGAAATTCTACTTCTCATTTTCCTGTTTCTTTGTTTCCTTAGACGTTGAATGTCAGTCATTCTGGATTTTCAGCTGCATAAGTGATTTTTGATGAGTGATCTTTTCAATAGTATGGTTGCTCTTATATACATGTCAACTGTTGTTTACATTTCGATACTGTTTCGTACAAAGACGCTTATGGCGCAGTGGTTGGAAGCGCTACTACGACACGCACGTGGAATCGATCCTTGCGCCCATGGCTCAGCAAGCCTTCCTCCCCTCTGGGGTGATAGCAGCACTGGCTCGATACATCGGCAGGCCACCGCGAGTCATTGTAAAGGCCAGATATGCATTCAATCACCTCCAACGATACCTAATGAAGTCGAATGCATGGCGCATCCCTCAGGGATTGATCAACGCCGAGAGCTTTTTTTTTTTACTGTTTCGTACTTGTTTTTGCAAAAAGAGAAAAGTGAAAATAGGAAATTTCTTGCATTGATCTTGCAACACAAGATGGATTTTTAGGTCCATGGATAGTTTGTCTGGTATATTTAGTCCCATTTTTTTCACGATTTGTTTATTTACGCTCTACTTTAATTCAGGTAGTACACTTTTATTTCGCGCTGTTACAGTCTTTTCGATGCAGTTCTAGTAAGCCGTGGCTTTTTTTCATTCAATTTGAAAAAATAGTCAACGTTTCTGCTTGTCGTCTGTAGGGATATCCATGGACGAAATTCCAAATTACTCAGAGTTGTCCCATTTCCATTGAATCAGCATACAAAAATCCAGTATTTACTATGATAGCATTTCAGCATTTTCGAGAATGTCTCCATTTGTTAAGATCTTCTCATGTTCGAATGTCGTAAAATCGTGCACTCTCCACATTACTGAATCTGTTCCTACTTTGGAATGTCCCAACGTTGAGTTTGATCGCCGGTTCGATTGCCCATCTCATTCGTGTCATCTTTGCTATATGTATCAACTATATCATCTATAGTTCCTTTAATATACGAAAGATTCGAGCAGCAACCACTAAAATTGTTTCCATTGTCGTTTCCGCATAAAACATAAAGCATTATTTTCATTATTGTTGTCGAAAAAGAGTCACGCATGGTCGCTGTTTCGATTTCCTGTTACAACCACGGTACCATCCATTCGGACTCAGTAAATCGATACCAAAACTGTTTGTAAAAAGCTCACTTCGATCCATAAAGTTTGGTGACTTCTCGTGATGAAGATCGGTAAGCGCTCTAGCAGAGCCACCCCAGTATATAGATGAAAATCCAATCAAACAGGTCTAAATAAAAATCATAATAAAGCCGGAATTCCCAAGTAGTGGCCGATCCTATTCGAAAAGCTGAGAACCTTCAGAGACAACAGATATAAGGTAACCAAATCGGTGATTAAGAGAGACGCATGAAAGAGATTTTTCATGGTTTATTCCTTAAATTTTTGGAAATTCATCTATTTTTTGAAGTTGCTTGTTTTCTAGACGTATACAAATGTGATCAAAATAATTCTTGCCAAATATCATACATACCCGCTGTTAGAGAGCCAGCTATTCTGCGCTGAAGACTTCGCGTACTTTCGAGCTGCTTGTCGAGTGCTACGAAATTTGACATGAGTCTTACATGCTTATGGAGACTACGAACAACATCCCATGTACTTTCCAGTTATTTGACTTTTTGATTGCAAGTTTTGAAGCTTTTGCCCTATTCAGCATGTAGGGTACAGTTGGCACATACGTAAACACACCCACTCACAAACGCTTTAATACGATTCGATTCATTCACCTACGAGTCCCAATGGCACAAATAAGTACATGGTCGGCTTTTTTTCTTCTTCAATTCATCCTGCTCTATTTCTATATGAACTACAACGAATACGACTCACGATCTGCAGAGTTTGACAAAACTTGAGATTCCCCATCTGGACGAAATCCACGTCTGATTCGATATAAACAAATATTACGCATTTCATTTGAACAATTTCATCTCTCTGTTTCAAACAAATGCAGGAAAAAAACAAGGAACGCTTTTTCAGATAAAGGTGGACATATTTTTTTTTTCCTGAAGCCTTCGTCAGGGAAATTTCACTGTGATTTGTAGAATGACTATACTCTTCGTTCCCGTTTAATAGGGACACTTGTGAAATGGTACATTCTCATGAATTTCGCAGAGATTTGCTGTCGATACCAGCGCATGCTTTCACAGCTTGGCACCAACACCACTAAATAACAGTATTGCTACTCAGGTTCGCTAAGAAATAACTTTAATAGAATTTGGAAGCGGATGATAACACTCAACCCCTTTAGCCTCAAATTTTTCATATCACCTAATAAGTGATAATACCATGTGATCGTCTGTTAAGTATTGTCCGTAACCCGTTTAATCACTAAACGACACGATAGGATTTTGTCAAAACTCTGCTTCATCCATTCATGAGGGCTTTGTGCCTGCTTCAATCGCCTGATGGATGGTAAGAAAATTACGATTTTGGTACCAAGTTGTTCCATAATTATTGCTCTTGGAAAGCAGTTGTCGATAAATAGTTGCTGTAAAACTAGAAACTTTTTCGTTGGATTAGAATTCGGAAAACCACTGCCTTATCTCAGTCATCTGATTGTAAGATTTTGACCAAATTGCCGATCGAGATACAAACTTTACAACTTATACATAGACCATAGACCGAAAGTGCAAGTCATTCCGCTGCAGAAGACCAAGAAAGCCATCCATTAAGTTCCCTTAAGTCAACTTGTCTGCGTTTTTGATTCTGTTTTTCTCTGAAATTAATGTCAGAAGAGGTTTCAGTAGTAATAATTTCTGTCGCTTGGATACTTCTATGCTAATTAAATCCTATGTGGACATCAATTACAAAGCATAAAATACTGACTCTTTTTGTGTAACTCAAATGCAAACTTGTGAACAATGACAGCGCCTGCCCATGTAGTTCTGCTCTTCCTCCCGAAATCACCACATTTTCCTCAAATAATTAGTTTAACCAACGGTAGCTTTGCCTGTTGATGTAATTAGACATTGGATATGGCATGATATCAAAATACGATATTCTGTAAATACTTAGGTTTTTTTGACTTTACAACCATCGAGACCTTAAAACAACACCCGTTGAGCCGTCATTAAAATGATTTTGAAACCTTTTTCTTCCGTTGTTCACTAGGAAAGCGCTATATTTGAGGTGGTTTGTAATGCCAACAAGTTGAATTTAACCTTAACAAGGGTGTTGCTGAACAAAGTGAAGGGAGAAGGGATTGAATTTGACCTAATCGAGAGTAACATGTGCCTGAATTTCACACCTCCGTTGACTAATTAATTGTGCTTCACGCTCTAACCAACCAACTCAAATGAAGAAATTTATCGAGATCATTTGAAACCTGCGAGACACCATTGACACCATCCTATTCATCAACACGAAGCATCGAAAATCGATCGGAAAAGGTTACATCTACGTTCTTAATTATTGGTCTAAGAATAGACAACGAACCGTTCATTAAGGAAAAGGCATTTAAAGACTAAGAATAAAGTAAGGTCATGCATTTCGATTGATATTTTTGTATTCTTTCTTTGATGAGTTTACACGAGGTTGATAATAATCTTTATTATCGGCTAACGTTTCGACGTCTTCGTCTTCATCAGAGCCGATGATCCGAGTCGATGGTCCGTGCTTGCTGTTCGCCTTGATCGTGATATTTTTGTGTTGTTCTGAGATCATTAGCTGAAATCATTTCGGTGCACATAAAGCAGTAACGTCTGTCAGTGTTTTATCTGATATATTACACTGTAAAAAATGGCAATTTATCTCACTTTCCATTTCTACCCATGTAAGACTCTGTGCGGCAGGTCTCCAAAAATAACTGGAGGACATGAAAACAACAACACGACTTTGAAGAAGGCCAAGCCGCCGAAACATCAGCCAGCATTGTATTGAATACGTCTAGCCTTTAACAAGCTCGTGTTTGCTAGCAAGAATGCAGCAAATCCTCTCAATTTTAACTATCTCTTTTCGAATTTAGCTGGTATTAGCTAAGAAAAAATGGCTTGGTAAATCGTACCATAATCCTGATTGATTTTTACAAAGATTTTAACTCAATGGACAGATTAACTTCTTACATGGTAGTCTGTTTTAAAGACGCTGGAGAACTCGTAGCAATGCTGCGCATTAGAGGTTCAATTTAGATCAGAAGTGGTCTCGTGGACTTTTGAGACAAAGGTGGATCTCAGCAGACCGCATATTGATTCGACCAGAAGATTGAAACGAACTCATTGCGAAGTACGCGGTAAAAAGAAGTTCGCGTCATTTCCAGCATGACACACCACGTCTACACTGGAATACTCCGACAACCTTAGCTGCAGGTGCAGCTAGCCCCTTTAACAGTATCATGCAGCTACTAGTAACTATTGTATCCAGGAAATTGATATGAGCACAGTAGATTCATATAACGCGTGTTTTCTAAGTCTCGTGGGTAAGCGCAAGCGAGTTTGACCCATAACACAGTGGAGCGACGACTTTACTGCTATTCTCTCGATTCATTTGGTGATCTTTAGTTCACATGTGATACAAACGATAAAAAAAATATAACCTTTCACGACACGTTAATATGGATAACAATGGACACATTTTTCACTACATGAGACTTATATAACTCATACGTGGCGAGAGCAATGCAGTCTCTCGACATAAGTCAAGTCTGTTTCAGCTTGTACTGAACTTATACTGCTCAAATAAAAATCTGCTATGGTATACGTATAGTTCTCATTCAAAAACGGCTTTCTTGTTTAGCAATACAGTTTAATTTCTTATTCCTGGGAAAAAATCGAAGCTTAAGAACTACTATTTTATTGGAGTAATGCCAGTTGAAAACTTATGCAAACTATGGAGCAGAATTTTCACTACATGTCTTTCAGTTCCCGGCTTTCCTTTGTCGGAATCGGGTGCTCGCTCTTCTTTTTCTGTTCTGAAAGGCTCACACCATTTCTACGAGTTTATGCTTTGTTTGTTCATTTGTTGGTAAAAGTACTGAATTCAAAACGGCGTAAATTGCACCACATTCACGATTCGAACGTCGTTACTCCCTAGTCTTCAACCAACCTTGGCTAAACACATATAAATTATCTTAAGGCTTCAGTGCGCTCGAAAGTGAGAATGGACGACACTTGAACCTCTCATTTATTTGCTGTTCCAAAATTTATTTTAAAAATTTAGCTACTACGCAGAATCGAATTTTTTTCTCGATTTTTCTTTTGCAACATTTTTGGACATTTTTCTGGCGATGTGACACTATGTGACTTCATCGTAAAGATTTTGAAAATGTTAATTTCCTAGTTTTAGATCAACTCTTTATAGCAAGTACTCACTTGGATAAAGCATTTTTGGGTTTTAGGTTGTATCTTCCGAAAAACAGGACGTCTGTAGCGTAGTGGTCGGAAGCACCCTTTAATACACACGGGATCGCTCCCCGTACCCAAGGCCCACCAAGCTTTCCATTCCCGGGTCGATAAATTGGTACCAGGCTCTTTCGTAGGATAGCAGCACTGGTTCGATATGTCGGTAGATCACAGCGAATTAAAGACGAGATATGCATTTAATCACCTCCAACCATCCTTAATGAAGCCGAATGCGCATGGCGCATCCTATTCAAGGATTGGTCAACGCTGAGAACTGTTTTCTTTATTATTTTAAAATGGCCACAAGGATGATTAAAATTTTTTGATGAGATCCTTTTATTTTTATTCTTTCCTTAAAAACGGAAGAATCGGATTTCTTACATAGCTTTGCTAAACGGTAGGTTTATTCTTAGCTGTGGATTCGAAGTGGAGTTATGTTGAGCTTCCGAGCTCGAAAAACTATGTTGAGAAATGGAGCGCCACTTTCACAACATGGGTTTGCAATATGGACAGTTCAAAATCACTTTGGAAGGCAGTCGTTAGCTAGGCATATTTTAAAGAAAATTAATCGCTAAGAACTGTTGTAGATTTGTGGCTCCGTTTTGCGCTCATATATCACGGTGAAATAGAATTCACAAGATCTTAAATCACATATTAAGAGTGCATCTACTCAGATGACAAATCGCAACGCTGAGGAGCTTATCTTGGATAATATGAGTGTGGTGAGATTCCATTTTCTAAAAACAGCGCCATTGTCTCCTAATGAATAGCAAATCTTTAAGGAGGTGAAACGATTGCAGCACGTCCGTTTCTGCTTACAAATGAACAGTTAACAGTTGTTAAAATGAAGCTACTATTGAGCAATACTGTTGTTTAAGATTCCCGCCAATATCACTCAAATATGCCAACATTTATTCCCGTATAACAAGGATTGAACACTTACAGAAATTTTTTTGAGCAGTGATGTTCAATCACCAAACACCAGCTTGAAGAATCGTACACGAGCAAAAGTTTTTCGAAGCAATGTTGGGATTTGCTAGGTTTGCAGCTTTGCTCCGTAAACATCTCACTCTACCAGAACTTCTATTTGAGGAAAAGTCATGTCATAACGGCTGAAACTTGAATTCGTGGAATAGTTGAGGCTCAACACGAGTCACATTTCGCTCGGTATTTTAGCAGGTGAGCACGAATTTCCTTGCGGAATCACAGCAAATCGGCGCCAAGAGTGTTCCACAACACAATCACTCTTCAAACTTCCTGGATCGAAGCCGGGTTTCTTACCTCGCCAACAGACTTTGTTGCAAAATGGTGGCGATTTCTGGTACAAGTTTACACTTGGTTAGGTTTCCAAGTGAAAATGTCGAACTCTTCATTGGCCTACGTGATATGAGCGGAGGAAGTTGAAATCCCCATTGCACATCGTGATTCGGAAAGGCTAGGCACACTATTCTGTCGCAGTGGGCTGGAAAGGCCTCGAAAATTATTACAATTTCTATGAATGAATGAAAACAGCCTCGTCTCATGCCCGATTCGTTTACCAATTATTACCATTAGAAATGGGTTATATATTGAAATCTGTTGGTATGGCATGAAAAATGTCCAGAAAAAAAGAGTGACGTTTGGGGTTTAAGATGTATTAGTGCTTCACTAATGATTTCCCGTTCTTTCATCGAATCTCCCCTATAGGCTTTAAGAAAATTTTGGCCTTCGTTTATTAACGAATGGAATAAAATCGCTTGATCGCTGGTTATCTGTATCATTGTTTTCTCTTTTGATTAACCTTAATGGAGTCCCTAACGTAAAAGAACACAAGCAATGCTTTTTGTTCAACTTGGCTATCTTTCAAGTTTGTGAAAAATCGCACCACTGAATAATACTTACTCTGCTAACTTACCTAATAAAAACTTCTTAAACAACATCGTTGAGGGCGATATCACCCAGCTGCACAACAAGGCTCCCTTCAAAATACCGCAACTCGACATTCGATGAAGGAGTTTTCTACCTCCTCAGCCTTAGCTTCTGACTCGAATCGCAACTTTCAAACCTACGAACGTAAAGCAGTTCACTAATATCTGTTATTTTACCCCAATTATTGTTTTAAAAAAATTCTTCAAGAAGAAGCGAAAAAAAATCAATCGATCAATCACTGGAGGCCAATGATTTGTGAGTAACAGTTGGAAAAACCAATCTCTTGAATGACTCTGAGATTCTTTTTCAAGAGCTGCTCAGAGAAAAAGAGAAGCCGAAATGGCCGCCTCCTTGAGAAGAAATTAGTGGAGGAGGTGTGAGAATTCAAATATCGCTTCAAGCTGTATTTTTCTATGATGAAAAATAACACCGTCGATTCGCTTGACTTTTTGACACATGAAACCTTAGTAAGTTTGGTTAGTGGCTAGCCCCACATTCACGTACACAATTCCAGTATTTGTGCGAATCTTCGTGACAAACAACTTTCCTCCTTAACTGAAACGTTGTCATGTTTACTAAGACGAAACGTCTTCATTTGGGTGAATTTTGTAGCGTCAAGCAAAAGGATGTCCACACTTATGCATATTTTGCACATATACATATACATGTACATACACAATACACATACATTTAAATATGCATATACCTATACATATACATGTAGATATATACACGCATATACACATACATATACACAGTTATGTTCACATACACGTATCTAGAAATAAACAACGGAACTATAGAATCAGCATACAAGATGGATAGTGACGCACGCGTGAGACGGAAAAATATATTAGTGGCGGGGACACGAAGAGAATGATGGGTGACGTTGATGGGAACAAAATGCGTTGGTTGAAAGAAATATCCAGCGGTAAATCCCTAAATGTTATTCACAATTGTGACAATGCAGAATTCGTGCTAAGTTTAGCTCACTAGTGTTACTATTCTTGAGCTGGTTGGGCTACCGCTTGTTGTTTATGCATTCTGTTGACCAGCTGCATATACCAACTTATTGTGACATTGCGGTCAATAAAATTGCGGTCATACACACAAGAAGAACTATCGATGAAATTACTAACAAATTAATAAAATAAAATGTAGTTTTCTCTAGTTTCATCTCTCCAGCTTAATTGCTACTCTGAAAATTTTCCCGATGAAATTACTAACAAAAGATATTTAATAAAATAAAATGTAGTTTTCTCTAGTTTCATCTCTCCAGCTTAATTGCTACTCTGAAAATTTTCCTAAAAATTGGAGCAATCTCAAAGTGTCCAGCAGATTATAATGTGTCTTGCAGCAATTTGAATGCTGAATACTTTGAAAGGCTGCATGAAAAACATGAAAGCATAAAGATCTAGGCGTTGATCAATCCCTGAGGGATGCGTCATGCATTCGACTTCATTAATTATCGTTGGAGGTGAATGAATGCATATATGGCCTTTACAACTACTAGTGGTGGCACACAGACGTATCGAGTCAGTGTCACTATCCTCCCAGATATGTCTAGCACCAATTTTCCGACCCCGGAGGGATGGAACGCTCGGTGTTCCTGGCGTGCGGGATCGATCCTATGTGTATCCCCGGGTGCCTCAGACCACTATGCTACGGCGGCCATTGTTGTGCTTATCTCTGAATACGAGTTTGGTATTTAGTGAATGTCGTATGCTTTTTCAAGGTTATTCTTCGGCGCTTCTTTTTTCTGGTATAGAAACACCGTAAAACAATCACCGATATCAATTAGCAGATCATTTTTACTTCGCTTTACCAGTATAAGACGTAATATTCGAAGCTCAGTCCCGCCGTGGACCATTCATTTCGGACTCGTCTCCGCTCTGGTAGCATATAATATCCTTCCCTTTACAACTACCCAAGTGAATTACTGCCACAGGTGTTCAAAAGTGTGATGCAGCTGTGTCACAAAACTACAAAGGTACCACCAATTGATTTATCCTAGCCAATAAAATCTTTGCCACCACCATCCTCGAACGGGCGCAATTCCATGACGACGACGTTTCGAGAGAAAGAGTTTGCTGAATTTAATGCTCATCAAATTCTGCACCTCTTTTTCATGTCTTAAAGGATCGACATATTAGTGTAATTGTATTCCGACAGCCTATTCACTTGACAGAACAATAAACTAACTGATGACTGATGATTCTCATGAGAATTGCTGCACAACTACACAGAGAAGTAAAAAAAGACGCAGCTTCAATGTTTTTTCACTCCACTTATCCACTAATGGAACACAGAACATTACAAACCTTCTATAATGTCTTGTGGTGATTTCATCAACAGCAAAACCGTTCGGATTGATGGTCGATGTCGTTGTGTGAATCTTAGGAGATCCATCGACGTAGTGTTGAAAAAAAAAGTCGAGAGTTAGTGGTATGTGTGAGCGCGGGAAGAGCATTTATCAGCTGGTCTATCCTAGAGCTGAATTCCGGAATTCGTTCGTTGAAGGCCTGGATAATGCCTACATCCTACATGCAGCATAAATACAAGAATACCATAAAGGCTAATTTCTACTAGTTATTTTTTGTTTTGCTTGTGAGATTAGACCGATGAAGTGAAATTTCTCAATCATTACTGAAACGGAAATATGACAGGAAATGATAGCATGATTTTTTTTAAAGGAAAGATGCTAACGTTTCAGTCCTACGACACTTTAAAAATGTTCACATTTAAACACTTAAGAAATTGTTAAGAGCTTATATTATAGTAATATTAGAAATGAAATGACGATGCTCACTAGTCGGTTCCGACGTGGAAAAGCGAGGTTAAAGCACTACGTCTTAAAAAAACTGTCAACACCACGTCAGAGGAAAGCGTAAGCGTTGTGAATTTAGTGAAACATCTTCGAAGTGAGGACTTCAGCAGCATCTTCGACGCCTATCAATGAAGCCTATGGTAATTTTCATGAATTATAACGTAATTGACATCAGGCGACCTAATAAGAACTGAATGACTCTGCAACACTAAGCCGGAAATTCAGTGGCCAACGTGAGAATGTAAAGCTTTCGGCCGGAAATTTACGTGTACTCCATATCATGTGCAAGTGCAATGTGTCCAGTTACCTTAAATTGTTATCCTTATCAAACTTTAAGCAGGAAAAAAGTAAATCGATAAAATTTTGAAAATTCAATCGACATAACTTTTTAGAAGAAGGTTTTTTTTGGCTCCATAGGTAGAAATAAAAGCGAAAGTGAATTTCATCGGGGATTATCATCGAAGAATCGCGGCGCTCATGAACACACACACGGCGCTAGTTAAAATTATCCCTGTGAAGAAAATCTCGCTGCGAAACTCCTTTCTTCCATATGAACGTTTTTCTCCCATTCATTTACATAATCACAATAGTTTAGTTAGCTTCAGTAACGTAAATTAGCTATTCTTTTGTCGATTCGGGATCAGAAATTATCGCTGATATTCGTAGGATGGATGGAATTATCACTGTGTTGACTCACATTGATAAACCAGTATTATAGGATAGGGTACAACAACGTTCAATATCTGTGAGACTTATGGAACAAGAAGAGTTTTCGGAAATGTTTACCCTTCGAACGGATTCAACTTTCAAATTTTCTCGAACGCATGAAGATTTACGATCACTTTTCCCGAGCTCAAAACAAACGACCTATTTACATGTATTACATAACCAGAAGAGATAATTAAGAACTTTAAACGATTTTACGAAATTCAAATCATTGAACTACTATAGAAAATCCAGCACACAGATGAACACCTGTTTCTTAACGTTATCGAAAAGCTGTCTCAGCTATTGTTGCCAAAACAAAACGAAGATAAAGATGGAAAATCATATTTTTCAGAGTGTATAAGAGTGTGAAAATTTGACTGTAAGATTAAGCATTAGAAAGCCAAGCAATGACACGATGTGCGGCTGGTACATCCAGCTGTGAAAGCCTGATAATGCAATTCCCCCACAATCAGCAGCATAAAACATGAAAGCGTAAAGACCGAAAGATGTTGAGGGCGTAAGTTATGCAGTATTTAACTGCAGTCGAGAAGAATTGAATTAGTCATTCACTACTGGGTTTTTCAGCGCAAGCTTTCCTCGAGACTTCGGAAGCTTAATTGCTATGCTGATCATCTAGAAGACCCATAACGACCCATTCCACATTTTATCATACAATTTGCAGTTAAGGATTGGAAATGGGTGTCATGTCATGAAAGGTGAAATTATGATTAGGAAATGAGTAGCTGTATTCGTGCTTCTAAAACATTAGTTTTTATATGCCAGCATTTGTTATGTAAGGCCTTAAACATAAAGTATTCCAATGCGGATAGTCCATTCTGTAATTGAACTTCAACTCATAATTTAGGTAAAGGTGTTATACAACTAAAGCCGAATTAATTTCGTGCTGTGTTCTCATACCGTGGCAAAGAAGTATGTGCTGTCGTGGATCGGAGAGAGGTGGTCCACTTTCTTCCACAATAGTGTGATTCTTTTTGACTTCCACATGGAAAGATTCCTCATTCTAGATTTAAATGGTTTGCGGACGGATGAGCGCCATGTCGTGTACTGCCTTGAAAATCAGAGATTTCAACTCCAAAGCGATGATATGTTAAACTGTTGCGAGTTGCAAACCGAAGCCAGAAAAGAACTGCATAACGCGAACCACCGATGATGAACTTATTCAAATTCGCTTCATACTTCAGTGCCTCTATAACCAACTGATACCTTATGATGAACTCTCGTTGCGTCGATTTTACCACGTTTTGTGTTATTTAAGGTACAACATCTTATCCGATCATAGCTTGAATCAACAATGGTGTTAGGTTTCATGAACTCTTCTCATTACTTTACCATATTCTAATTGTCATTATCCCTCCCTCTCTCTCTCTCTCTCCTTTACTGTCTGTCTTTCTCTTCCATTCTTATCTTTTCTCTCGGCAGATCTCTTACGGATTTACCAAAAGAAATCTGTTTATGCTTCGCCGACAAGTGGAACAGCAAATAATGAGAACTGATTGCATACATCTTCTCGTAAATTCAAACATATCCGTTGTATCAATAGCACTACTATTAAATATATGTTGCGATCTTTGAATAACAGCACTTGTTAAGAAGTAGTCAGTGATGTTTTCCTGGAAGTGATATCCACCTTAGAATAAGAGGAAGAACTAAAAATCCTCAGTTGAATGCCAGTGAGACTATAATCACAGATTTTTCTTTTTTTTTTCTAATGGTAGGATGTATTGCAGTATTCATTAGACACGACTCACATGAATCTCAACGATTATTGCTCTGAGTTGTTCATTCAAGCAGTACTTCTTTCCGCGCTTGTCTTCCAGTATGATTGAATCTGTATTCATGTCACTTAGTGAAGAATTTAGGATAAAAGTTGAAAACTTCAAATTCAGTTACGGAATAGACATCAGAGATTTCAACTCCAAAGCGATGATATGTTAAACTGTTGCGAGTTGCAAACCGAAGCCAGAAAAGAACTGCATAACGCGAACCACCGATGATGAACTTATTCAAATTCGCTTCATACTTCAGTGCCTCTATAACCAACTGATACCTTATGATGAACTCTCGTTGCGTCGATTTTACCACGTTTTGTGTTATTTAAGGTACAACATCTTATCCGATCATAGCTTGAATCAACAATGGTGTTAGGTTTCATGAACTCTTCTCATTACTTTACCATATTCTAATTGTCATTATCCCTCCCTCTCTCTCTCTCTCTCCTTTACTGTCTGTCTTTCTCTTCCATTCTTATCTTTTCTCTCGGCAGATCTCTTACGGATTTACCAAAAGAAATCTGTTTATGCTTCGCCGACAAGTGGAACAGCAAATAATGAGAACTGATTGCATACATCTTCTCGTAAATTCAAACATATCCGTTGTATCAATAGCACTACTATTAAATATATGTTGCGATCTTTGAATAACAGCACTTGTTAAGAAGTAGTCAGTGATGTTTTCCTGGAAGTGATATCCACCTTAGAATAAGAGGAAGAACTAAAAATCCTCAGTTGAATGCCAGTGAGACTATAATCACAGATTTTTCTTTTTTTTTTTCTAATGGTAGGATGTATTGCAGTATTCATTAGACACGACTCACATGAATCTCAACGATTATTGCTCTGAGTTGTTCATTCAAGCAGTACTTCTTTCCGCGCTTGTCTTCCAGTATGATTGAATCTGTATTCATGTCACTTAGTGAAGAATTTAGGATAAAAGTTGAAAACTTCAAATTCAGTTACGGAATAGGCGAGGAAAATGTTTTTGTAGTGGTTTGTAGCCAAACTGAACCTGAACGTAAAGCACATAAATTTTCTCATCTCCCTAGATACCTGATTGCATATTTGATGACAGCACATGAGACAAAAGTTCTGCCGATCCGGAAACCGTTTGTTTGAGGGAAGGGAGTATCATGAAGAAGAGCAAGACAATCTGGTTGCAAAACTCTGGCTGTTTTCATTCCATCACATTTTCCCCGATCACTAGAACAGCTTGGAAAAAAGAACGCATGGGATGATGAGGCGGATGTATTTAATGAACTGGTGACCTTCCACTCCTCAATCATTCACAAATTAATCATTTCATGTCATATCGACGATGAATTTTTCGCTGCTGTCGTATGAGAACGAAACTCTGCATTTTACGCGTTGAGAAATCTATTAGTGTAATCGTTAGCCTCCTATTAACTAAACAAAATAATGGCTCCGATTTTCCATGCTATCCAACCAGATTTATGTCGTGGGTTTTTGTAATCAAGAGACGTATAAAATTGCAGAATTAATCGTCGTATACCGTTAGACGTTTGCTATTTGTGAGAAAGTCAACGATTAACACTGAATGCACATTTATAGCTCTCTTAGTCGCCTTGCAATTCCTAATGTCGAACTCGTGGAATCGAGCGATGTGGAAGAGGATTCCAATCGATCTACATGGACTTGCACTTACGTGGAGAAGGTGTTGGAAAGCAGTAAAACGACGAACGTCTCATTATCCAGGGAAAAGACACTGCCAACTAATATTCAACATGACTATTATGAGAGAAGAGAACAAATCCTCGAACTGCAGCCGATCGCTCGCACAAAGCTGATCACTGCTATAGATAACGTTTCGAAAACAATGAGATGAATGGATAAAGTGCTAGGACTGACGCTACATGTGAACACTGGCTACTTAAGTATGTAGAGAAATAGGTGTTTAAGTTACTAATCTATAAAGGTGCAGAATGTATATGAATTAAATGACACACCATATGCTGAGGTTTGATATAAATGAGATGTGGGTGGAGCTTGACGAAGGAGCCGAGGGTAAGGGGCGTGCCAAGTGGTGCAGTTTGGCTACACACGAAGCGCGTCCCTGGTTGTGTCGACAGCGACTGAAGATTCTTGTGTGTCAGAGTCTGCCCATTCAGTCTTTCTCGTTACCGAATAGTTACCAATACTGTAGTCTGATCACTTATAATCTGCTTCGACCGATGGCATAATCTCATGTCGCAATGGAGCTTCTCCGCTGTTCGAGTGAATCTGACCAACGGAGGACGAGGTGCTCACTCACCAAATGTGCTCGCTTTACTATTACTACCGATTCTCTGTCTAGTTGGTCTAATTGGAAACGCTATGGTCTGCATAGCGATCGCTACCGATCGTCGTCTACACAATGTAACAAATTATTTTTTATTCTCACTAGCACTTGCAGATTTGCTCGTTTGTTTATTGGTGATGCCATTGAGTATAATCGTCGAAGTTAAACATGGTGATTTATTTAATCAGATGTCGATTGATTTCATTTCTATTTATAGTGTAGAATTTCGCATTTTGAAACGAGTTCCTCAATAGCGTGTTGTGTATTGAAGAGTACAGCGAAGCACTTTCATAATTTACGTCTTTCCTTATTGAGCTCCTAAAATTGACCATTTGAAGGGTAACATGGCGATGAGTCAGATGATCAGCGCCACGAAGATCTGCGTTATGTTTAGGTGTCTGGACGTGGAATGTGTCATTGTGTCTACTCTACGTCTACGCGGACGTATTTCTCTGTAGTGCCAGTATAGTACACATGTCTGTGATCTCTCTCGATCGATATCTAGGAATATCGCAACCGTTACGTGCTCGAAACAAGTCAAGAACGATGATTATCGTCAAAATTTCTCTCGTGTGGATTATAACGTTGATCATCTCATGTCCGATTGCGGTACTTGCTTCATACGACCACACGAATATTCTACAGAATAATTCATGTATGATATTCAGTCGCCATTACATCATCTACGGTTCCACGCTAACATTTCTGATACCGTTCTGTGTGATGTTCGTCACTTATCTGCGTACAACGACACTATTAAACAAACAAGCATCAATTCTGAGCCAAAAGGCTAATGACAAGTTGCATGGAAATGGATTACGACGGACAATTCCACAACGGAAACTCGGACATGTTCAAGCAAATTCCACAACCACAACGGCTACGTTTACTAGCAGTACGTATAAATCAACTTTAAATGGTTCGAAAACGACTACGCTGACCTACACAAATGGCTATCATAATTCGGTGGTTGAGTTAGAGGTTCCAGCGTCGTCACTAGCAATGTCGTCGACTCGCACGACGGAAAACCATCATTTATTCGTGCATAAATCAATGCCAAAACGCTCAACCATCAATCGCTGGAAATCAAGAACGTCCAGCTACCTTTCTCACATCGCACTTCGAGTGGGACGACGAAATTCTATTCAGGTCTATTCAGGTCTTACTATTATAATATTTGTTCTCTTGTTTTAGTAGCACAAAGAGAATTTCCTGAAAAAACTCAAGAGTTTTGAAGTGAACGGAATGAAAGTTGTCTGACATTCAGATAAACAGACGTGTGTTAAGCTGTTTTTTCTAATGATGCGAGTGAGCCAAATCTTCTTTCCTTTACCGATTTTCTTCCTCACAGCGGCATAAACTTCTTCTTTTAATTAGTGGAGAAGACGGTTCTACATACATTCCTTTCGAACTACATCGATCAGTGAAAAATCTGCTTTCCTGAAAATGCATTTTTCCGAAAATTTCAGAAGCATTTTTTTTTCTTATTTATTCGGCCATAAAATCTCCACTAACTAGGCCAAGTTATAGGAGAAATTAGATCGTAAACTTTTCAATAACACGATGGATTAAGGTATGCGTTCATTCAGAAAGAAAAACGAAAGTGACATTCAAAAACAGAAAGCTGTACAATTTGGAAATTGAGCTTTGAATCGAGAAGAACCCCAAAACACTAGAATGTTAAAAAACTCCTACAGGTGTTTTATGTCAAATGCAGCGCATTGTCTTCGCTAATCAGTTCGTAATGACGGGTTTTTGTCGTAATCCAACCTTCACTTTTTATCCGTAGTCAGAAGAAAATGGAAGAACGAATTACAGTGCATGCTGGACGAAGTCTACAAATCTTACGAAGACCTCGAAACAAAGAATTCGAAGGAGGTTTTTGATTGCAGCTACCAGGAATTTTTGCTTCTAATGATGTGCACATAGTCACTTTAAAGTTCCAGTCATTTCTGGGTTAAGCTTTAAGCTTCTTTCTTTACATATCAATGAGTTGTAATAGCGTCCTACTACTGTTCCTCTATTGCAGACTGCTAGTCAAGAATTGGCAAACGAGCATAAAGCGACACGTGTGTTGGCCGTTGTATTTATATGCTTTTTTATTTGTTGGACACCATTTTTTGTGGCGAACTTTATCGTTGGATTTTGTGGTGCGTTATGCACAGTGCCGCAATGGCTTGGCTCTGTATTCCTATGGCTCGGCTATATTTCGAGTACAGTAAATCCGATTATCTATACCGTATTCAACAAACGTTTCCGTCAAGCTTTCGTTCGTATATTACGATGTCAGTGCTGTCATACGGTACGCGACCTATCATCACCGTATTCACGTAACTATACGACAACTGTCGTACCTGACACATTCACATGGTACGTGGTGATTAACTGATAAGTTTTCTTTCTTTCCTCATCCACTTTTGTCATTTGTCGTTTTTCTTCATTTCACTAGACGAACTGATGCTGAATGATACGCAAACGGTCAGTAAATGAATCGAATTGGGCGATTCGTCGTTATGACGAGAAAGAAGAAATAACTGCTTAAACACCCGAGAACATATTGACAAAGGGGAATAATGACGACTATGAAAACTAATATGCACCAGCAAAATCAAAGAAAGTCATAACCGGTGATTATCAACTATTTTATGATGTTTGTTCTTTTATTTACTGCTTTTCACGGCAGGGTATTATACGAAATCAACCACAACGTTGTTGATATATTCGCAAAACTTGAACACGTGCCAGATCGAACCACAGTTTCCCTTTCTGTGGGCTCACTCATTACATCTGCGCCACGAAGACCTTTGCTCTGTGTTTCTCTCAGCTAGTTTTCTATCTACCAGTGCCAGCAACAATTACCCATCAACGGGATTGATCTGGAGAGCCCACATCGGCATTGAACCCACTCAAGCTAATGCTGCAATCAAAATCACAGTTTTTCATTTGACGCAGACATTGTGACTTCGGCTGCACGCGGGCTTTGGTTTGCTACAGTGCAAAAAAATATCCTACTGGTTTTGATATTACTTCGTGAATCTATTAAGTATTGCTAGTAAGAATACGGACCTAACTGCTCTTGAAAGTATGATTGCTGTTCTTATTTTTTTATAAGCTGATTAATTTGCTCACATGTGTTGTTTAGCTCCAATCATGACCGAGAACGAAGAAATTCGATGATTTGTCGTGATGAATTGAATTCCAGTATGCGTCAGAATAGTAATAGAGCGTGTAAACTCCAAACCAGATCTGATGACGAGAAAAAGGTAGGAGGATATTTATTACCAATTATCAGGTGTTAATTTGCGACAGTAGGATGTAAAGGGGCTTTCAACGGAATGGTTAGAGGCGATCTTACAGCAGTTCGCATGATTTCGCTTCCGTAATCTGATGACGAGAAAAAGGTAGGAGGATATTTATTATCAATTATCAGGTGTTAATTTGTGACAGTAGGATGTAAAGGGGCTTTCAACGGAGTGGTTAGAGGCGATCTTACAGCAGTTCGCATGATTTCGCTTCCGTACCTGAAGCCCCCGTTTCCCCGGGGTCTAGAAATTGATACTGAACTCTTTTTTCGAGGATAGAAACATTGCCTTAATACATTGATAAGTCTAATGAAGATGCCAAATATGCATTTAGTCATCACCACAATGCTTAGTGAAGTCGGATTCTTGGCACATCTCTTTTTGCTCTTCATAACATTGAAAGGTGTAATTAAACAAAGGTTTGTTACAAATGAAGCACATCATGATAAGGATGTCATTATCTAATGGAACGAAACAACATAAAATACGTTACATACTATATGTGTTTATTATAGATATCAGTGCCTAACCTGACAAGGGAATTTGCTTCGGTGTCTACAAGAACTGCGACGATAATCCGTGATTCTCGTGCAGCAACAGAAGAAACGGCAAGCGACGAAGATGCGATCATCAACGAACATCGTCCATTACTGCCGCCGTCTGTGCGAAATGCAACCGCTCATTCAATGAGGAGGTCACTGACAACGTTCCTCAGTTCAAGTGATACCACGTCAACATTCTCAAAATTAACGTCATGTGCAGAGTGTCGTGGAGTTCGAGTGATTGACGTTCCTGATACAGATGACACGGTGTCGTCATCAACGAGCGTTTGTCCACATCACTTGACGCTATTCTCGTCGACATGCGGAAAGACTATAAAGGAAACATTTTTATAAATGAATTCTTACGAGTTTGATTGTGTTGACCATCATTTATCTCACTACATATGATGTACTATATTGTACTATAACGTCCCATTGCATCTCATCACTGTTTTATCGCTAAAGCTACGTGTCTTTTTCTCCACTTGGAGTTTTCAATCGTGTTCAACACTGTACAGAATAAAGATGTCGTAACAATCAAATGTTTTTTTCTGTCGTTTCTTTCTTTTTTCCTTCACTACTAAACAAAGCTAAACCAAGCTTTTCGCATTTTGTCATCCATTTCTTAACAATTACCGACAATCACATACCATTTGCATGGCGATTGAAGCCGCATTCTAGCTGCTCTATTGAGGAACGGACAAGAAAATATAGAGCTAGACACACCACACTTAGTTTTTTCATATATCAGTGACGCTTGTGAGAGGTTGCAAGCCTGGTCTTCAGTAAAAACCAACATGAAATGTTTCCTAGCTGAAGTTAAATAACTGAATAACTTCGTATATATTGTCCCAATAATCGGGTTACTCATCAGCGCATATTTGTTTCAAATTTTCAGTTTACTTATATAAGTAATCGTTACATTTTGCTTTGAGTTTCAATCCTTTGCTCGGTTTCGTTGTCTTTGTATTCGTTGTCGACGATGGTCATCGGATTTGCGCGCCAGTTTGGCTGCCACTTGAGGTTCATGTCTTCTTCGTTGTTGAATATTCGTTGGGTTTATTGAACATCAGTGTTATATAGACTTCTACTTCAAAATGTTTACAAGGTCAATGTATTCGGAATAATCTTGAAAATGTTCAAGTGGCAGTCCAGAGATGAAGACATGAGCATGAATTAAAAAACCTATGAGTTTGCTGCACCTCTCTGAAGATACCTTTTCGGTCACTTTTTTATAAAGGCTTTGACTGAAAGCCTGTTCGTTCTGGCATTTTTTTTCTTTGTATGTTAAAAGAAGAAATCCCAAATGATTGAAACAATTTTTCGCCTACAGCCTGATATGCTCCTTTGCTTGTTTCATGACAAGTGGTTCAATAACAATTGTACACATTGAACATTCGAACAGCTAAACAAAGAACGACATGAAATTCTAACTGTAATAATAATGGTGGAATCTGACGATTCGAGCGTTCAGTTTCTGCTTCAAACTTCATCCAAGTCACCAAGCGATCAGTGTTTGCTGCACCTCTCTGAAGATAACTTTCACTTTCACTTTCGGTCACTTTTTTATAAAGGCTTTGACTGAAAGCCTGTTCGTTCTGGCATTTTTTTTCTTTGTATGTTAAAAGAAGAAATCCCAAATGATTGAAACAATTTTTCGCCTACAGCCTGATATGCTCCTTTGCTTGTTTCATGACAAGTGGTTCAATAACAATTGTACACACTGAACATTCGAACAGCTAAACAAAGAACGACATGAAATTCTAACTGTAATAATAATGGTGGAATCTGACGATTCGAGCGTTCAGTTTCTGCTTCAAACTTCATCCAAGTCACCAAGCGATCATTCGATGCCATGAATAATAGCTACCTAGCAGATACGTTCAAGGAAAACTACTAGCTGTTCACAAATTTCGTTATTAGTGACCCGTTTGCCGCATCTAGTCGCTTTGCTTTTAATTGAACATTCGAACAGCTAAACAAAGAACGACATGAAATTCTAACCGTAACAATAATGGTGGAATCTGACGAATCGAACGTTCAGTTTCTGCTTCAAACTTCATCCAAGTCACCAAGCGATCAGATCATTCGATGCCATGAACAATAGCTACCTAGCAGATACGTTCAAGGAAAACTACTAGCTGTTCACAAATTTCGTTATTAGTGACCCGTTTGCCGCATCTAGTCGCTTTGCTTTTAAATAAACTCTGACTCGCCGTAGTTTTAAAAATTCAACAAAAGACATTATCGCGAGTCTCCCTCGAAGATTCAATAAGCTGACTTCGCAGCCAGCTGCAACCTAGTAGCACTTATATGTGGCGCTCAGAATTTGCATGATCTTACAGAATTTCAACATCTTATGAACGCAATAGTAATGACACTTAGTAAACACCGCTGTTAACACAACTAGAGCGCCACGTTTCGTCGACACTCTGCTGAAAGTGCTTTACTTTATCCAAATGCTATTTGACACGACTTTAATGGCAAGATCAACTTTATCTTCCAACAGTTTGTCCCATCCTAAATCTTGAATGTTACTCAATCATTATCGAGAGAGCAACTCCACCTGCATTAAGCTACATTACTCCAATCTGTATTCTTTGGTCGCTGATATGCCATTCGTACCTAACATCTCATCCACGATCTTGCACAATTAGATTCCAGGACAGATTTTTGGTTTAATATTTATTGGGTTGGATCGTTAGGTGGAAGTATTATGCACTAATTCAAAATATTGGCATATGTCTCTACCGATTTCCATCGGGTACTATGGTGACCTTTTTTTCTTTACCGATGACATTTAACAATAACTGATCAGATTTCGATGAGAAAAATAAGTATTCATTTTCAGACAAAACGATAAACTCCTTATCATCCTTTAGAATAACATACTTTCAAATCTACTGAATGCCTAAAGTTTTCATAGTACAGTTCATGAACTTAATTCTCTGAAAGTCAACGCATTTCATAACTACTATCAGTCACTAGAAAACATGGAAGAATTGCGATATCGAATGTTGGGAGAGGAATGAAATACAAGCTGGCGATACTGCTGCTTAACACAGCTCACAAGCATGTTGACGTCGTACTTCTAATCATTTGTGAGACTAACCCTAGTTTGCTATATTTCTGTGATTTTGCAACGACTCACTCGTTTTCCTCGCCCAACTATCTCGTCGTCTTACATCAATACGGAAAGCCTGCCGGCTAACTGTAAATCGAATGTCAACCACCATATCCAGACCATCATTCGCAATCTTCTTCCCTCTTGCTGTTTTCCATCCTTCCATCCAGCTCATCGTCATGCTCTTGTTTAACGCTACGGTAATGATGCTGTTCAGAATCATACCTCCCTAATCAATAAATTACGCACTGTTTGGCGCGATTCATTTGACCAAATATTTTTTGTATACTACTCCATATTTCCACTGAAAGAACTTTACACTTCCCTTTCACACCAAACATCTTCATACATCTTCCGTGCATCAGCGTTTTTGATTTGATGCTGTAGTATTATTCGACTTCTGAAAATGCTATGAGAAAAGACTGACACATGAACCCTGTTTCGGGCCATCACCAAATACTGTATTTTCTTCATTAAACGGCAACTATGAAAACCTCCTCTGCCTTAATCTCGTCATGGTCAACGACCTTTCCAGAGCACTCGATAGTTGTATTCTGCAGTCCCAACGAAACCATATGGTTCGAACAGGCAAGAGTTCTTATAAAAAGAGACGGTCACATTTTAATTGATCGAAGTAGCTGAAATCACGCCTGGTTTTTAACTGTTGAATAAGTTTTGGACAAAGCAAGAGAGATTCTAGGATTTGGATGGGATTCGTACCACAAGAAGGGTCATAGAAGTCTTTGTGTATGAAGTATATGAAAAAGCTTTAGCGCTTCATTTGCATTTTATAGGATGCATAAAGTTATTTCGAATTTAATGCATCGATCTTAATACTCCTAATACGTTGAAACTTAGCGAGCTGGCATACCACGAGGTGCGATAATAGTGTAATAGTCGAATAAATCATTTTAAAGATGAAAGCAGTGTGAAATACAAGATATATTGGTTATCTAAAACGATATATTAGAAGAAATACTAAAATATTTGACGATGTTCTCGAAAACTCAGGTGTCTTCGTGTTAGAAGGGATCACTCTCCCTGACGGCACACTCACTATTACTTTTCTGCACAAGTTTACCATCAGCGTAACCCACTTCTAAAGAAACCTTGCTTGGGAGTGCAAGCAGTATGTACGCGCTTCAAGATCAGCTCTGTGGCTAAGCTAAACTTGAAAACACTAAGTGGGAGTGAACTACAGGAAGTGGAAGCAATACCGCAATCACCTTTTCTCGGCCATTCCTTATACAGCATGACGCCGACGTCAGAGCAGATATCAATTTTCCCATATTTTCAAATGGACCTCTCAAAATCTTTAACCATTTTGACGACAGAAAGTCTAGTTCCAAGTTAACAACAAAGCAGAAATATGGTATACGATAGGTTAGTTAGATGTTGAGATAACGGAAAAACACCATGAAGACATTTCGCTTTATCGTCCATCATCTGAAAAGAAATTCAAAGTACAATATTAAAAACTGAACAACGACTAGGTTAAAATGGTAAGCACAGTAGGTTTAAAATTAGCAATTGTTTGCAACCTTAAAACTGAATTCCCACCAAGCCCAGTCTTATATTTACTTATCAGTGCTCATAATTCAGTGCCCACTTATGAACTGGAGTGTACCGACACCCGAACTTCCAAAGTTAGACCCTTAATCAGTTGTGTAGACGAGCTCACAGAAGGAATTGCATGGTATATAAACCGTTTTGTCACCCAGTTGCTGAAACACACCCCATCCAATCTCACGAATACCCAGATGTTCCTGGATCGTCTAAATAATCGGGTCGCTTCCTAATAACGCGTATTTGATGGATTATTTCAACGTTGCCGCCCTTTAACTAACGCACTAACTAACGATATACTAACGTCTCGGATGATTCCTCATTGCAAGTCATTCACTAGCTCCTTATCCAACAAAAAGAGGCAATAAACACGTATCACTTTCCCATTCGTCAACTCATGGCCTTTCTAAAGAAGTAACTGGACTGCTCAATATTCAAACGATAAGGAAAATATTGGGCTCAAGAGGGTTGGCAAAGTGACAACGACTGGCATTGAGCCTTGTCATTGCATTTATTCTAAGGTGGAAGCATCAACAATCGATCCTCGGCTATCTCTACTGTAGATGCATAGGTGGTTGCTTTGTCTTCTGCTCTACCCATGAGGAAGTGGACAGATTTTTTGACTTATTGAGCAAGCAAATAGGGAGCGCAGCACTCACCAGAGAGAAACTGAAAGAAAACTGGCTTCCATTTCTGAGCGTTCAAATGAATCTATCCGAAACCGGCTACATCACCAAGGGGTACCGAAAGCCAAGTAACAGAAATATACTGGCTCATTATCGCTGCTCTCATCACTCACACACAAAAACAGCGCTTGTGAAGAACATACTTCGAACAATCCCCAGTGTGTGCACAGGACAGGAGCAGAAAAAAGAGTCCCTGAATAGCGTGGCAAATAACCAGTTTGAAAGACTATTAAGCCACAGCTCCTTGGGATAGGACTAGAGTAGAATCCACGCCCCAACGATAATTCTAAGGAGAATAAAGTTTCGCCCATCCTAGCTACACCTATAAAATGCTGCTTTAGAAAGGAAGCTCTAAAGAATGCGGTAGTAGTTATTGAATCGCCATGACACACTCTCATACACCAGCTAGTTTGTAAGTGCCAATATGACCGCCTATGCAAACTCCAAAATTGTAAGTAGAGATCCTGACGGTAAAGAAGGTGACTGCACTGATTCGCATGCAGTGTATCTGATCCCTTGCAAAATGTGTAAGGACGAATACGTTGGCGAAACAGGTAAATCACTCTGTGCCTCCATGAAGAAACACGTAATCGGTAAATTTTGATTGAAACGAAATGTTCCGCTTGGCGGGCATAGGACACAAAGACGTAAAGATTTCAAAGTAACTGTCATTATCCTCGTATAAGAACCCAAAGCATCAGCGCGTAAAACTCTTCAGGCCTTTCGGATAAATTCCAAAAAGCCAAAAATGAACCACAAAGAGAAGTGCGTTATCATCACGCATGACCTGGCACCACACTCAGACGCATTCCTTGCCCATGAAGGACACTGTGCGCCTGATCTCGATCAAATAACTGGAAGACCTACAAGGAACAGAACGGTGAGTGTCTAAGGAAAGTTGCTAATTGTTTGAATAAAAATTCATGTGCTAAGTATTGTTTGTTGTGGTTACGAAGATATTTTGCTAGGTAGATTGCCTGTCAATTCGACCTTCCTAGGATCCTATTAAGGCGAAAGCGCCAACCATTTTCTACGTGTGAAAAAATAGCCTAGCGCTTGCTCAACAAGAAAAGCAGTGAACTTGAATACCTTCAAGTTTTTTGACAGACTTCTTTGAGCCGAGTTATTTCATCGAATGAGCCACATCTGCAATTTTTCATTGTTGTCGTTAGGCCAGTTGGTTTTCTTAATCAAGAGTATATAAATTCAAAAAAAACGAGCAACTTAAAGAATTCAATGAAGCTAGCAAAAAATTCGGTATTGGGTTTAGGGGGAACACTTCTATGCACGTTTCATTAAGCGAAAAGACTGTATGAACTCCGTTTACGAAATAAAACTTATCCATTAAATGGTAGTTTAAACAAACATCATTCATTTTTATGTGGGCTATTTATGAGCGAAAGCACTCTCTGCTATAGAATCCAGGAAACCACTTCCGAGGGAGTAGGCGAGGTTCATAGAAAAAGTGTCAAGTTCTTTGTGTCGCTCGAGTGAATGGAACTCAGTGAATACCATGTAGTGCAACAGCGACAAATCAAGGGAAGAATTTGTTGGCAACTATCATGATGAATTTGTTGGTAACCGTCCAAATCACTAAATTATCAAGGAATTAAAGCTGATTCGAGTGAAAGTACGATACTAGGATACTGAGTAGGATACTTACGATCCTCGCAATCCTGTAATCAAAACAGTTTGTGTATTGTAAGACGTTTGTGAAAAAACGAGCTGTATTTTTCCATGGAGTTTTCAAAATCTGGGAAGAAAATTAACTAGCATGCCGGATCTTCCATTTAACCATCGAATATTATGGGATGACTGCTGATGGAGTAAAGTGCTGGCCTCGAATTCTTTTCCCATTACGTCTCCAGTGCCCTAAAACGTCTCATACAGCGGTCGTGTAAATCTAGGTTAATACGTGAACAACGCTTACAACATTATTTCGAACATTTTCGAAACAGTCAATAGAAACTGCTAGGAAGTAGGCTTGGATTTAGAGAGTTTTTTATGGTGACAACGATAGCAGCCGACTTTCATTGTCAATGATAATGAATTCTCGACAGAACAAGGACGACTCTCAAAAGAATAAAAAAGGAAAATACTGCATGTTTAAGTGTCTCGAAGTCCTAACAATCACAGTACGTCTACAGTAACCAACTAGTCAAATATGGGAAAATTCTGTCCAGTGTTTCTTAGGTTGTCTTGAAATCTAGGATTGCCACAGTGCAGTAGTTAAGCAATTATAACATAATTACAAAGCCAAGGTTAAAAGAAAGTTGGTCAAGTTGCTACATGAACTACCAACAGAACACTTCTAACTTATAAAAGAAGTCTTGTCACTAAGGAAGAAGACTGTCTTAGATAAACAACGATGTTCTTTCTCCGCGGCTATCTACAACATGGAGTCGTAGCAAATTTCATCAAACTTAAACGGCTACGCGATGTAGGCGGTTTGCCAGAGAACATCCACCAAGTTCTGGACATTGAAATGAGACCAATGGGCCTATTTCGACGAAAGCAGTACAACATGTATGCTCAACTGAAGAAGTGAGAGTCGAAAGAATTTCCACTGTGTTCAATACATGTAGAATCAGCGTTGGAAAAAAAATAATGGGTGGGTCAATACTTATTTCCAATTCTATTTAGTCATGTCTTAAAGCAACCGTAAGTAGAAAATTTCGAAATCTACTAAACTAATCGCATAAATCAACTTCAACAAAGAGGAACCGTTTACTAATCTAACAATAGTGACACTAAGGTCGATAACGCACCAGAAAATTGAAGGGTCACCGTGTTGGAAGGAATTACTTTCCTTGAAGAGGTGCGTTCGTTTTTAAAATTGCCTGCAAGTTTCACATCACCACAACCCATTTTTAAAGCAACCTTGCGCAAGATCGCATTCAATTTGCACTAGCTTCAAGATCGACTACGTAACAAAGCTAGACATGCAGCACTAAACAGGAGTGGGCAACAAGAAGTAGAAGCGTTACCACCACCTCCATTTCTCGAGAGTTCCTTATATAAAATGACCTCATCGGCGAAGTAAAAAAATGACAAGGTATACCCTCGGCGTTAATCAAACTCTGCATCTTCCCCGGCAAATCTGATGCCATATTGCCCACCTTGGAGGGATGGAAAGTTTAGTGAGTCTGCGCTACGCTCTCCCTAACGGCGCAACGAATATCAATTTTTGCATATCTTCTTGCTGAACTCTCAAAATCCTTGACTACTAACCAGCCCAACAGGAAATTTATTTCCAACTTCACTGTGGCGCAAAAATCTGGTGTGAGACAAGTTCGAAAACTAATAAAATAAAAACTATCAGTTGCTAACAAGCGTATAGAGTTTGTAGTAATTTCTTGTCAGTTAGATATTGAAATAACGAAAAAAACACCTTAAGGAATCTGCCCCTTATAGCCCATAATCTGAAAAGGATTTCAAAACACGACACTGAAAACTGGATACGGAGTGCGTCAAGCTGGAAAGTACGGCAGGCTTAAAGCAGTTAGTTATTTCGCATCTTAAAATTTAATTACCAACATATCCTTTTTTCTACTTATACGTTATCATAAGTCACTAGCCACTTATGGTTTGACGTTTACCGATCCTCCAACTTTCGAAATGAGATCCGTAATCAGTAGTAATCAGTAGAGTAGACGGTCTCACGGATAGAATAGCTTAGTTCATAAACCTATTTGTTATACAGTTGCTGAAATACATCCCAGCCCATTTCACGAATAGCGAAATGTTACTGGATCATATACATAATGCGAGTCCTGGATCATACGTATTTCACGGATTACTTCGACGTTACCGCTCTTTATACTAACATCTCGGATGGTTCCTCATTGCAGGTCATCCACTAGCTTCTTATGCAGCAGGAAGGAGCAATAAACATGTATCACTGCTAAAGAAGTGGCTGGATTGCTCACTCTTCAAACGATAAGGAAAATATTATGCTCAATTTAAAGGGTTGGCAAAGGAACAGGCACTAGCATCAAGCCTCGTCATTGCATTTATTTTAAGGTGAAAGCATCAACAATCGATCCTCGGCTATCTCCACCGTAGATGCATAGGTGGTTGCTTTGTCTTCTGCTCTACCCATGAGGAGGTGGACAGTTTTGACTTATTGAGCAAGCAATTAGGGAGCGCAGCACTCACCAGAGAGAAACTGAAAGAAAACTGGCTTCCATTTCTGAGCGTTCAAATGAATCTATCCGAAACCGGCTACATCACCAAGGGGTACCGAAAGCCAAGTAACAGAAATATACTGGCTCATTATCGCTGCTCTCATCACTCACACACAAAAACAGCGCTTGTGAAGAACATACTTCGAACAATCGCCAGTGTGTGCACAGGACAGAAACAGAAAAAGGAGTCCCTGAATCGCGTGGCAAATAACCAGTTTGAAAGGCTATTAAGCCACAGCTCCTTGGGATAGGACTAGAGTAGAATCCACGCCCCAACGATAATTCTAAGGAGAATAAAGTTTCGCCCATCCTAGCTACACCTATAAAATGCTGCTTTAGAAAGGAAGCTCTAAAGAATGCGGTAGTAGTTATTGAATCGCCATGACACACTCTCATACACCAGCTAGTTTGTAAGTGCCAATATGACCGCCTATGCAAACTCCAAAATTGTAAGTAGAGATCCTGACGGTAAAGAAGGTGACTGCACTGATTCGCATGCAGTGTATCTGATCCCTTGCAAAATGTGTAAGGACGAATACGTTGGCGAAACAGGTAAATCACTCTGTGCCTCCATGAAGAAACACGTAATCGGTAAATTTTGACTGAAACGAAATGTTCCGCTTGGCGGGCATAGGACGCGAAGACATAAAGATTTCAAAGTAACTGTCATTATCCTCGTATAAGAACCCAAAGCATCAGCGCGTAAAACTCTTCAGGCCTTTCGGATAAATTCCAAAAAGCCAAAAATGAACCACAAAGAGAAGTGCGTTATCATCACGCATGACCTGGCACCATACCTCAGGCTGATTGTTTGACCTAAGCCAGGTTCATTCCTCGTCTTTATAAAACTGTGTGCGGCTGGTCTCCACCAAATAACTGGTGGACTTACAAAAAACAAAGCGGTAACTGTTTAAAAAAATTACTGGCAGCTATGGATAGGTAATATTTTTTTATTCTGTATCAGCTGTATCACCTGTGGTCCCGTTGATCGTCGAGTGACTCGAGCGGGCGCCAGTAAATCCTCCATTTTTCCCTATCGCAGGCAAGAATAGCCCAGTGGGTTCTCCTCGCTTTAGGGACTCATCGAGCATCATATCTTTCTTCCAGGCTTTTCGTGAAGAACTCTGACCATCGGGTTGGCGGTCTTCCTGCAGTACGTTTGACATCCTGAGAAATCCAATCACTAACAGCTCTTAGCCATCGGTTATCATTCATACGCATTAAGTGTCCGGCCCACCTTATCTTCGACTGTTCGGAGTATAGATCGGCATCTTTGATTTTCGATCGTTGACGTAGGTCGGAGCTCCGACCAGCTTCCTACTGTAGTATCAGAAAACTGCTTTTTATTATATTTAGTATTCCAACCTTAATTCAACCTTATTTCCAAAGGGCGCCTGTGGCGCAGTGGTTGGAGGCTCCGCTACGACACATACGTGGAGTCGATCCTCTTGTCCATGGCCGACCAAGCCTTTCATCGCCTAGGGTTGGTAAATTGGTACCAGGCTTGCCTAGGTGGATAGCAGCACGGAGTCGAATGCATAGCGCATCCCTCAGGGATTGTTCAACGCCGAGACCTTCATCGTTTATTCTTTATTCCTATTTTAACACAAAAAAATATATTCCATTTTCAATGACATCAGACAAGCTTCTGAATACTGTGTAGAAGCTCGAGTATCGTTATAAAATATTTGCAGCAGTATTTGCACATATTCGAAAATTTCTTGTGTAGAGTTTCAATCCGGCAGTAAAATCTTAACGATGTTCCAAGCAATAGGAACAGCAAATTTAGCAGGTTACGTATTCTTTTTTAATCTCCACCTTCTTACAAATCAGACCTTGCAGAATAGCTCTTTATATTGGATATATCTCCGTGAAAGCTTAGGTTTTATGAACTGTTCACTTTTAACTATTTAATAATCACTTTTAAAAGTTCACTTCATCTGTTAATTTTTTGCCACTCAACAAATCATATAAACAAGTGAAGTGGTTTTAAATTGCGGGATTTTTCCTCGTTCTGTTTGCAAGCAGCACTGGCTCAATACATCGGCCGGCCACCGCGAGTCATTGTAAAGGCCAGATATGCATTCAATCACCTCCAACGATGCTTAATGAAGTCGAATGCATGGCGCATCACTCAGGGATTGATCAACGCCGAGAGCTTTATCCTTTATTTATCTGTTTGCAAGTAATGCAGAAGAGTTTTTGGACGGAAGGTGACCAAAAGCTAAAAAGAAAACTGAAAAAGCTTTCTTTTTACTTCTGTTCAGCAAACACGAGGTGTTATTTTATTTCTTTAAGAAAGAAGAAAAGAAAGAAAGAAAAGAAAAGAGAAAGAAAAGAGAAGAAAAAGAAAGAAATAAAGAAATAAAATAACACCTCGTGTTTGCTGAACAGAAGTAAAAAGAACCATTGTTTTGAAAAATCAAAATGGGTAGAACAAGACAACCCTGTTTAGTGAAATACCGACGCCGATTTTCTAGGGCTATGCTTAACACCATGGACCGTAAATTAATGTGAACAGTCGACAATCAATCTGTGATAGCCCTGTATCCATTAAGAGTCTGCAATGTGGTTCCAGAATTATCTAAGAGGACAAAAACAGTCATTTGATACAACGATAAAAGGATGAAAGGTGAAGCTCTCGGCATTGATCAATCCCTGAGGGATGCGCCATGAATCCGACTTCATTAAGTATCGTTGGAGGTGATTGAATGCATATCTGGCCTTTACAATGACTCGTGGTGGCCTACCGATGTATCGAGCCAGTGCTGCTATCCTCCCAGACAAGTCTGGTACCAATTTACCAACTCCGGAGAGATGAAAGGCTTGGTGGGCCGTGGTCGCAGAAATCGATTCCAGGTGCGTGTCGTAGTGGCGCCTCCAACCACTACACCACACGCGCCCTTTATCGACAAACCATGAATATTTTTATCTCCTCTTGCTCTATGAGCAGCTCGAGAATGGCTTGAATTGCGGAGTCATTTCACAGATTAGAATAGAGTGAAGTCACACGTGACCTGTCATCTTTTTTCAAAATGAGTTTTAATCTGGGGGTGGGGGTTCCCTTGCCGTGCTTCCTGAACAATACACGGGTGGTCCCACATTTTGAACAGCGTGGTGTTCATTTATGTGCTGAATTTTTATTAGCACGATAGATACTTTACCAAATTATTCGGATATCGTTACATGAAATACGTTTGAGCTCTGAAGAAGGCGATGTCGCCGAAACGTCAGCCATCGAACCGCTCCAACAACAACAACAATAACGAAAGTTGCTACCAACCTCATCATCTGCTCAACAAGGACAATTCGTAAGAATAGATATACACATATATACCAGAAAACTTTCTTCGCTTAAAGGTAGGCGGTGAAGTGTTTTGAAGTGTCATAGCGTGCGTGGTCTAAAACCATTCAGTAGCAGCTTACATCACCAACAAAAGTTTCTTTTATACCACGATCATGATAATGAAGCCGTTTTTCACTATCAGTCATCAGTCCAGGACTGGCAGAAACACGCGCCGATATATCGATTGATCGGTTAATTGATCAACTAGTGTTAGGAAAATCGAGAATTCATGAACAAAAGCGGGGCGCGTGTGGCGCAGCGGTTGGAGGCGCCACAGAAGTCACATTCCACGAGTCTGCTGGCTCATTCATTCATTAATTTCTTCTCATCTACTTGATTATGATAAACTATCAATGGAACAGATTAGGTCACTGACGAAACAAATTAGAGGAACACATATTCATCAAAAGAGCTCGATGAGTAGAAATTCTCAGCCATACCTGCAAAGAGTCGTTTCCAACAGGAATGGAATCGGCAAATATAAAACCATGGAGAAGACACAAAAATACACTTCAGCTGGCACGCAAAACATTCGAAAAGCCAATGACACTACGGTTCGAAAGTGGGAAAATTTTTTCATCACACATAGGAGTTAGATCATGCAAGGGATATTCAAAAGCATGGGAACATGCACAGAAGAACACAGTGCATATGTAGAGGTGAAAAAAACGTTGAAAAATGCGAGGGAACCGAACAATCGGAAGATAATCGCAAGAAACCAGCGCGTCGTCCCTCTCGAACGAGCTCACGGATCGTACAACTCTCCTTCAATGCACATCCCAATTGCGCTGCATTGACACACGGACCGATACATTCCACACCTGCCAATTACGCTTTGTCCTGAAAGGGTTAAGAAATCAATAAGACGGAAATCAGGCAAGAATATATCACCTTCTAAGCAACTTTATTAAGCACAACGAATAAAGTAGTAATGACATTGATAATAACCAGCAACTGTTAAATTCTTGAGGAAAAATAATGTGACTTCTATATTCTTTCGCCATCTTTGTGAATTAGAAAGGGAGCGTGTGGCGCAGTGGTCGGGGCGCCCTGCAACACACACGTGGAATCGAATCCCACGCCCATGGCCCACCAAGCCGTCCATCTGGGCTTGGAAGATTGGTACCCAACTCGTCTGGGAGGATAGCAGCACTGGCTGGATACATCGGTAGGCCACCTCTAGTCATTGTAAAGGTCAGATATGCATTCAATCACCTCTAAACGAATCTTAATGAAGTCGAATGCATGGCCCATCTCTCAGAGATTGATCAACGCCGAGAGGTCTACCCTTTATCCTTTTTAATACTAAAAATTCCAGCCATTTTGCACAATAATACAATTGTCGGCAGTTTGGATTGAACCTCTCCGTCACACACTTGGTTACTACGTTGTTCTTCATTTACAATGACCTATTATAACAGCTGGTTCAACAACGTTGATTAAGAAAGGACATTAAAAAAGAAGAGGTAATGCTATATGCTGACACGGCTTGCATGGGAAATAAAAATAAATTCAAAAAAAACGAAAATTGTAGAAAAAAGGAAAGCTCTGAACCTCGACATTATGGAGATTAGCCGCGCATTCAGCCTTCGCCGATGCAGTTACTCTCATGAACACGTTTGTTCTACAGCTTCCCTTTGTTCGGTGAGTCCGATGAGTAATAATTTACCCTCTTGTGGCGATTCATAAAAGCGATTAAGAAAGAGCTATACTACTTCTATTTCACATTATTTTCTTCACTTTTTGGTTGTACTTGTCAAATAATATGTTTCGTTGGACGGCAAGTGTCTGCGATGTGGGACGAACGCGCTAGTACCCCCTACGGGGGTTCACGCGTTCACAACCACACCGTACTGGTCTTTCGTTCCACCCGTCTCTCAGCTAGTTTTCTATCGATCGGTACCATCAGCAATCATCCGTCAACAGGATTGATCTAGAAGCCTAAATCGGCAATGAACCCAGTTAATCTGAGACTGTAGCCGGAATCACAATGTCAACTTTTTATTTAGAGCTAAGGGACAGAAGAAACGAGAGACACGCATGGTGTGGTGGCGAGTGCGTTATCCCCAGAAAGGGTAATAGCGCGTTCGTTGCCCACCGCAGACACCTGCGGTCAGGACTTTTGCACATATCTCTGCATTATTGTGGTTGTATCACACATAATACCCTGACGTGAAAGAGTTGCCAAAGGCAGTAAATAAGAAAGTAACACCGTAATATGCATCTATAAATAATTTTACTTACACCTACAATATTCCGCAACAAGAACTACAACACTTTCTTTCATTTGAAGACTTATTCCTAAACATCAAGGTCTTTCTTTGCTTACCGTTCAATTTTAAGTGTTCGCATAGAATCACCTGTTTTCATAGTGGCTCACAATGCGACATTGAGTGAATGTTCTTAGGAACAAATGGAATGTCTCCTGTCTATCACCACACGTACACTTCAAACCCGAATTCATTTCGTGCAACATATCAATTTGTTTTGAGCGCTTCATTTTTCTTCATTTGTGGTCGAAGCACTGTTTGTCAGCGTTTCGTGCTGTGATATATCGAATTTCGTGGACGAATACTCAGCTTTCGTCGATCTGAACTGTTTGTTTTCTGAAGACGCACGAGGTCGTCCACGAACACACACAAGCTGACCATACAAGCCGACCGATGATGAACTTGATCGAAGTTTTTCACTTTAGTCAACTCATTTCCTCCCGTGCCAATGCATTCGACACCTAAATCCGCTAAATGAGCTGTGATTTTCGCGGCTATATAACCACAAAATGTGGATGTGCTCTCAAAGTGATCCGCTATTATATAATTCTGTTGCTCTCGCTTATCTAGCTAGTGCTTCGTTGTGACGTCATCGTAACACATTGTCTTTTACGAAGAACAAAATGATAAAAGTACAACTTGAAAAAAAGATAGCCGTCTCTGTGACTCAGCTTTCAAGTATTGCTACAAGCTACGGACTAATTACCGTTCTGTAGACCATAGGTTGGAGGTTTCTATTGAACAGCGCTGCCCCAACTGAAAACGACTCCGATACCTCTAAAACAGAAAGGTCAGCTGAGAGGAAATCTATGCCATAACAAAGGACCGTCAACTATATGTAGCTATACTTTAGCCAAAAACAGTGAATATAAACTTTCGCACAGAAAGTTTGTTGTATTTTGTTCGACGTTCGAGAGCAACTAGAGAAGCTGTGGTGTGTGGTGGTGAAGAACGGGAAATCTATTAAGCTTCGCTCAAGTTACTCTATGATTTACAAGTTTACAAAGAGAGGTGGTAGCAAGCGAGTTACTATAGACATAATTGCTATCACAAGTTACTCAATATGGGACATCATAGATTATGGAAAGAAGAGTAAATGTCTGCATACAGAACTAATGGTGAAGATGTGACTAATATAAAAGTGTGCTCTATTTGACGACATTAATTTCAACCTTGGGCTAATTTTAGAATTTGATAGAGCTATACTGCTTGGTCTACTAGAAACTTCTCCATCACATCCAGAAATTTTTGGAAGAACCTTTTTCAGAAAATTTAAAAGGTAAGAATTGAAATAAATCTAAAATCAAGAGAAATATAAACACAATGATTTTCTCATTCATAAACATCGCTTTAATTGTAAACAGACGCCGACGATGTTTCATAGCCTATTCAAATAGAAAATGTGATGAGAAAAAGTTTTAAATATGACGAGGAGATCACAAAGTAAATGGTTCTACTAGAAATAATATTTAATAGACACACATATGCCTAATTATTATATTAAACACAGTATATATATTTAATATAATAACATCGTGTTAGCTAAATCATGTAGAAATACATCTAAAGCGCTTGTAAAGTGTTTTTTGAGAAAAAAAACTTTTTTAGAGATGCTGACATTTATTGCACATGAGCAGTTGGATGACCCGTCCTCACTGGTTGTGCAGGCTCCAACATTGCTGGTGTAGCCATTGTGGTTCCCTGGAGTCCCAAGGTCAGCCAGGCCGAACTCTGGCACAGGTCGTCACTACCACAGGTAGTCGCAGCCCTTGTGGATCAAGAAGGAGATTTCCCACCACACGATTAACTTAGTACCATCTATTCCGGCTATTCGGTTTAGATCCGGCTATTCGTCTACTCTTAACTGAGCTTCCTGATGGAAACCCCCGACCCCTTCTCATCTTGGGAGACCCTGCCAAAGGGATGAATCCCCCTGCTTTAAATCGTAGTCCGACACCCAGAAACACCTCCCACCTACGATTCGGCGGCAAATCTTTGGCAGATGGCATTTATCACATTCAAGAAACTGCATTTATTGAAAAACAACACATATTTCTTCTCTTATATAGTAAGGTGCACTTTATCTTGTAACAAAAATCATTGCTGACGAAAGAAATTTAAAGACGAACGGCTTTGATTCTCAATTTGAGCGCACACATTGAATTGCTTGACAAAAAAGAAAGCAAAGAATAAAGCAACTCAAAGAGTTGGCTAGGGTTATGGTCTTTTATGAAGATATCAGGATTATTGAAGTATATGATACTAATGGGAACTCCCAGCAAAGACAAGGAGTGTACGCTGAGTCCTGATTTACCTGTTGGACTTTTATTACTTCTTCATTCAACACACTTACGATACACTAATAGATTTATATTTACTAGAATTGATGAGATTTATGGATCACGAATAATGATGCACAATCAACAATATTTTTATTTGACTGAATGTACTGCTATCTCTCCAAGAATATCTTTCCTAGGGGTCTCAAAAAATGTGTTAAAATTATCCCATGTCACTTTACATTCTTGTGAGAATGACAGCGATTCCTGGCACATGCTTGCTCTTAGGTAGGCATTCGAATGTTGAAGTCTTTCTCGCTTTGAGCCCTTGCTAACGGATGCGCCTATATACAGTTATAGCAGTACATCTGAGTTCGACATCTAGGAATAACCCAGCAACCAAAATGATATGCGATAAACCGTTGAGGAGTGGGTAGTAATTTTATTATTTGCAGTACTATAATATAATTTACTAACGCAATTCTACACCTTTGACTAAAAATACTAAGAAAGGCATGCGTTATGTATAATTCTCGTCCATCAAGTACTGAATAGGAGTGTCGGCAATCTTAAGAAGTTGTAGTCTATTGCAATAATCGACATCTTGTAGTGATAATGTTTCAATGTTCACTAGAGTCAGATGGACACAAGTGCAGATCATATTACTTCAATACGTCGGTATGAAATGATTTTCTTTCCGACTGAAGATTTCTACTTACTAACTATAGTTGTCTAGTTAGTTAAAGTAAGCTTCAATTCTTCTAATTGATTGGGGTGCATACGCATACATAAATACATACATATATATAGTCATTCGACTAATCATCACCAATTTTGTTTCCAACGCGTTTGCTTATGAGGCCCAAATTAGGTTTGGCCTATAATGATGATTTCACCCAAAGCCACATCATATCGCCTTAGTGGCTCTCTCTCTCTCTCTCTCTCTCTCTCTCTCTCTCTGTTTCTTTCTTTCTTTCACTCCTTTCTTTCCTTCTGTCTCGCTTAGTGCAACACAGCCAAGTACATTCCCAAAAGATCACTCTAAACGAATGAAGGTGGTTGAGTAAGCTTGCTTGAGATACCATAGAGTTGGTTCACATGTTAACGGTAACATCACACAACACAGAAGACGACCTATCAAATAGGAATGAGCCCGAATCAACTGGAAAAATACAATTGGTGAGAAATGATGAACACATCCTGGCATTGCACAACGATTTTCTGCAACAGACTTCTGTCAAGATATTGAAATGTTATGCTTTCCAAATATAGACCAATTTTGATCAATAATTTTAGGGCTTATCCCACTTAATGAAGTCCCTTTTTTAAAAGAGAAAGACAAAGTTCCTACAAAGTTTCATAACCGAACCATTTTTAAGCACGACGATTCAGAATGTATGAAACTCAAAGAAAAGTGATATACTTTACTTTCTCATAGGAAAAAAGTCTTGAACAAGCTACTTAACTAACATAACCTTCAATTTCATTTATCGTTGTAAGAAAAAATTAAAAAGGATGGAGCTATCGGCTTTGATCACTCCTTGAAGCGTTAGAGGTGATTGAATGCATAACAGTCCTATACAATGATCAATGTGCTCCACCGATGTATCGAATTCGTACTTCTACCCTCTGAGAGAAGTCTAGTATCAATATGCTAACTCCGGAAGGAAGGAGGAGTTGGTGGACATGGGTCCCAGGAGTCGATCCCATGTGTATTGCAGGGAGTCTCCAAGCACTGCTCTACACGCACCCTCTATTCATTTATCACTCTATTCATTCATTATCTATTTATTTACTGTCTATCTTCTACCTATTTATTGAATAGTGTGGAAAAAAATTGAAAATAAAACAAGAATGAACAACGTTATCAGATTTCGATGCAGTGGATGAACAACAATAGAAATGATGTGACAAAAAGTAAACCAGTCCAATTGGGCTGTATAGTCTCAGTTTGACTGAACGTTATCACTGCAACAACACAGAGCCAATCACTTTAGACAAGACTGGTTTTTGGGTTTTTATAACAAAAACTCCAAAGAAAGTTAGTGAAAGTTGATTTATTTACATTTTCTTGTGGGTTGGAAAAGTATAAAAGCTAGGATAAAGCCCCCGACGTTGGTCAATCCCTGAGGGATGCGCCATGCATTCGACTTCATTAAGTATCGTTGAAGGTGACCTTTCTATCTATATCTTTTATATCTGGCCTTTTGAAATGATTCGCGGTGGCCTGCCGATGTATCGAGCCAGTGCTGCTACCCTCCCAGACAAGTCTAGTACCAATTTGCCGACCCCGGAGAGATGGAAGGTTTGGTGGGCCATGGGCTCAGAGATCGATTCCACGTGCGTGTCGCAGTGGCGCCTCCAACCACTGCGCCACACGCGCCTATTGGGGGAATAGTATAAATCGTATTAAACCATTTTCTTTTAAATGCACATTATAGCTGCAGTGGTTTCATTGCTAGTTTTTCATTTAGAGTCAATTTTTCAGACTTTGCTATAAAATGTTTTTCAATAACATTAGGAACTCATATGGTGGGTCATTAGCATATTTATCAATGACTAAGCCAGTTTCAGTGATTTCTGTTAATTTGACTAACATTCAAAGCAATCAGTGCAAATGTAGCCAACATGCAAACGTAGAAAAATCAATGATTTGGTCAGATTTTTAGTGTTATTCCTTTTTCGAACAATTTAAACGTTCTTTAAATAACAGAATTTGTCGCGCATTTGGCAAACGGTGGGGCACGAAACACAGGCTATTTGGTTTAAACCGGCTTCGTAGTCAAACTAAGCCTCTGTTACCCTTCCAGAGTAGGAAAATTGGGGCTATGTGATAACAAAAAGGAATGTGACATGGAAAATCGGAAGACTATGCGACAAAAAAAACGCTGAATTTAGACATTATTTCGATAGATCAAGTCGTTGTATTGGCAAGATATCCTGTCCAATCATCTTCATCTCTAGTTTACTGAAGAGAGTTGAGGGGATTGTGAATCGCTCACGAATCGATCAGCGCGAAAACTTTTCGTTTTAGAAAAACATTGTTCAGCAGAAAGTCTGATTCTGAAGGTGACTAAATATGGTTAAGTAAAGCACATAGCGCAAAGGTATTGACGTCGATCACAGCGAGCACGGTGCTGATTCATCATCGCAGTGAGTTCACCAAGACTCTCACCTTTTCGGAGTGGAAAAGTTAGTAGCGGACCTCTCTGGGAAATGTTCACTCTCTGCAGTTCAGGTAGGAAAGCTCTAGCTTGGATATCCTAGAACTACAAGCTGGATCGACTCCAGCAGCATTTAACGACGTTTCTGGCGAAGGGAACATCCTCTGGTAGCTACCGAATCTATAAACAAAAGTATAGAAGACCTTCGTGGATGATAGGTGCGAAGAAATGATTCAATGGTTAAGAAATGCTGTAATCAGCATAGCAGATGTGAATTCAACTTTAAAACCGACTTTTATTAAATCTCGGTAGAAATGGTCTATAATTTTTTATACGATTGAGCTGATATAAACTTCGTATAAAAAAATATTTATTTAACCAACTTTTAAGCGCTTTCACGTTCAACAGATCCGCGTTGATTCGAGTCGATGGTCCTGAGGTGATCGATGTTGTGAAGTAAGTGTTCGTGGTGGCATCCAATCGAATCCAGTAGAGGGAACATAAGACTTTTTTGTTAGTTTTTTATACCGACCTCGGATCAGGTCAACAATGCAAAAAATTATTGATTATTCTTATTGAGGTTTAATTAAAGGCGGTTTTTAAGATATTGCCACGCATCGTACCAGCAAGTAGATCTGTAAGATTGTGTAAAATAAATAAAAATGGTAATTATTTTTAGTATTTTTTTTCGATGACCTTACACATGGCTGATAAAGAATTATTCGAATGACGTTTCGAAGCCCTCGTCCGCCTCAGAGCCGATGTTCCCAGTCGATGACCAACAGTCGTTCGTAATCGCGCAGTGGCGTGTTCGTCGTCGTATCGAGTCGAATCATGTTCTGTGAAACCCTCTCAAATGAAACAATCTTATGCGAAGATGCTCTTTTATACAAGACGATTGACGATTGTTGGTAATACTGATTGGTCGTTGATGATTTCTTTTCAACGGAGAATCCATCGTGCAGCACTTGGTGTCATTATTATTCGTCGGCGAATAGCAAATCAGTATTTCAAAAATCGGCCTTCCTTTTAACCTTTTTGTCAAACTCGTGGTAGTTTAGCAATAAAAGAATAGGTAATGATTAAGTCACGTCGAAGTTAAGGGAAATTGGGTTTTTGAAATATTATTGCAAGTATTCGCTATGGGTATAACAGTTGAGTTGACTCGAAAATCGATGATTTACAAGCAACACATTAGTGGTCAATGACTGATGTTTTGCACACACTATATTGAAATGTTCCTCTAATTTCTCCGTTGTAAAGGAACGTTTCGACTTCAGATCGGATTCGCAGCAAACGGCCGTCCAGCTGCCAGTCCAGAAAAGAGAAAAATTTGCAAAAAAAAAAATCCATCCTAAAATTGCTGACTTCATTCCATATTCATGTGGTTTGTAATCAGATCTCACATCAATTATCAGATGAGTTGAAGGTGGACAGTGAATCTTGATTTGCCCTATCGCTTGCAGAATTGCGCACTTTGTTCTACTTTCTAAAGCACCACAGAGGCTAGTGCCTTTTTGCTATTTCTTCAATGATAGCACCAAAAAATACCTTTCCAAACGCTCGTGGAGTAGAATTCGAGCTTATTTTCAGGGAGCGATTTCGAACAATTCGTGAGCTAAAATCTCGTTCTCTGGTCTAAGGTTTAGTTCAATTCGTATATTGTGCACAACAGATAGTAAATTCACCATCTCTCATTCCACAAGATGGATCACAGATCACTTCAACAGAATGTGTGCAATCCTTCAAGTGTTTTCTTTAATTATTAGCGTTTTACTGTGTGCTGTCGAAATCTGAACCGCGTATTTTCAATCATGCCCATCAACAATGAAGTATCTTCGTTGTAGTTAGAGCGTGAGCGAATCCACAATATGAAGGCCAGTTATTAATTAGCTTATGGGGGACGAATGTAGGAAAGCTCAACAAGGAAAGGCAAGACTTGTGGACATCTGCATAATTACTATGTACGTAAGAACGAAAGCATGATACAAAACCATATTTTCGCAGACATGCCAAGGAGTAACACCTCCATGAACTCCGTCAAACCTCATCACCAACGTGTACCTTGAATAAATTGCAGAATAGAGTCTTTCTTGCCTGCTTTTCATTAATCATTACTTATCATATCTATGTCACCAATCTCTTCCCATGGTTCAGCTTTTTCGACTGCACTGTTTATTTTCTGCTGCTTTGCAGCGATTTGGTCCCATTCAAGTGCTCTCATCACGCACTGTCAGCTTTGGAGAATGTCACCATAGTCGCTAAATTTCCACCAAAAATTACTACTCATAAATACGATCTCTTCGATAGGCTTTGTTTTTGATGCTTCTCCTTTCAACTCTTTCCAACAGTTTCTTTTTGGTAATAAAGAGATGCTATTCTCGAATCACGTGATTGGGTAATAAATTTCGACTATTCTCTAGCAAATATCCACTCACTTTTGAACATTCATGTTATTTCGATGTGCGATTCTGGGCACATAAAGAAATTTTGCACCCGACTTCTACACAATGATTTAATCGGATTTCCAACCGCTCTATTCATTCCATCGAAATAAATTTTTGAGTGAGTTTTGGCATTCTCATTGACTACTGTCCTTATTAACTGCTGTTTCTTAGCTTATATATACATATATATATATACATATATATGTATATATATACATATATGTATACACGCTAAATATATTCCTTAAGCTACGGCTATTGTTTAATTTCGTAGCCTGCCAACACTCGTTCGTTGCTCTTGATGCACAGTGCTGGTTTGCTTGTTTAGTAGGAGAGTAGGTGGAGTTGAGGGACGATGAGGAGTGCGAGAGGCGGTCCAAGACGTCGTTTGTAGGAGTGGTCAGCTATCACCCGCCTTGGCTAACCACCTTAGTTCGCGCTCAAAATGAATCTCGCGTACAGATCATTGCAAATCTCGTTTTTGATAGTAGGCCCTATTTGTTGAATAGACCTTCTTCGTATCCAACAAGTGTTTACTACATCTTTTCTTCTAGAGTTCCACACACTCACCTTTCGTTACGGTGGAAGTCGCGAGTGCAGTAGTTCTTGCAGATGACTTCAGTGTGGATTGTTTCTTTCATTTGGGGTTCACCTGTTTTAATTTTGCTGAATAATATTAGCCTTTTATCTTCGTAGCTTTAGTTCCACAAATGTAGCCCTAAATATAATTCGCATTTCTTGTCATGAAGGTCAGCTCTTTGTCTTTTTACTCATTAATTTCTTATTTCCATCTACATATGAATTCTATGGCAGTGAAAATGAAACCAAACTATTTTTTTTCTGTGAGTTTATTCTCGCGCTTTCCCGATGTTTTTCAATTTTTAATACGTTTTCATGGTGGTTTCTAAATTGCAGTGTTCTTGTGATTTTATGGAGATGAGCCAGAGGGCCAATCCTACTCAGTTTCTCGTTTTTTTTTCAGTTTTTGTAGTGATTTTACTTATTTGATTTCATTCTTCGGCGGTTTTAATGCTAGTTCCTAGTAACTGCAGAATTTCATCAATCGATTCGTGAGTATTCGAATTGGGAACCACCATGATCATACGGTTGTTCTGCTTCTTCTTCAGTCTTCTTATCTCCATTACTTTGTGCTGTTTATTGGAAAACGGAAGAAGTGCCGTATACTTATCAGTTGCAGAAGATGTGGAACCCGGTTGGTGCAGAATAATACGTGACAAATTCCCGACAAGTGTTCGAAATGTAATGATATCCCTAACACCACCATGAAACTATTTACGGCGCATCCACAAAGTATTGTGTGGTTTTTAGTTGCCAAGCTTTTGTCGGTTACGTTTCCACCATCTTGTTTATCTCCTGACTAAGTCAGTTATTAGGATCTTTACAACTCACTACAATCATTTTCACACGATCGTTGAGGAGGCCGACCACCCACCGCTCTACCAATCGACCACCTCAGCCACCTGATTAGGCCAATTATTGGTGTTCAAACGCTGCTAGACAAGTGATTAGCGAGCGACTACGAATGTATTATCGTCACCTCAATAAGCACTTTGCCTAAAAGTTGTCTACACCAGCAAATCCTGGCTATTCCTGGACATTTTCTAATCGCCCACCTATTTCAATTCGTTAGAAATATATGGATTTTACCCAACAGTATGCACTGCCAAACAATCAAATAAATTGAATTTTCATTTTCCAAACTGAGTAAAATTCCAGTCATCAATCCTCGAATAACATGTCTATCTTTAGATGAAAGTCTTAGCTTCGGTTGAAACCTATTTTTTCTAACAGCTCACCATTACTGAACATGCAAAGAAGCACTTATAGTAAGTGTACAATCACCTCTTCTCTCAATTTTTCGATGCTGAAATCTAAAAAACTATCATATTCTTTAATGTGTGTTGTTATCGAAGTCATCCACCTTCTCATCGAAGCAGACCTATTATGATTTTTTACAACCAAATCACCACTCAGCGGCATCCATTTTACAAAGTGAATTAGTGAATGTTAGTTTTTTTCATCACGTCCATTGCCTCTGTACTGCTTTTATGATCGGAACTAACGATAAAACAAACGAGAAAATTGATAGATTAGACAGTTATCCAGGAAAAAACGGCACCAAAAGATAATCACGGTGAGATATCCGTATCTCAGACACTTATTAACTTGTCAATGTGAGCCATCCTGAACTTAACATTCATCCGGGATCGCCTAAGAAGATTCCCCTCCTTTTTCAAACAGTTCTTCCGAAATGATTTGTCATAAACGTCAAAGGAAGAACGCCATGCATCCGGCGGTCATAATTAAAAACTGAGCCACATCCAGGTTGACAGTGAGCGTTGAGAACCAGCTGAATATCAAATACGTTTCTGTCCAGGTCTTCTAATGCATGGGCTTCTGAAAGGCTGGAAAATAGAAAAAGCGGTGAAAAGTCGGGATGGATGATCTGTCAGTCATCGAATAGCTTCAGTTATTCATTCGAATACAAACATATGATATTTAGTAACAGTTCTAATGCTTTGAGGTAGTCACATTCAAATTCACTGGTTCAGGTGAAGTTATTGGTCATATGCCGATTGAAGGCGGGACAGACGGTTTAAATCCACATGTCGAATTACGAGTGGTTAAAGGAGATGATATCGTTCAGATATTACCGAATTCAACAAAGTTAGTCCTAGAAAAAAAACTGGACAGGGATGAGGCAAGTTCACGCAGCATTATTTATTTTTGTCCTGTTTATTTATTCAACGCTGTCAAAGACCTAAGAAATGAGGCAAACCCTTCTGAAATGTAACCATTTAAACTCTGAAGGAAACTGTGAACATTTTCAGCTAAAAAGCTTTTCCATGATAATTTAATCGATCGCAACAAGAAAGTTGAATTTTCTTTGCTCGCATGTGATGCAAGCAAGCTATCTGAAGATTCGGGGCAAATAATATTAAATATTAAAAAGCTGATTTTGTAAATTACAGCAGCTAAATAGCATAGTAAATTAGTTCTATTCACCTCAATCTAGAAGGGTAAACGCATTACGGTTATTAGCCCAGTAGGGTCCGAGACTTCTCCTAGAGCAAAAGATTTGCTTGAAAAGGAGAGCAGGGAGCCATTTGGAGAGCTTAACTTGGAGTTAGATTGAACGTAGAGATTGAAGATATAGAGTATATGAAGATCAAAATGGAATAAAGTCGCACCATTCCAAAGTGATAGACAACTGTTTTAGGGCCAGGGAAAATTCGAACTAGTTGTCGAATGTCTATCGCAAAATCTTGACAGCGATTTCAGTCAGGTATGAGGTTTAGATTTTTAATGTTATTTCTTTAATTGCGACATCCAATAACACGCTCAAGTTTTCATCCTATTAAGAGGGTTATTACTTCGTAAAGGCGGCAACATTTTCCCTTAAGCACACAGGGAGAGAAATCCACGAAGAGCGTTTTTTATGTTTTCCTCCCACACGTCTGGTTTTTTCACCTACCGCTTTTTGTGTATAAAAATTTATGAATTTTGTGAAGTCTTCCACATTATTGTTAAAGAACCGTGATGTAAACTACTTTATTTCGTCGATTTTGGGAAAGGCTTTTTTGTAATTGATTTTAAGTAGACCAATGTAAGAGCAGATTTTAGCTAAATATCTCAGTGTTTATCACCGTACAAGATGTAAACGACAATCCACCAGTATTTGATGCAGTCGAGTACAACATTACAATCAAGGAAGAATTGCCCATTGGTAGGAATCATCTTATTTTTAGTGAGCTTTCTCATTTAGCCATCTAAAAAAGTTAGTTCAAATTCAGTTTTCAATCTAGCGACGCAATACGAATATTCTCGAGGAGGTGATCACTTGATACCGTTTTTATCTAGACACCATCGTCTTCACAGACTTCGAAGCAACCGATCGTGATCAACCTGGACCGAACAGCTTCGTATTGTATTCGATAGGACCGAGCCCATTATCTGAACTACTCGAAATCAGTGATCCCTTTCGTCCTGTGGTTACGATAAGGGTGAGATTAATGAATCAGCTGCTAGAATCATCTCTTATTCACTTATTAGCCTATCATTATTGATGCTTACCTAATAAAGTCAACATGAGTATGGCATTAACAATATGAGAAAGTAACTTAATCGCTATTCCAACGCCGTTCCTCAGGCATCTCAATACTAAACTTAGTTAATGCCCTCTCCAATTATTAAGCAAACTCGAGCTTAGTGTAAAATAATTATTCGGCTAACGTTTCGGCGTCTTTGTCTTCTTCAGAGAAGGAATCATCCAAATCCGTGATCCACAGTGGCCAACCTCGTGTATTGGCTATTCGTTGCCGCATCGTGTATAATGAATTGATGTACCGATCGAATGAAGAAACTCACTCGACGGTGCCTCCTCATACAGGACGGATGCTGATCTGCTGTCGCTAACCAAAATGATCTTGATTTTTGGCAGCAATTCTTCCTGCAAGAGTCGATGTTGTATTGGCTAACGCATAGCGAAGCTATGTTTTTCGAACCGACTTTTTATTAAACCTCGGAAAAAATAGTCAACACCTTCTTAGCCAATGAAAAATATAGAATGAATTAGCTTAGTTTTGGTCCGGAGTTTTGCAAATATCTCAGCACCATTTTGGTTGCATCACATACATTATTCCCTTCCGTAAGAAATAGTAATAGGCAATAAACCAAAAAATTAACATTCTGATTTCGACAACAGCCTCAACTTAACTGGGACCAATCTACCCAGACCAATCCCGTTAACGGGCGACCACTGATCGTAGTGATCAGTAGAAAACTAGCCTTTCGAGACAGGCGAAACGAAGGAACCACATGATGTGGTGGTGAAGGCGTTAACCCTTTGAAAGGGTAGTAGCGCGTTCACCTTAAACACTTGCGGTCCAGAGTTTTGCAAATAAAAGGATAAAGGATAAAGCTCTCGGCGTTGATCAATCCCAGAGGGATGCGCCATGCATTCGGCTTCATTAAGCATCTTTGGAGGTGACTGAATGCATATCTGGCCTTTACAATGATTCGCGGTGCCCCACGTGCGTGTCACAGTGGCGCTTCCAACCACTGCGCCACACGCGCCCTGTTTTGCAAATATCTCAGTGCAATGATGGTTAATTTAATTTTATTTTTTTGCATCATGACAACTTTTTTCGATCTAGAATCGAATCGACTATGAAAAACTTCGATCGTTTGATGTGATTCTGGAGGCACGTGATCAAGGTGAACCGTCAATGATGTCATCAGTACCGCTTCATGTTACTGTGGAAGATGTTAATGATCGTCCACCGTTCTTTCAGCATCAGTACTACACCAGCCGTAGTATTGTGGTAATTTAATATTTCTTACATTTTAGGGCATTATCCTGTTGGAATCAACGAAGAAAAAGGAACGGATTGTTTAAACTGAGGAGCCACAAAATTGCTTCGCTCATTTTTTCGAAAAAAAAAGCATTGGGGGAGGATAAATAAAAACGAAAAAGTAAGGTGAATGAAAAAAAGACATGCGGATTTAAGGTTTAAAAAATACGACTTTACGTTTACTTCCTAAAAACTTAAAGAAAACCTTAAAAGTTTTGGCTTTCATTGTTTACCATTCCTGACAATTCCTCCCAACAGTTCACCTCGTCATCGTGCTTCCATCAGGAAGCCTAGAGCCTAGCTAAGAGTAAAGCAGTACCAGTATTAACTACCGTCCTGGCATCAAAGTCGTACAGTGGCAAATCTTCCTCTAATCCACAAAGGCTACGACTACTTGAAGTGTTGGTGAAGACCTGGGGCCCACTTTGGCGACACTGAACTCGGGATTCCAGAAAACCACAATGGCTTAACCAGCAAACCTCCGAAAAATGGAGCTTGTGCTTGGGCCCGCACAACCAGTGAGGACGAGCCATTCAAATATCAAGCATGTGTTCGTGATAATTATTACCCTAGTAGGAGCCTGTCCCATTTTTTTTCCTTGCAAGTGTTCTTTGTCTCTCCTTCTTTTTATTTCTGGACTAAAAATATGGATTATCACGTGGATCAAACACGTGAGATAATTCGGTGAATGCTAGTCACACTATGGATTCGTTTCGTAGTCACTCTAGATAGAGGAAATATGTCTATATCATTCGTTAATTTTATTTTACTGGCTGCTACAATTTTATAATTGAGTGAACCTAATCTTTTTTTTCGATTTTTCTTCTTTGTGAAGTTTTTTTTCCGTAGTTATGAGGCGATTTCTGTAGAGGGCTGTTTGTTCTAATTTACTGCCACTTCATAAGCTGACCGCATCTTCGGTGTCACCCCGAAATTGCGCGATTGCCGATCTGCCGATCTGTGCCGAAGATTAAGCCCTTGCATGTCCATCAGCAGACTACCGCAATCCGACATACCGGCCAAATCCGATTTAGCGTCGTATCGAATTTTTTTCTTCTGTCTTGATCACATTAATGTCAACCAACAATCTGAATAATTTCCTATCCAGAACAATGACAATTTTCCTTTTCTAAGTGAAAGTCCTCATCGCTTTTGTTCTTTCGGCACACCGTCATCTAAAACAACGCTATGTAGTCTTCTAGCCTAAGCCAGTGCGTTTTAGCCTCGCCGCTTTTGTTTATCCAAACATCCAATACGATGATTCTATTAAAAAGATTTTGTTCGTTGCTACTCGCGGTTTTATAGATTGCAGAGATAATGAAATTGAAAAGAAGAGCAAGCGAGAAAAATATATTAGACCATTAGGAGGTTTTGCTGTGAAGGAAGGTCAGAAATTTTGCTCTGAATCTGAAAAATACTTCTTACAAAACAGCGTTTAATTATACTTTTGATAACGCGCTCAATGCTCTGCGTACTTCCTAGCCAATCGCCTTCACCATAATTACTTGACAAGGTCGCTAATAAGTTATATTACTGAGGAGAATTAGATTTATTTAATGTTTGAATACAGCGACAAATGACCACTAGAAACATCGAAGTGGGTCTCTAGAATTCCTCATTGTTTTAGTTCAATTAATTAAAATAATTTTTAATTGTTAGATTTTTTTAACTAATTGTGATTGTAGAATGATGAAGTGGTCGTTGAGCCAGAAGCAATTAAAGCGAGTGACGGTGATGAACTAGATGCCGATATAGAATATGGAATCTTCGGAGGTAATTTTTTTAATAAACTCGACGTTTTCTGAGTAAACGGAGAAGATGGGAGGCCGAGAAGAAGAGTTGCGAAATAGATGAATTGGTGCGCGCATGAGACATTTTTTGAGGGTTTGTTGGCCTTTTTTAAACAGTAGAACTCTATTTGCTGTCGCTTTTTCTCTCAGCAGGCTCGAGATCGTTAAACAGCGTGCATTCACTTTCATACAGTAACACGCATACAACACAACCGTAGCTGACGTTTCGGCAGTAATGCCTGTTCAGAGCCGTTTCTGCGTGGCTTTCACCGAAGAAGAGGCGCTGATCAGAGTGGCATATGATTGACGTGTGTCATTGTATGGAAGTAAACGTATGCTGTTTAGTAATCTCGCAATGGCTGAAACGACGAATTTATTTGCTGTTTCCTAGACGTTTAACGTCAGCTTTCTACTATTATAATCGCTCTTTCAGAGTTTTCTAATCACTTCTCAATTAACAGAGATGGAAAACTGAGTGTAAAAGTTCGGCCATTACCTTCACGAGCGACATTTTTCGTCTTTGTAAGTAATGAACGCTTTATAGGGTTTATAGGATTCATTTATTACAACTTAAGCTGAAACTGTTAAAGTTCCCAATATTTTCCATTTTTTATGATTACAAGGTAAACGAAGTTTTTTTTTCCTTTCAAATAAAGGTATTGCCGGGTTTCGCCTTAGAATGACCTTGTTTGATGCCGCTGAGGCTGTGTCGCCTTCTTTTTTCTCCATCGTCTTTTATTACCATAATTACCACAAGGCTACTTTATTCGCTCAGTTTCTCAACGTAGCCTTTCCTCTGCTAGGAAAAATTCGAAGCTGAATGACTTTTTTGGAAGGCGACGTTCACACTTTCTCCGCAGATCTTGTGATTACAGGCTCGCGAAGAAGGCAATCCGGAAAAGAACACTACTGCTATTTTTTCTCTTATTCTTGAAAAAACAATACGCTTCGAATACGATTCCTATTCTATCAAGGTATGTTTTTTTGTTCCTACATAAAAAGACGTAAACATAATGAAAATGATGTTAAAATATTCAAACAAAACTGACGGCTTATTCTTAATTTTCACTGAAGTTATCATTTACTTGGTTGTTTGCTTGCTTTAAGGAGTCTCTGCGACTTTAAGACAGCCTTAGAGTACCGCTGGAGTTAAAATAAAAAAGACCGTAAGGTAAAACCCTCTCATTCAATTCAGGTAACGCCGTCGCTACCTCTACACGCCGTGTTGCTGACTGTTAAGGCATTTTCAAGTCAGGTTAGTTTTCATAATTTTCAGCACTTGTTATTCTTATCCCTTGTAAGTGCTTCCACCCACTGTTATTTTTCCATAAAAGGTTAAACACTTAAAGTTCCTTTTTTGTTATTCTTATCCCTTGTAAGTGCTTCCATCCACTGTTATTTTTCCATAAAAGGTTAAACACTTAAAGTTCCTTTCACAATTCCACTCAGAATGGCTAGAAGTTCCAATGAGGGGCACATTACTATTGGTTTGACCTCGCGCACAGGTCTAGCGATAGATACCATGGCGATCTCTTCGGGGTCAGCGAACTGGTACTAGACTCGTTTAGGAAGCTGACAAACACTGACTTGATAAATCGACAGGTCCTATCTAGTGGTTGTAAAGGAAGATATGGATTTTGCTATTTACCAACGCAGTCGAGTACATGGCAATTGATCAGTAGCGAATTTCGCATCCTTTGTCCCTTTATCATAAAAGTAGTGAACAGAGCAGCCCGATCAGATTACCTCATATTTCAACAAAACTGCGCTTTTTCTAAATATTCGTTTCGTTTAATTTGGTTGTTTATTAAAATAAAGACGTGCAAAATTTGAAAAACAAAACTTCTTTTTCAGGGTTCGGCTGTACGATATTCTTTAGAAAATGCTGATGCTGTTGTGTCCATTGGAGAGACGACCGGTCAGCTCACATATTCTGGATTGCAGAAGGCGAAAGCTGGAACAATTCAATATGACTTATTGGCCACCAATAGGATAGAGGTTTGTTAGGTTCACTTACCTTACAGCTATATTCTACTTAAAAGTCACCTTTTAAAAAAGGTGTTAGTGATGAAACCTAATACTTATTCTAGTTTCTTAATCTAAAGGCAAACTATGAAATTACATTATTATACCTCAAACATATGGCTCCTTTGGCGCAGTGGTTAGAGATGTGCTGCAATTCACCGTCGCTCGGTCTCTATCTCTTCCCCACCCCCTGCGCTCACCAAGCTCTCCAGCCCTCCGGGGTCGGCAAATTGATACCAGACTTGCTTGGGAGGATAGTAGAACTGGTCGGATACATAGGCAAGCCACCGCAAGTAATTATATAGGCTATATAAGCATTTAATTACTTCTAACAATACTTGATGATTTAAAATACATGACGCATTCCTCAATGAATAATCAACTCCAAATGCTTTATCCTGTGCCCTTTATACTTTAAACATGCCTAGGTCTGCTATTTACTTATAAGTATATTGTTCGGATTAATTTTAAGAGTGAATAACACTGATGGCTGATAAATCACTTTGCTTCTATCAAAATATTTTTAGACTGCAAAAGCACAACTGATAGTGATTGTTGAAACGGAATCCGACTACTCTGCTCGTATGGAATTCGAAAAGTCAGAGTATCACCTTCAAATTGGTTCATTGCCAGTAATCGGAACGATTAACGTTCGTGGGCGAGAAAAACCGAATTATAAACTCATGAACATGAACAAGTAAGGAACTTGCAATGGGATCTAAAAAATGGAGCGAAATGATGGTGAAAACATTTTTCAGCTAACTCTTCCAGTTAATTAAAGTCTGCATTGTTTAAGAAACCGATTTCAAATGTGTTTAAGTTAACGCGGATCATGTCTGAGTAAATCAGTGTTTTTAAAACTAGTCATAAGCTCCTGTAATCCCTGAAAGCACTACGGTACGGGCGAAAAAGTGGCACAGAAATGCGCAATACCTTTTTCTATTGTTCATCGGACGATTCAAGCGACTGTAGTCATTAATGTTATTACTATTACTACTGTTCTTGTTGTTATTACTATTACTATTGCTATTTTATTACCATTACGATTATTATTGTTATTATTATTATTATTATTATTGTTATTGTCCCCTCACATTAGGGATCACGAGCCGGCTAGTCGCGACGCTACATGGCGCGTCCCCAGGCGATGCAAAGGGGGTTAACCGAGGATCAAAAGTAACTTTTGCTTCTCTGAGATTCACGTGGATCCAGCGAATGACTCCCTATTTCTGCCACTCCGATTTGGCACATACTTTCTATGTATAAGAGGCAAGTTCATGCATGCGTTTGTGGGTTCTTTCTCGTTTATGCGGATTGTATTCTAAAAGTCAGAGAAGAGAATTCGGCGAATAGCATGCAATCAAGTGACCAGAAAGTATATGGGAGGCGGCTAGGAGTCGCCTCCAACAATTAAGCTCTATGTCCACCCTGGGAGAAACCGGCAAGCTACTCGTGAGCATATCCAGCCTCCACGTTCAGAGCCCAGCAGGCTATACGTGGGTGCCGAAAAGCTAAAAACAATAGAACAAACGGGCATCATTCGCCTGACCTCGAAAGAGACCACGATTCGAGAGCGTTGGGTAACACGAGTATGGAGAGCCTGCTAAAATCTCAGGGCCATTCTAAACTGCTTAAACGGCAAGAAACCAAGGTGGCGATCAGTAGGTACAATGCATGCACATTTGCATTCGAGTCCTCAACAGAAAACTTGATCGTGCAGGCAAGAAGGATGAGGTACGACATCATCCGCCTGGCGGAGACGAGACGACGCCAAGATTCTATTTTTCGCGGAAAGGAGGGAAAGCTGCTAAATTCAAAAAGCGAAATTCCAAAACCACCATAAACTGGGACTTATTCAGTCCACTTGTAGGCTGTCGAAAAGATGCCGTTCTCTACATCATCGACGAGAATTAACATAGGCTTCCTCAAGATTTTCACGTTAACGCCATGAAGGCTGAGAGTTCTAAACTTAGGAAAAGATGTCTGTCTCCGGAAACAATTGAGCTTATACGCTAGCGCGGAATTGCACCAGCTGAAAGCAACAGCAAACTAACGTCCGAACTCGGAAAACAATGCGATAAACAAAAATCTTAAAGAGAAGAGCAACAGTAATGCTTGAAGCTGCAGAGGATGGGAAAAGCATTCGCAAAGTCCTCAGAAGCTTCGCCAATTACAAGACCAAAATGATTGCACTTCGACGCCCAGACGAAACAATAACAGCGTTCAGAATGTCAATGGAGAAAATCATCCACGATTACTACCCAGATCTCTTCGATAGCCACGTCCATCTTCCGTCTTATGAAATAAAAGAGGATGGATATGCTGTTCCACCGGTTCTCCCTTCCGAAATCCGACATGCCATTTCGTCGGTGAAAAATCGAACAGCCCCAGGTCCAGATGCTTGCTGTCTGCCGTCTACAAACTTTTCACTCGAGTATCATCCGAAACAGGATTGACAGAACGCTGGACGAAGGGCAGCCATGTGAGCAAGCGGAGCTTCGAAAAGGATTTAGTGCGATGGACAAAATCCACACGATAACAAGGCTCATTGAAGTATCGCGAGAGTACAAAAGACCGCTCTGTCTCGCTTTCATCGACTTAGAGAAGGCCTCTGACTCAATTGAGATAGAAGCAGTTATGGAAGCCCTTGGTGGTCAAGAAGTCCCTACTCCCTACATAAAGATTGTTCGTGAGCTGTACAAAAATTTCACAACAATGACATTATCATTCTGCAACGAAAGTATCGACATCGACGTCAAAACAGAGGCTAGGCAAGACGATACCATCTCGCCAAAATTATTCACCACCAACCTCGAGAATGTCATGCGAACACTGCAGTAGGATAACATGGGAGTAAAAATCGATGATGGGCAATTACACCATTTTCTCTTAGCTGATGATATCGTTCTCATAACACTAAGCATTAGCCAAGCGGGACGAATGAATCGAGTTTGATAAAGCCTGTGGAAATATTGATCTTCGACTAAATCTCACAAAAACGATGTTCACGGGGAGCGTATTGGTTTCGTATGCCCTATTCACGCTCAACGGAACGAATATCTCTTATCGGGAAATCAATGAGATAAACGACCTAGCTTCTGTGTTGAATAGAAGAAAACCAGCAGCGTGGGAAGCTTTCAAGAGCATCGAGAATGTAATGAAGAAAACAAAGAACACCCGACTCCGTGCTCACCTATTCGACTCAGCGGTACGGTATGAGTCGGAAACCTGGTCGCTGCGTAAAGCACGATGAAAGATCACTCAGCGTTGCTGAACGCGCAGTCGAAAGGACGATGCTAGGAATATCTTTTCGTAACTCCCACGTCCGATTTTCTATTAACCTCGGCATTGATGGAATAATTCTTTTTACTTCTGTTTAGCAAACACGAGGTGTTATTTTATTTCTTTAGTTACGTACAAGCTGACGTTTCGGCGGATTTCGCCTTCCTCAGAACCTTAAAAGGTCAAGTTAACTGCAATCTATATTTTCTAATTAGATTTTAATAAGGAAAAATTTTAAAAATTTTAAAAATTGAAAGTTTGAATTTTATTTGAAAATAAAAATTAAAAAATTAATTAATTAAAAATTTAAAATTTAAAAAATTAATTAAAAATTTAAAATTTAAAAAATTTAAAAATTTTAAAAATTTTTTGAAATTAATTTTCTTATTAAAATTTTTAATTTTCGGCGAAATCCGCCAAAACGTCAGCTTGTACGTAAATAAAGAAATAAAATAACACCTCGTGTTTGCTAAACAGAAGTAAAAAGCATTCTATCAATGCTGAGGTTAATAGAAAGTCGGACGTAGGAGTTACCAAAAGATGTTCCAGCAAGATAATTCCGACTTCCAAAAGATGCACCTGCCACTAAGGCAGAAAATCGTCTTAGCCTGACAGGCGATACACTTTCTCCGCCGAACGAAATGCTCAGTATTTGGAGGAGCGCCTCTGGAGGAGAATAGTGGGTGGGTCAGTGTTGATTTGCAATTCTATTAGGTCTAATGCTAAAGTACCTTTACGGAGAAAATTCGATGACCTTTTGAGTAAATCGCACAACACGGATTCAAGAGCGCACAGAAATACCGCTAACGAACATCAGACAGGACACAGTAGGGAAAATAATGCGCAAGAAAATTCAAGGCTAACCGTGTTAGGAGGCACGACTCTTCCTGATAGTGCGCGCTCGTTATTAGAATTGGGACCGAGTTTCTCACCATCTGAACCCATTTCTAAGCCAGCTATGCGTAGGGTCGCATGTGGTTTACATGAAATTCAAGATAGACTCCGCAAAAAAGCTAGGGATGAGGCGCTAAATAGGCGCGAGCGACAACAAGTAGGGAGAATAGCAATACCATCATTTCCACCGTTCTTTAGACAACATGAGCCCAATAATGAAGTTGACGTTAAATTTCGGACGTTTACTAATGGAACTTTCAAAGCCCTCAATCACTATCGCGCGAAGAGATACTGCTCCAACCTCACTGAAATGCAAAAACGTGGTATGCGGGAGGTACGAGAGCTGATAAGATCGAAAAAAATAAGGCTATCCGTTAGTGATAAGGGTGGAGAGTTCGTTGTAATTCCTCATCAGTTGGATGTTAAGATAACGGAAAAACACCTTGAAGATGCTTCCTTTTATCGTCCGTCGTCTGAGAAGGAACTTAAAAGTCAGTACCGAAAGTTAAACAACGAATGGGTTAAAATGGCAAGAGCCGCTGGGTTAAAGCCATCAGCTATCTCTCACCTCAAAGTTGATCTGCCAACATTTCCCGTCCTGTACTTACTTATCAAAACCCGCAAGTTAGTATCCAGCGAGGATCTCGTGTCTACCGATCCATCGTTATTTAAGGTCAGACCTATCACTAGCAGCGTAGGCGGGCCAACGGATGGAATAACGTGGTTAATAACCCTAATACTTACCCAGTTGTTAAAGTACATTCCAGCCCATCTAACGAACACCCAAATGTTCCTGGATCGTCTACGTACTGCGCGTCCCAACAGCGCGTACGTGATGGAGTCTTTCGACGTTACCGCCCTTTATAAAAACGTGTCGAATGACTCCGCTACGGAAGCCATTCGCGAGCTCCTTCTACAATATGAAGGAGCAATAAACATGTATGGCTTCTCAATTCAGCAGCCGATGACATTCTTAAAGGAGTACCTAGACTGCTCAATCTTCAGATGGTCCTGGAGGTATTACGCACAAATGAGAGGGTTGGCAATGAGACAACCACTGGCACCAAGCCTTGCCATTTCATATATGTCTAAGGTGGAAGCACCAGTGATCGACCTCGGGCCGTTACTCTACTGTAGGTATATAGATGACTGCTTGATCATTTGTTCAACACAAGAAGAAGTTGACAAATGTTTCGAGTTGCTGAACGAACAGTAAGAGTATATTAAATTCACAGAGAAACCACGAGAAGACTGGCTTCCATTTCTAAACGTGCAAATTAACCTATCAGAAAACGGCTACGTTACGAAATAGTACCAAAAGCCAAGTAGTAAAAACATCTTCGTTCATTACCTCCCCTCTCAACCCTCTCACACGAAAAGGGCGCTTGTGAGAAACATGTTTCGAACAACTACCAACGTCTGCAAAGGAAGGGAGCAGAGAGAGGAGTCACGGAACTTGGCGTGGCAAATAGCCATTTTCAATGGCTACGAAACTGTAGCTCGGGATAGGTGTAGAGGAAATCACAGGCCCTGCAGCGATAACTCTAGCAGCAATAAGGTCCCGTTTATCCTACCCTTTATTTCAAGCGAAGTAAGTGCAGCTATAAAACGCTGTTTAAAATTCGACAACGATAACTGAAATGCCACCGAGTAATCTATGACGCCTGCTAGTTGGTAACCGCCTATATGACCGCCTATGTGCAACGTAAAATTGCATAATTTGCCCCAATGGTAGAGACGGTCACTGCATGAGTTCGGGTACAGTCTATCTGATCTCTTGTAAAGTGTGGGAAGACGAATACGCTGTTGAAACGGGTAGACCACTCTGCATTCGTATAAAAGAACACCTAGTCGACAAACGTAAACCAAATATTCCACTAGGCACGCATAGGACGCAGAGACATAACGGAGAAGATTTTCAAGTAGGAGTTACGATCCTCGCGCAAGAAACGAGAACACAAGCGCGTAAAACTCTCGAGGCATTCTGGATTAATTCCAAGAATCCGAAGATGAACCGCAGAGAGGAATGCCTCATTATCACGCGTGATATTGGGCAGTATATAAAACCGTTATTCTGATTGGATGGGCACATTACGTTTCCATGCGAACACTGCGCGGTTGGTCTCCACATAACACATTAAGTGGAAGGCTCATAGAAAGCGGTGAGTGTGCAAAGACTCTGTGTTCAATGTGATGGAAAATTTGGTTTAGCACTTTCTCTGTTTGGTTATGGAGATGTTTGGCCATGTAGATTGCTGTCAACTTAACCTTTCCAGGCTCTGAGGAAGGCGAAATCCGCCGAAGCGTCAGCTTGCACGTAAATAAAGAAATAAAATAACATCTCGTGTTTGCTGAACAGAAATAAAAGCATGTGCTAGGAATATCCCGTTGCGCACAAGTAAGGGGTGGGATCCGAAGCTCCGACCTGCGTCAACGATCAAAAATCAAAGATGTCCTTTGGTGCCCCAAGCAGTCGAAGATATGGTGGGACGGACACGTAATGTGTGTGAACGACAACCTCTGGACAAGAGTCGTTGGTGACTGAATTTTTCGGGTTTTTGAACGCACTGCAGGAAAGCCATACACCCTACAATCAAAGTGCTGCGCGAAAAGCCAAGAAGGAATATATGATGCTTGACAAGTCCCTAGAGCGAGCAGAACCCACTGGGCTACTCTTTCACGCGACGTGGAAAAATGGAAGATTTCCTGGCGCCCGCTCGAGTCACTCGACGATTAACAGAACTGCAGGTGATACAAGTGATTGTTATTGTTGCTATTACAAATTTGCTTTCAACCCTACACCTTTTAGCTGCACTGCACTCATATTCCAGTGCTTTCTCACCCTACTTTTTTTTACTTATTTTATTTTATAGGACCAGTTTTCACCAGCACTTCTCGCATTCATCATCCACCAAGATCTTTCAATTTTAACATATGGTTCGAGCACTGCTTGAAGATTTTTATTTCATCTTAAATGTCGTAGAATGTTGGTCGAGTCGATTCTCCCTGGAGTTGTAAGCTACCCGAGCTATAGCGTTCCCAACTGGTCTGCAGAGAGTGATTTTTCCTCGACAAGCCCGGTACTAATTTTCCGACCACGGACGGATAAGAGGTTTGGTGAACCCGCATCGAGCAGGCACCGTTCTCGCGATGACCAGCACCATTTACCACTGTGATGTCCGCTCCCTTTTACTTGTGCCACATACGTAATATGCTAATTGCTATATGCAACAGGTCTTCGTTGATCGAGAGAGACAAATGGGTCTGGTTTCAATTTCCCAACCCCGAAGGTGTTATGATTAGCATACTGCGTGATGCAGCACTACATAGCAGATGCACCAAAGAGTGTGTCTGAGAATACCAGTTATTGACAAAGTAGTTGGACGAGTAGGAGCTAGATATACTGCTCATTTCATGACAAGTCAAATAACGGCCCTTTACTACAGGGCTTAGTGCACAGTAGGAAGAGGGACGCTGGATAGAACCAGTATATATTCCAGAGCGCCTCTAATCACTGCGCTACACACATCCCTGAGCCGTATTAGATTCTAAATATTGAAATCAAAGATCTTTTAGCTACTTGAAACTTAGTTTTTAACAAACTACGACGAAATTGAAACATTGTATGGCCCCTACATGCTTAACAGTAATTTAACTTTTGAAAATAAGAGTTGTGCAATGGATTTATAGCAAAAAACCGAGCAAACCACTAATCTAAGCAGGACAACTGACATAAGAAATTCAGGTATTTTCTTGTGGACCGAGATGGAGTTGTTCGCCTTCAGGAAAATTCTCCTCCACCGTGTGGCATTTGTGAGTTGGTAGTTTTGGCAACACGCGATGATGGAGCTACAAGTGTAGCTAAAGTAAGGAATTGCATGATGCCTGTCACTATATATAACATCATAATCTGAACTTTACCCATTTATGTAGCTATAATTAAGAGACTTCAGAGGTCTGAATACCTATATTTATGCAGACTTTTCGAAGTGATCTGATAAGAAGTCTAACGACAACAACTAGTTTAATATGTATTTTTCAATGGTATCCTAATGCCAGGTTTCTAAGAAGTTCATTCGACTCATGTTTTGATGTCTTCGGTTTCTTCTGAGCCGATGATCCAAGTCAAGCCCAGTGTAGTTCGTGTTTGCGTCGTAGTGTCTTCGTCATAGTATCGCGTCGAGTTCTCCTCGGTGGAGTGGAGCTCGAATGAAGTATTCTCAATCGGCGGCAGTATTTTATAAAGTACGATTGTTGGCACTGGCTGTCCGTTGGTAATCGTTTATTTCTCTCCGGCCAGCCCATCATGCAGAAGTTAGTATCGTTGTTGGCTCACAGAGCATAACAATATTTTTCTATAGTATCAGGATGACTAATCAATACGTACTTTTTTCGCTGATGACCTAACACGAAGTTCACAAACAATTTTTATTCGGCTAAAGTTTCGACGACTTCTTCTTCCTCAGAGCCGATGATCCGAGATGGTTCACAGTCGTTCGTCTTCTCGATGAGGCGTCGTCGTTCTCACATTGAGACTTTAATAGAACACAGCTTGAATGAAGTATTCCCATTCGGCATCACTGTTTCATAGAGGACGGTTGTTGTCACTGATTATCCGTTAATAATCGTTTATTTTTCCTCGGACAGTCCATGCTGCAGCTGTCGGATGGAAATAACTAGTTTAGCTCAGCATCGCCGTAAATTGGTGAATTTTGGAAAGAGTCATAATTCGTCTACAGTTATAAGCACTTATTGAACCTACTAGATGTCTTATTTGAAGTGCCTGCTTTCACGAACAATCTCGCTTATACAGAGATGCGTACCTATGTATGTGATATATTCTACCTAACCTTAAAAATTGGATAATTGAGCTTCTATACGTTGCTAACCTTTTATTTACTCTCTACTGTGGTTTTCTACGAGAGAGTGCTATGTTAAATGCAATTATAATAATGCTAAGATAAGAGCAAAACTTGAACCCCAGGCCAAATCGAACCACAACTGCTGTTTTCGGAAGCTCGCATGTTACACACTGCCTCACTGACGTCCTTGCTTTGCCTTTCTTTCAGCTAGGTCGAACTGACCCCTATACATTATTAGTATATCATTAACATGGTAACGAAGATTTACAACAAGTGTTTGAACATTGAGATGTATCATGAATGGTTCGGTAGTGCACGACCATGATTGCCTACCATAGAGAGATAAACGGGATAGATCACGAATGACTGGTATCACTAGTTAGTGGCAACTTCCGAATGCCGACTGGAAGCAGATGTTGCTGCAGTTGGCGTAGCCATCCCTAGCGCGTATTTTTAGGGGAGCGCAGGTGTTGAAATGCAACGCCATTACAAGAACTTTTAAACAGACGCCTTGCAAGTACTTTTTAGCCTTCTGCGGGGAAAGGAAGGTGAGTCACCAGCGATGACGCATTCCATGGATGTCGTTAAGACTTTTATTTTAATTAGCATTGTGAGAATAAGATAGGAAATATGTTACAGCTTATGGAAAGACGGAGCAATCTCTACGAAATAGAGAATGGTCTTTTCATAGCATAGATTTGCAGGCATTTTCAAAGAGATCTGCGAATTTTGAAAACCGGGTGAGAGAAGGCAAATCATGGGCTTCAATAATGCAGTGGGTAAAGCGTGAGCCTCTGCAAAGAGTTGTCGTTCATTCGAATTTGAAATAGCGGCTACGTTACGTTTTGCGTTTATCTTAACACCATTGTTGGCGGCTCCTCTAATAGTGGTATAGTCCAAACTAGACTGCCGAATAGAAATATCCTTCACCATCTCGTTGAGACCCTGCTGAGGTGATGAATGTCCTGTGTACATCAGAGTTCGACAACTATGGACGCTGTCTAGTCTCGACGAGGTGATAGAATAGTGATGGGGGGAGTAGTAATTGCCTTAGCTCTAATAATAACTGCTTTTAAAATAGTGATGCCAATCTTTGTGAGGTATGATTTTTTCAGATCACAGTCAGGAATCCATCGTCTACTGTTTCACAATCATCGATACTCACTGTGATGGTTTTCGTAATCATTGCTTTTGTCGTCTCTTTATTGCTAGTGTTCGTGTTTCGGAAGATGCACTATGTGTGAGTCTTTGGTAAATTCACTGCATGTGGCACATGCTTAGCCTAGTCTATCATCACCTATATGTGAATATCGTGATGTATGTCGTATACGTGAAAAAAGGATGGCTTTTTGACGACTGCACCGTCAATGCCTCTGAGGTTTTTATTTCGTGTACTTGAGTGTTAATGCACGATGATCTTGCTACAATATTGACACGTACTTCCCAATGTGCACACTTCAACTCGCTTCAAAATAAAGACGAAAACCTATTTTGTCTTCTATCACAGGCATGAATGCCTCAAACGATGTGCAGAATAAAATCGTATTGGCAACCTTGATGCTTCCTCCGTATCAGATCCCTCAATTACAGATGGACGAACCAAAAACGAACTAATATTTGTTGGATGAACACCACTACCGGCGTCACCATCACCGGCACAGCACCCGGTAGCACAAGGTAGAGACTGCTAACCAATACTCTTCACCTGTTAGTCGTCGGGATTGTTGTGGTGCTTATCTCCGTTAAAATCTAATCCATGCCTGTTTAACTTAAAAGGTTTTACTAACAAATCATTTCTTATAGGGTTAGTTTAAAAGTGTTTCAGTAGCCACTACGTCGTAAATGTCGATAAGGAGAAGAATTTCGAAGCGACAAAATCACGAGCACCAAAACCAGCCGCAGGAGCCCATCTCGTGCCGGTCACGGTTACCACACATGATGGAGCACCGACTGTACATTTTTGAGTTGTGATATCAATCTCTTTTTTAGTTTAGAGTTGGTAAGACTGTGCTAACCATATGTGTCGATTGTTTTCAAAATTTGACCAATACTTATAGGCTTTTCATGGCCGCCATTATATTAAGAATTCCCCAAATAATGTAGGATCGATGCAATTTCGGTGGCATTCACTAATCATAAATGTCGGGGTTCTTGTTTTCACGTTCTGTGATTGGAGGTTTAGATTACATAGTTCTTTAGGTTTATCGTTTAAAGACGGTGTCAATTGTTTCACAGAACGTTCAGTGTGTCTAACCCTTTAAAATAGCATCGTTATGAGAGAGTTAGCAACTCTAATTTCAATTACTTCGTTATGGCAGATACTTATGGTCGTTCCACTGTACATAGTTTCAGAATGATATCTGGTTGTATTGTAAGATACACTTCATACCTGTGCACTACGACCCACTACGATCCATGTCTTACAAATCTCAGTGCAGTTCTGTGTAAATCGTATATGTACTGTCTGTCATACTTCTCATTGCTTATTTAATGGTAAAACAGCATACGCTGCAAGAATGTTAGATCTCAGACCTTTATTGACTTCATATGCATTTCTCAATTTGGTACAAACCTATACAAATGTGATATAAAAATCTGTGGGAAAAAAATGCAACATTAGTTCCACAGAAAATACAAGCATTCCACATTTCACTGAGAAAACGTAAATTTGGTATGAAAAATCTCGAAATAAGGCAACTACTAAACAACCGTTATCGTGAGCTGACAACGTCTCCTCTTCACTTGAGAGCGGAATTTTTTACAAATTAGAACATATGAAATGATCAGCATATTTTGAGCTTTAAAGTAAGTAGAAATTAAAGAATTAGAAACTTAAGGGTTTGTCAAAATATAAATGAGTAGATTTCAGAAATCTTAAGATCGATGCGTCCTACGATTGAGTAACAAGAATGAATAATAATCACTACGAGACGATAGTAAGATACCAATTCACACCGATTTAGTTAACGCTATAAGTCTTAGACACTGAGAAGTATAGCATGACCCATGTAAGACGGCTGTATGACGCTCTTGGTTCTAGTAATCACCAATCTCATTACTGGCTATGTTTCCTAGCCTGCTACACAACAAATAATTGTAAACACCTACCCAATAAGAAGCACTTCATGGTCAGATGATATTTAATTATTTCAAGCATATTATGGCAGCAAGTCCCAAATGGACAACCCATAAGAGTTACTAGTAAAATAAAAACAATCTAAGAAGAAGTAAATATTCAATTTTGACAAAAATAGACTAATAGTCTACACAGGATTTCAAACATTCCATACACTATCTACCTCAGAGTTTTCCCGCTTTTCGGCATTGAACAGGTTATGGTATCCGGACGAAACTGCTGGACGATTTCCGTATGGTGTAGAGATATCTGACAATAGTGCAGCAGAATCCAATATATTTTGTTCGAATGGACCGGAGGATGTCCTGAATATGGATAAGGACTGGTATCAAATATTTATGTCGATTGCAATACATGTGAAACAATTGCGCAATATCTTTACCCAATACAGAATACTCTTTGTCTCTTAAAACAGTCTTACATTCCTTATGTTAGTCGTTTATTGTTCCCCAAACATCCGCATCTACTATACTGCCAAAGCAGTTTTTTAAAATTAATTTAAAGTACGCTTAATAACAGCTTCATGATAATCCTCCTTCGCAGGTATATGAAAAACGTCGTGTAACGTCTCTGCACGTCAACCCTACGCAGCTATAAAAACACTTGCTAGGAACGAATTAAGCCCATTGCAGCAACATCTACATTAAGGCGATATGTCAAAGTGGTCAACCCAAGTGAAAACAGTGATGCTTCTGCTGATTAATCTCAATAGTAGATGTCCATAGCCTTGTTTCACGGATGTATTCTCGTTGTTTCGCAATATTTACACACCGTACAAATTGTTTTCTTCGCTCTCTTGTTCCGGTTGCATTTTATACATGAGGTTACAGAAATGTTCAATTAATCAGGTTTGAGACCTACATTCTGCTATGAAAACGCGCATAAAATATCGCATCGCAGCAGGACGAGCGTTTTATATTAAACTAATTGATTTGTTAACAATTTTAAACTAATATAGACACCTTATGTGTGATCCGGGAGGTAGCAGAGATCCAGACGACGATCGAGAGTGGTCTACGCCCACTCCAATTAGGCTTAACAAGAGCATTTAAAACCATGATAACACACACGAGGCACACTCTCTAAATCCACATATAAGAAAAAAAAAGAGGCCCAAAAAATTATAATCCGACGATGATTTCAGTAGAAAGAAGATATTATACTGAGTTAAATTAACAGTTTCGCCCGTTTTAAAACCTTGACGGTGTCCTGTCACAAATTCCATATTCTATCAACTTTAAGCGTACGATGTATCCATGACATTTGAAAAGTGTCACTTTTACGAGAGAATTGGAAGGTGCCATTTCAACGGAAATATTAAAAACAAAACGATGTGGCTAGCTGCATTTCATGCATACCATGAACTACGACAACAATAAACATTTTCGAAATGCCATGCTTCTTCACTTGTGGCTAGGAAGATACGTATTGCAACTGAAAGAAAGACGTGTGTTGCACACAACGAGAACACAATTGACGAATCATCCTTTAGTATGTGGTTCATACGCGTTTTCAAAAAAGGAACTTGCTCATTCAGCGATGCACCATGTTCTGGATAGCCTTTCAATTCCGACAATCGACAGCGAAGAACTCCTTGCTTTAGATAAAAAGCAACAGAAAGCGAACAAATCGAGCGACAGCAGAAATACTTGGCGTTTAGAACTCAATCGGTTCACGGTGGCTACAACAAAGTAAGTTGGCCAACAGCTAATTGTATGGGTGACGTCAAAGCTTTCCGAAAAAAAAGTGCTAAATCTAAATTCAGCTTGTTATTGTTCTCAAATACACCAAGATGAATCAATTTGTGAAGTGCGTAATAATAAGGAATGGCAAGTTCATATTAAATAACATCAAAGCAAAGAAATCTCGTCCTACATACGATAAAGCACCCTTAGCCAAAGCAAGTGCCAATTTGCACAAATAAGGGTTTTGTTGCGTATCTGGCGAGACTGGAAGACAGCCGTACATCATGGGCTGCTAGAACAGAAACAAACTTAATTCGAAAAAACATTCCTCACTACTAATTAAGCAAAAGCGAGCAATCAGTTAAAGACGGCCGAGACCTGGTAAATAAGAAAGGTGTTTTGCTCCACCATGATAACGACTGACTCCTCGTATCTCTGACCATTCAGAACGGAATTTCTATGTGCTGTCTAGAATGCTATAGTTCATCCATCGTATTCATCGAAATTCACCTTCTGATTAGCTTCTGATAAAATACAGAACTCTTTAGACGGAATGAATTTCATTTTTTTTAGAAGCAGGCAAACGTCATCTAAATCATTTTTGCTCAAAGTCACATAAGATCCACGATATCACATTGATAGACAAGTATCGATAGTCAGTATTTAGTCAATACATGGCACAAAAAAAAATTTTTTTCATTGAGAAAATAATGTTGGGATTATATCAGAAAGCATGAATACCTACCCTCCGGTAGCACATATTCGACCCTTTCGTTTGCGCTCTTGGATCTTTTGACGGATTTCCTCCATCTTATGCATACCAATTGCAGTATCGTTATCTCGCTCCTTAGCACTGACATCCAGAATTTCTCCGAGCTTCACCCTCTCCTCAGCGACTAACGTAATACGACGATCCTAGTATATGTACAGAAACGGACTACTTTTAATCATTGGATTATTAGTTTACGGTGTAGTAACAACGGTTTTAAAACAAATCTCTTCCGATCACTTAAACAAACTGCTACCTTAGACGCCTGCTCATCTTCATATTGTTTAATTTTCGAGTCGAAATTCTCGTTGAGAGCACCAAGTACACATTTCTTTCGGTCGGACTCCTCTTGCAATCGCCTATAACGTTTGACAAGACCCACTAGTTCTTCATTGTTCTCCTACTTTATCACTTACGAAACAAGTTTTTTGTAAAAAAAAATATTATAGAAAATAACAGAAATCTAAAGCACATCTCCCTTCGCTTCGGGAGTGATTCTCGGATTGCTCAAGACAAACCATCAGTGTAATACTATGTGTCTTCTCTAGTATGTCTAGTATAGTACAAGCTATCATTGATTTCTGTATACAATGAAATATGTAATTACTACGTAATTATTGTTGGGAAGTAATTATCGAAATTCGAAATCGTAATTAGGTCCAAGCGAATAGCTTAAAACTTTGGCTAAACTACCGTTGCAATTCGATCACAGTTCGCTCCAGATGTGTGATACGCTCGTCCTTCAAATACATGGTTTTTTTCAGTCGGTTTATGGTCTCATCGCCTGAGTCACCTGCTAGCCGACTCAGTCTTTTGAGACTACCGTTTTGCGAAAAATCCTACAACATATCGCATTCATTTGCAAAGTTATGTCCAAACAATAATTTCCTTAAATAAAGTTGGTTAAAAGCATAAGAACAGCACCATACGTCTACGTACCCTAGCTCAACTCCATTTTTATGTTTCACTCGTATTATGCAAGCATAGAATAAGAAACGCATTTTCGAAATATATAACTTCTTTCAAGAATGATTGAAAAACCTACTTTGTTAAGCTGCATCTTCAGTTGAGTCATATCCATTTCCCACTGAACCCTTTCCTGAGCATGCGTCTCGTCACGAGCTTGTTTGTCCAATAGTGTTTCATGAAGAAGACGTTGTAAATGATTAGCCCTTTCAGCAGCTATAGTGAGCTCGTCGCAAACCTTAATGTATACAATGTAATTGATGATATGAACAAACTTTCTGCTCTAGAACAAATTTAGCTACTTTTTCGCGTTTTGCCAAACGCTCTTGGGCATTGCTTAAAGCCTTCTCAAGCATCGAAATATGAGTTCGCTGCTCCTCCAATGTAGCATTTTGAGCTTCGAGTTCGAGCCGCTGACGTTCTTTCACGGTCACTAACTCTTTGTCTGTGAAAAAAAAAATTACACCTTATATAACAAGATGTACTGATGAAAAACAGAACGAACTTTTCTTTCAGAAAAATACAGAATGACCTACTTTGAGGTATTATTTCAGCTAACACCATATTTAACTGATTAACCTTCTCCATCGCTTGAGCATTTGGTAGTGAAAATTGTTCTAGTCGGTCTTGGAGAGCTTCTTTCTCGGAAATCACCCTAAAATTACCAGGTGGTTGGTAAAAATTTTTTGATTAAATATATATATATATATATGTTGCATGGAGAACGATTCTAGGGTACGAAGCATAAACCGAATAATTTATACCGCAGTTGGCATATTTTCTGTTGATAGCACATATTATGCTCGCATTCTTCAACTAAATCATCAAAAAAAAAAGTTCTGTTAACAAACGATATAGAAAGAAATCACTTTGAAAGCAAAAAATCTCGTATCTTTTTCTATTTCCAATTCTATTCTTTAGTGAAATGCTTTGATCGCAATGACTAACGACCGATAGCACTGATTTGGCTTTTGATATATTTACATGGTCATTTTGACTACATGGTATCGCCTTGCCTAACCCCTGTTTTGACGTCGATGTTAACAGAATCGTGGAATGGTAATATATCTTGGTTGCAAAATTTTTATAGAGCTCACGAAAATTCTTCATATACCAACTAGGGACACCATGGTTATCCAGAGCATCCATGACTGCTTCTGTCTTAACAGACTTTCTTTTCTTTTCTTTTTCTTCTTTTCTTCTTTGCATAAATCGATAAACGTGAGAAAGAGTGGTATCTTATACTCCTTCAATATTTCAATGTCTTGTTATCTTGTGGGTGTCGTCCGTCGTACTAAATCCTTTTCAAAACCCTGTTTGCTCATATGGCTGTCCTTTGTTCTGTGTTCTGTCAATGCTGTTTATGATGACTTGAGTGAAGAGTTTACAGACGACAGACAATAAGCAGATTGGGCGATAGCCGCCGATATCGTGGAGGTCACCGGTCTAAAACAATAACAGTTCTGCTGGACTTTCACTGAGAAGGAACCTTACATTCTGACAGGTAACGTGTGAAAAGCCGACCAGCGTATTGATTAAGACTGGCGGAAGGCAAACCAATTGTTCAGGCTTTATCTCACCTTGACCAGGTGTTGTACGACTCTTCACTAACAAAACAGAATGTCAGGTTTCAAAAAGGCGAACCAGTGAGACCACATTTCCATCATCCTTCGTTCCATATGAAGACACAGCAACGTATCTACTAAAGAGATCTGAGTAGTATTTGTGAATAGTTTTCTCCATTGCCTTTTTGGAGTCTGCAACTGCTTCGCCTGGGCGTGGGAGAGCAATCACCTTGGCTTTGCAATAGGCGAATCTTCGGTGAGCTTTGCCAATGCTTTTCCCATCGTCTGCAGCTTTGGCCATAAATGCTGCTCTTCTCTCCTTAAGGTGTTCTTTTGTCGCCTGTCTGCATTGTTTTGCAAATTGAGAACGTTAGTCCGCGTTTACCTGCAGCTCTTTCGATTCAAAGCTGATGTACCAGCTCAGGTGTTTCTGAAGACAGACGTCTCCTGTCTTTCCAACTCTCAGTCCTTTATTCCGTATTTCTAGTCGATGTTACAAACGGCATCCTCCCAACAGTCGACTAATAATCTAAATAAATCCCAGTTTATGGTAGCTTTGGGACATTGTTTTTTGAATATAGTGGTCATTCAACCTTTCTACGAGAAATGAAATCTCCACCAAGGAGACGATGGTTTGATCACATGTAACACTCTAGGGCAACAGTGACATCGGTTAGGCAAAACTTTCGATTTCTATGATGCGATCTACTTCACTGTTGGTCTATATCGTTATCGCAGGCGCAGCCGATGGGACGATGCTAGCAGTACCCCGTTTTATGTAAGGGAGAGAAGGAAACCCCTGCTCCAATCTACGCCAACAATGAAAAGCCAAGGACCCCGTTCTACATTCCAAACTGCCGAAGATAAAATGAGTCGAACACGCAATGCATATGAACGACAACCGATGGACAACAACCGCTAGTGACTGGATTTTTCGTGATATCAAGCGCACTGCACTAGAAGACCACCGATCCGATGGCCAGAGTTTTTCATTAAAATCCTAAAAGAAGGATATGATGCTCGACGAGTTCCTAGAGCGAGCAGAACGCACTGAGCTACTATTACACGCAACAGGGAAAATAGATTTACTGGCGCCCGCTCGAGTCACTCAACGATCAACAGAACAACATTTGATGGGTGCCTCCAAATTGGGAGACTAATACGCTCAGCGTTAACAGTGGGCATCTGGAATTGCGAGTTACCATGAACGGTCTTAGTCGTGATGATGAACTCAGACAGCCGCTCACCCTGGCCATTCTGACCTGTGGGTCCTCCAAAGTGACATTCTTCAAACGTTCTTGGTCCAATCTTAACGTTAGAATCTCCAATGATGTTGGTGCATCTTGTAATAGTACCCAGGATCGACTTTCTATTAACCTCGGCATTGGATTATGAATTCGTCGTTCCCTCTCTTAGCAATCACGAGGTTGTTAAACAGCATACGTTTACTTCCATACAATAACACACATACAACACAATCGTAGCTGACGTTTCGGCAGAATCGCCTTCTTCAGAGCCGCTTTTTTCATCTGTCTTCCACCGAGGAAGAACAGCCGCTTAGAGTCGCATATAGCTGACGACAGATCGGTGGAAGACAGATAAAAAAAGCGGCTCTGAAGAAGGCGATTCTGCCGAAACGTCAGCTACGATTGTGTTGTATGTGTGTTATTGTATGGAAGTAAACGTATGCTGTTTAACAACCTCGCAATTACTAAGAGAGAAAACGACGAATTCCAATGATGTTTTTGAAGAATTTAAACGCTTCGACTTCGTTTTCGCCAAGGATTGATGATGGTGCGTAGATGACGAAGATTGTCAAAGCCGATATAAATCCACGTCTCTTTAGCCCCAAACGCCCGATTCGGGTTGTTAGTTGTTCCAATGGATTGATGTTCATGGCCAAACTTGTGTTAACGAGAATGCCGACGCCGCAGACTCCTCTATTGTCGCATGTTAAGAGGAATAGCTGCTCTTCGGTGTCATATACGGCATTGAATGGATGGCGTCTTCCCGCCTCGGATAGCGTGATGACGTCGCACCTCATTCATGTTGGCTGTATGATCAGGTCCTCTACAGAAACCTCAGACGCAAGTGAGCGTGCATTGTAAATAAAGTTTGTGTTTACCACCTTAGTCGATCGAGATTTAGGTAGCACAGAATGGCCCTGAGATTTTAGCAGTCTCGGCTTTGCCAGAGTCAAGGGAATGAGGCCCACTTATTTTACTGTGCTTAGCGTTTGGCACCCAAGTATAACTTGCTGAGCACTCATTGCAGGACCTGGGTATACTGATGGGTAGCTTGCCAGTCTTTTCCAGAATAGACGTAGAACTTATTTATGGAAACGACTCCTAACCGCTTCCCCCATACTTGCCTGCCTGCAACTTGATCGCATGCGTTTGGCAGAATTGACCGGTAGCATATAATCCGCATAAAAGAACACGCCCATGCACGCATGCATGAATACGTTCTCGTAAGCACAGAAGGTATGCAACAAATCAGCGCAGCCGAAACGGTGAGTCCATCCCTTGGATCCATTTGCGTCTAATGGAAGTACTTAACTCTATTTCCAAAAAACCAAGCTATGCTCATCGACATTTTTCTTTCAATGCATAACATTTAAAGCTAATGTTAATTTTCTCCCCATAAAGAAAATCATTTTCGAAATGCGATCAAAGACCATTTTTGAAACGATTTCCATTTCTTGTTCTGTGAACTGGAATGGGTTTTACCACACGACAATTGATAATAAGCAAACATTTAATCTTTTATAGGCCTGTACACAGGTAGGTACTCCTTTCTTTGTTTCGGTTTTCTAAAAATATCAAAATTCTTTCCCAACAGATTAACATTGCCGAAGTATGAATTTGCATTTCAAATCGTAGGTAAAAACTCCTGAATAAGCTAGTACATTTTATTATTGGAATAACATATAAAATACTTTCATCGAGAAGCTCTGCTGATAGTAAACCAATGTCACAAACCGCTGGCGTATTTAAAAAACGCTAGTCGGAAAGTTATGTGCATCTCTCTGATCCACAAGAACTGGCAGCGCCTTCGGTGACGTCGATGAACGCCGTAGCACTGGTATCTCGGGACTCAGAAGAAAACTGCTTGCCTAATCAGCAAAATTGGAAAGAATGTCTTCTTCTGTTAAGACCATTACGATTCGTGGAAAGGTTAACATAAAACCCGATACCCGATGAAGCACCACCTCAGCACCAACGTAGAACTCTATGTGTGTCACATTATATTTCATGAAACTGATGAGATCGTAGTAAGACAATTACCTTTAATCAAGTGGAATTAAAACGATAAACCTTTTCAAATGCATTTCCAACTGAACTAAGGCTGTCTTTTCAACGCCCTCTTGTCGTTCCTTCTCTCTCAAAAGATTTTCGTAATCTTTTTCTATTCGCTCATAAGCGGCCTCCATCTGAAGAAAAAAATATGGAGAAAAGATTATATTCAGCACAGGCAGTTATAATCACCTGTTGTAATTTAATGAGTTTCTTTTTGCTCGCTTCGATTTCACGTTTCAAGTGTAGATTTTCTTCACGCAATGACTGGATCAATTTCTGATTATTCGGTACCTAAAAATCCTAATTTTGCACGAAACTGATAAGAAAATAAGAAACTTGGCAGGAGAATCCAGCTGATGATCATATGTTTGTCTGAACAAACAAACAGACTGTTTGTTACACATTATATTTGTTACATTCACATTTAAAAAAAAACTGAGTCCCAGTGATTTTTCATGTATAAAATTGTTTACGCATTTCATGCAACAGAATCGAAGTGAAAAAGGTATCACTTAAATTTTGATTACTCATATACCTATGTAAAAGTTCCAAAATTTACACACTCTCTGAATCCCGATGCTACTTGACTGGCCCTCCTGCTGCTCGCACGATCCGAATCCTGAGGCCATTCGACTCGGAAACTGGTTTACGGATTGATGGACGTGACTAGCCGAACTGAATACTATCGCTACTGTATTAACATTATACATCAATCTATATAATAATAAAAATGTTTCGTAGCACGAAAAGAACTTAAAAAAAGTAACAATGAAATGAAAAAAGACTACAAAGAAGAGGCGTAAGCAAACATACGGCAATAATGAAGAAGACAACAAATGAAAGAAAACGAATTCTATGGGGTGAACAGAACCAATGAAGAGGAAAAAGGTATCTCACCACGAGTGGAGTCTGTGCTTGCTTTACTATTTTATTGCTATTACATTATAACAAATAGAGAAGAAAACGAAACAACAAATAATAAAAGACGGATGGGGATCGAAGAGGAATGTTGGAAATTTCTACGGTAAACTCACTAATCAGGCGGTTTGTCGGATATGGCAATGAGACACGGCTGCGAGTGGCTCATAGGATGTGAACGGCCTGCTGATGGCGCCAGTGAAATGGATGAAGCACCACTGCAGTTATTACCGAGATAACTTTAAAAATTGAAGAAATAGAAAAAAATGAATAACAAAGCAGTGACCATCAACTCAAACAAATGCGGGAGTTCTAATATTCAAAATATTGATCGGTTGATACATTTAAGCTTGATTCGTGAAACCAATCAGTTGGAAATTCGAATAATTTTATCACGTAAAAGTTTACCGAATGCTATTAAGATGTGGATTTATTAAGACCATGAAGATTCTGTAGAGGAAAAAATACACTCACTTACGGTGGAGGAGATCAAGAAAATAACTTCAATAGGAAACTTACTGGCTTTCTAATTTACTGTTGTTGTTTCTCGATTGTGTTTTCGCTTGTGATGACGTCACAGGAATTCGTTGTTGTTGTAGTTTCACTTGATTCTGATATTTTTCTAGCATCATTTGTAATTTCCTTTCACCGTCATCACCTAAACCATTAAATTACAATGAAAATGTAATGGATCGAAGAAGCACTACTCTTTAAAATGACCAAAAGTACAACATCTAATTTTAGGACTACAAATATCTGTCAACGTTTGAACAAACCAATAACTTGTGTGACTAGGTGTTCATACGGAGCAGCTAATTGAAATACCGCTTCCCAATGAACCCTTGGTCTCACTATTGCTCTAGGATGACCATATGCCTGCTTATTCAAGGTAGGTAGCTTGAAAGCAGAATAATATGAACGTATAGAAGTAATAAATTATCCACTGATGTAATCCATGAAATTCGTTTATCACCACCAATAATGGCCCCGTTAATTCATAACGCCCCTTGAGGACAATAATACAGCTTCATAGCGAACTGGATCAAGCAACTATACGGACACTATAGTGTCTATGTTTAGTGGGTTCCAGAGTTTTCTACCGCACTATGCATACTCATTTGATAGCTAATGGACACCAGATCAAAGTGATAGGGAAGATAACAGAAAAAGAATCTATAACTTAATAATTCACAAAAACCATTTTTTGAAAAACTTCGCCAGCGAACAATTTGACCAACAATTAAGTGTTATTTTATTTTGTGCAAAATACATCAAAATTCTGACACCAATACATTTTCATAATAGACCATAAAGAATGAAAGATAAAGGATAAAGGATAGAGGATAAAGCTCTCGGCGTTGATCAATCCCTGAGGGATGCGCCATGCATTCGACTCCATTTAGTATCGTTGGAGGTGATTGAATGCATATCTGGCCTTTACAATGACTCACGGTGGCCTGCCGATGTTTCGAGCCAGTGCTGCTATCCTCCCAGACGAGTCTGGTACCAATTTGCCGACCCCGGAGGGATGGAAGGCTTGGTGGGCCATGGGCGCAGGAATCGATTCCACGTGCGCGCCGCAGTGGCGCCTCCAACCACTGCGCCACATGCGCCCTAATGGACCATAGTAACCCACAATAAATAGCAACATACAAATCATTCATCAGCAAGTCTTTTCTGTAATTCGGCCATATTCACAACCCTTAATGCACCCTATTTTTTTTTGAAAAAATACTTTTTACTGCTAAAAAAACGAGAAGTAAGCAGCCGATAAACACGAAATATGGTAGCGGGAAGTCATGGCTTATCGTCAAGTCGAGCGAGCATCACCAGAGTTTCTAGTCGTTCGTGTGCTGCGGAGCATTCAAGGAATACAAAGGCCACTAAGCTTTCCATGCGTGGCTCTTCATTATTTATAGCCTTTCGGCAAAACGAGCACCTATCTGCAGATTAATTCACTGAAGCTAGGTACACCCACAGGTGGCACCTCAGGCTCTTCTGGAGTAAAGCCAAGCTTATTTGTCGGAGGCGACCCCCGCAGGTAAGCAAATCTACACATGCATACATAAATACATTCATACTGAGAGCATGAGTCAAAAAACTAAAAATTGATATTCTTCTTATCAAGTAAACAGAAGTCTGGAATCCCATGTCAAAAAATGATGGCTATTGTTAACGCACAAAAATACAAATGGACAGACAGTGCTCAAAAATTGCACGGATTCCACCACAAGTTTTCAATAGTTTCGTTCGCTCCAAGGACTTTTTATGGTTTTCCACCACACTGGGCATGGATAATTCTCAGTTTGGTTTCATCATGGCTACGTGCGAATATAAATACTTAAGGTGACATAAAAGTCTTGATAGGAACTCCCTTAAGAATTTTCATATCCTTCTATACAACTGTTTTTCGCTTGCCAAATGGGACGTTGGCTTTCCTAGACGGCTACGTTTTTTGTCGTGTCCTATACAGTTCTTCTACATCGGCACTAGTTATGTTCATTAAACTCTCTGTACGAGATCTCTTCCCCATTGAAGCAACCGTCTTGCAGATTTCCCCAGCATAAGGCAAGCGCTTTGATGAGTTCGCATTCCATTAGACTTATCCGTAATGTTATCAATTTACTCGCCCTAATGCGGTCTTCGGTAGCGTGAAGTACAGTAAGAAATACGGCGCAGCAATACAAGTATTCTAGGCGTATTGACACGCCTCCAAACTAGCCAAACCTCCCATTCCACATGGAGTCGTCGAATCGACACTAGAGTTATTTGCGAAAGGGTCCTTCTGTTTCACAATTACTTGTGACTGAATGCTTATCCTTAAAGGCATGGAAACGCTCCAGTGGGCTAAAGCTTAATTCCAGGCAGAATCATCTCGACTCTCATTCAACATTTATGAGCGAGAAAAAGTCTTCAAGTGACCGTTGCACCCCCACAAAAACCCGAAAACACTAGTGCACTACAAATACCGATAACCTTAGTTAGTGCAAGAAAGTATCAAGAAACAGCGTGTAAGGGAGGCTAAACATGCGGATCATAAGAGGGTCACAAGAAGATCAGTGACATTAACCTTCTAGAAAAATCATGCATAACTCTACACCACATAAGGATTCTTGACTTTTGGAGTTGTGCAGTAATTAAGCATGTAGAAGCATATTAAACAAGTCTGGTGTTAAAGGCACATAGCTTTACAGAAAACCTCAACTCATCATTAATTATCCTCTTTGCTAAAAAATAACTCAATGGTTTGTTTCTTATAAAACAAATAGTAAGCAAGAACAGCTACTGTTTACAAATTTAAGGTGATATCCAACCCTTCAGGTGGCAGCGGTTTTCTGTTGAACCAGATGTAGACGAAGCTTGCTGAAGTTGTTGCTCCTGTTGCTGTTGTTGATGCTCTTTCCATAAACTGTGGAGCATTTTGGACTCGCCAAGGTGCATAGGAGACACTGCGTTAATCCTCCGACCATCCAATTCGGCAGACCGGCCTCGACTATTCCTTTCCGCCGATTCCATGCCTAGAATCTTAGTCTCGAACAAATGACTCATAGCAAGAGAAGAAAACAAATGCGCCATAGAGAACCATCAAAGCAGAGTGAGAGGTGAATAAAGACTGCAAATGATAGGTTTGAAGAAAATTAAGGTAGGACGAAATATACGCCACATAAAAATGGGATACACTGCATACATGCTGCAAATTCTACAATAAAATCTGTATTAGATGGAAGAGTTCAACTCTTTCACTAAGTTTCTAAGGCACACACAAATTATTGAGGTGTGGTGGGAGAGCGTGGGTAACGCAATGATTAGTTGTACCATCGATCAGGAAGCAAATGCAGGCGCTAGTTCGACTCCCACCAAAAAGCTCCAGTCCATGCCGGAACGTCTTATCCCGGCCATCTCCAAGATTGCGAGAAGAATCCAATCGATAGGCATTCTCGGCATTAATGAAGAAGACAAAATCCTCAAGCAATAGTCGAAACAACATGCAAAATGTTCGGAGACCATTGTGGACGATGAATGCGTAAGGAAAACAAGCAGAATAAGAAGTGCTAGGATCCAAACAGTAAATGTGATGAGGGGGCCCCCTTAAAAGGTAAAAAACACAGCAGATGATTAACAGATTTATTAGTATTTCTGTGTATTTCTACTTTAAACTAAATGAAGAACATGCAGATGAACAATAAACCTTCACCTGGCTTGAAAATATGTTCCACCCTTACCGAAACAGAACTGAAGACAAAATAACATAAAACAATGAAATAACTTGACTATTGATTATCGCGACGACTCGCTCGGCTTTACGAATCGCCGTCGCTCGCCCATTTCTAATTACAACGCAGAAAGCAGCACGTTTAACAAACTCTCTCTAAAAGAAAGAAGCACATGATACTAATCGTCCATCGTATTGCTCACAACATGAAGAAAGCCTGCTTCTGTATCCAAAAGATTATACGAGAAGCATAGATAAAGAAAGCACTCAATAAATAGGTAAAGTGAGAAATAACTTCTTTCTCGAGTCAGGCAGTAGATATAACAAAACTGAAGTGATGGTCAATCAAAGAACGAAACAGGTGAAACTGCTGTTTTCATAAAGTGGGCCAGGCATCTGGACATGACAAGAATGCGATAAAACCGTGCAAAACTGCATCAGATTCAAAACGGAGCACTTAAAAACAAACAGAATGTAATCAGCAAATACGTCGACAGATTTCACTGAAAACCCTTGCAACTCCAAATACGACAAGCAGGAGGTAGTTTTTTTTTTTCGTGAATGGATAACCCGTCGTATTAAGATCAGTACTCTTCTATTCCTATTTCTAAGCGTGAATGTAAAGTAAGCAGGTCGATTACTAACAAGGCTGAACCCCGGGGTAGAACTCTTGAAGTAGCAGCTGCAGCAAGTACTAAAGATGGCTAACAAACCTGCAGACATATTCTTAAGTAAAAAGAAAAACTAAAAAGTATAACGATCAGTAACGGAATGAAGGATGGAAAAAGTGAACAGGAAAAAAAAAATCCGACACAACGTGTTTCGTTCTCAAGTTCTTTTTTTCTTCATCTGCAGAGAAGTCGTACGACAAGAAATGAGACTAGAGCCTTGCGCCTCCAGAGTTTACATCATTATTCAACTCAGAGAGCATTTTGTTTCCACCTCATCCGACTATTCAACGAGTTGTGTATCCATCATCAACATGGATAAGGACATTCAAGAAACACAACGGATATGTACAACGCCGACAGCGTTTGGCTTGTAAGAGCTTGAAAAACAATTAGCTTATAGATCCCAAGTCTACGTAAAACATGATAAAGAAGGGTAACTTGGCCTGAATGAGCGAAAATGGATTTCGTTTCAATGTGACACGGCACTGTAAGTGGTTCTAACGGTAACGCCAGATGAGAAGGAGGAGAACTTCCCAAGTGACGTCAGTAACCGCGCCGACAATCGCGCAGTAAAGGTGATGGGATAGGCAACTGAGTATCGATTGATTGGCCGCCGTGGCCCGTCACCAGTCCAATTGCGCGTGCTCGTTTGGTGGTCGCATGGTTTTAGAAGCGGCTGCGAATGACAAGAATAAACCGGAGACTGATGCAGCACTTCTACTTCTGAATCAATTTCAAGGGTCGATTTAACAGTCTGGATTTTATTCCCCTCACATTCTGCATATATTTTTGAATAAATTACGAGAACCGCGATACAATTGGTTCGACGAGTGGGCGCAATTCTGGTGATGACAAGGATGAATAAAAATCTCCTTTTTTAAATTAAAGATTTGCTCCCCTTACCTGTCAAGAGGAGATCTCACTCGAGAAAGAAGCAACCGATTCGATGGAATCGAGACATGAGCGAAAGGGGTGAAATTGAAACAGTATCTTGTTCATTTAATAACAGCTGCCTATGAACGCTGCTAGAAAACTTCTCTGCTTATTGAACTGGTCAGGAGATTCCAGTAATCGACGTCAGCGCGTCGAGTCACTCTTCTTTTTTTCTGATTTGTTATTTTCGAAACGCATGTGATGAAGAAACCAGCGATGACGAACATCCGAACGAGCCCAGTGCATCAGTGAATAACCGGTGTAGATTCTGTGCAAAGCATTAGTTTCTCAACAAATTTTGTTCAACATTTCATTTACTGCCAAGTGTTCTCTCCCGTTGACGTACTATGTGCCAAGGTACTATATCAAGCTATTATGCGAAATGCAATCAGAAGTGTGCTGAGAAATAGACAACTTCTGTTCAGAGAGAACTCCTTGCTATGATTGTCCATGCTTTCTACTTCTCATGCGGTGATTTCGTCAGTGTTCGTTTTAATATAGATCTAGTGGTGAACTGTCCATTCACAACATTCAAGCCTCGTGCAGATAACGACGTGGTAGCTCTCAAACACTTACTCTCCACTGTTACTGTTTCATTGGCTATACAGTATCCTATTACTGTTCTATCGCACAACCTGTTATCTCGGCAAGAAGTATTTGTTGTGAAGATGTAGCTTATTTAGTGATGGAAACGTCTTCGAAAGCGTACTACCTGGTTCACCGTTCCATGCTACAAGGCTCACCAAGTTGGCATTGCATCACTTGCACTCACACAGGTGCATTTTTACTTTATTATTTCTTCGCTTCGTAACCAGTTTATACAATATGTTGCGTCCGCTGTCTCCTCAATTCTCATAGTAGAGTCCGGTTCTCTCTTTTTTCATCATACAATGTAGTTTCAATGGTATCTGGAAAGGTGAGGGCCGTTCTCGTCGTGTTCATTCATCGTACCGCTGCGAAAATAATTCGTGTTACGAAGAAATTCTATCGAAGTAATATTCTGTCGTTGAATATTTTACACTAAAAGATTGTCTGCCCTTGACCAGATATATTCTGGCTACTTAACTGCTCGCTAGAAAATTGAAGATGCAATATTTTTTCCTTGTAGGATATACTTTTTATCCCACTAAAATCATTAACTGTGCTCTTCCTCTATCTGGTAAACACTGGAACGTATTACAAGCGCTATGAACTGTGTCTTTTTTCAGTGGCACTGAAGAGATCCAGTATATTCCTTACAACATGTAAAGTTGGGGTCAACGATGGAGAGAGAGAGGGGGAAAAAAGAGACATGAAGAGAGATAGAGGAATGGAGAGATGACCATCAACTATTGTTTGATTTTGTGTGCATATACCATGACTGATAAGGGTAATTCCTCACACTATCACCGAGAAACTCAAGTTGTAACATTCTTACATACTGCGATGACGTCAACGTCGAATCATCTGCAAATTGTTAAATACAAAGTTCATTAATTGCTGTCATAGATATTTCAAAACCGACTTTCTTTTAACTTCGGTATCACTAATCAACGCGTACTCATTCTTTGATGAAGTTGATAAACAATTTTCATTCGGCTAACGCTTCGACGTCTTCGTCTTCATCAAAGCCAATGTTCCATGTCGGTGGCCCTCATCGAAGACTTCATAGATGTTTTTTTTATTCTAGATTTTTAATGTATGCATTTAGCAATCACGGAGAGCAGTAACGGTTTCATAACACTGCATATTTTCCCTCTAACGGTTTCGTATTCGCTAACAACAAAAAAAAATCTGCATCGCTTTGAATAATCTGTTTAAAGCACAATTGTTACAAAGCAAACAATGGTGTGTAAACACATAACACCGTTCGAACTCTTGGAACAATGTCTTTTCACAGACAGATTGGTGGATCCCAGTCTATACAGTAATGAATTTCTTTTTCCAGATTTTCACACTTCATGTCATTTTGTCGTCTTTTTATTAAAAAAATAAATAAAAAAATATTTGCAGCGTTATTTTCGCTTGTGTAGCATTGAGGGTTTAACTGAACAACAACAAGTGGTAGTTTGATGATACATCTTATGCAAGAGGTACTAGAAGACGATTTAAACTCGAGCTCGTCACGGAACCCACGTGTCATCAATTTTTCACCTCTCACTTTCTCTTTATTCATTGAATCCTAAATAAAAGCTCCACTGTCATTTATGGCAAAGAAATAATTCTTTCAGTGTTCAAGACATAGCTGTTTTTGTTTTTTGCACAAATTTTATAATAATTGTAAATACACGTAGTAATTCCCAAGACCGACTTTCTATTAACCTCGGCATTGATTGACAATTCGATGTTTTTCTTCAATAAGCAGACACGAGGTTGTTATTATAGAATTTATTGGGATACAATAGCTGGTGTTTCGGCGGTTTCGTCTTCTTCGGAGCCGTTTATTTCTTGTAAAGTTAGTTGGTAGATGGCAGCCGCACAGAGTACTACATGGGCGGGGACTGGTTCTTTATCAAATTTATTTGTTAAGCCTTATCTGCTAAGGTTATGAAAATGTTTGACTGAGTAGATCGCATCACATTTTGACTTTTCCCAATAAACCCCAATGTATCCCAATAAATTCTATAATAACAGCCTCGTATCTGCTTATTGAAATGAAACATCGAATTGTCAATCAATGCCGAGGTTAACAGAAAGTCGGTCTTGTGAATTCCTACGAAATTCTACTGTTTATTAGAACTTTTAGTTTAGGTGTGTTCAACTAGTAAAATCAATAGAGCCATTAACGAAAACTGTATTGATTTATAATTCGATGTTTTTCTTCAATAAGCAGACACGTTGGGATTTGTTGGGAAAAGTCAAAATGCGATGCGATCTACTCAGTCAAACATTTTCATAACCTTAGCAGAAAAGGCTTAACAAATAAATTTGATAAAGGACCAGTCCTCGCCCATGTAGTACTCTGTGCGGCTGCCATCTACCAACTAACTTTACAAGAAATAAACGGCTCCGAAGAAGACGAAGCCGCCGAAACACCAGCTATTGTATCCCAATAAATTCTATAATAACAACCTTGTGTCTGCTTATTTATCCCAATAAATTCTATAATAACAACCTTGTGTCTGCTTATTGAAGAGAAACATCGAATTATAAATCAATACAGTTTTCGTTAATGGCTCTATTGGTTTTACTAGTTGAATACACTTAAACTAAAAGTTCTAGTAAACAGTAGAATTTCGTAGGAATTCCCAAGACCGACTTTCTGTTATTGGGATACAATAGCTGACGCTTCGGCGGTTTCGCCTTCTTCAGAGCCTGGAAAAGTCAATTTGGCAGCTATTATATCCCAATAAGTTCTCTAATAACAACCTCGTGTCTGCTTATTGAAATAAAATATCGAAGTAAAATTTCGTTTGAGATGGAGTGATTAAGGTCAGTGAGTAAATTTTATGCTGCCTGGTAATTTTTTTGTGTGATCATCAGAACAGGCCTAGATGGTATGGGCTCGACATCGTTGATGTAATGCCTAAGCGCTTTTCCGACTTAATTGACGCGGTAGGCTCGAAATCTAAGTAGAACGATGTCGCCGCCGTCCATTTGCAGATCGTTTCATCCGAACGTGCTGTGTCTGAACATGAACTTTGTTCTGCTAGCGAGCGTACTAAGGTCTGATGTTGGCATCCAACAATAGTGCCATCTGAGTGAGTAACCATAGCAGAGACGAGATCTGTAGTGTTTATGCTTCTCTGCGTGTTGGCGGCGGCTGCCACGGTGACGACGACGACGACGACGACGACCACGGCGACGACGACCACGGCGGCTGCTCCTGCGGCGGTCCCTCTCTTGCTCGCCCGCCGAGTCTACTGCAACGGCGGCGACAGCTGCGGCGTCAGCGTCGGCGGCATCGGCGTCGTCGATGACGCGCGTGTGTGTTGCGTCGCGGCGACAACTCGTCGGCCTGTCCGTCGGGCGCCCTCCTCGGCGCCACTGCACGGCGCCACCATCCTACGATCACGTCTCGTTCTTCACTCATGAAACCAGAAGAGTCGGCGCAAAATTGATCGCGTCCACAGAGACGCAGAGGTCTGGAGCGCGTCGCTCATGGTCTGCTTCTCTATGCTCTGGTGCCGCTCTGCCCAACATCGACGTTATCCAGGCTCCACTCTCTCCAACATAGCCCTTACGTCCTCCTCCTCCTTCGGCGGAGCTTCAACAGCAACGGCATACCAGTTGTTTGCTATGGGATCGATCCGATTTTATCAGAAGCAGATCTAGTTGTTATTTCGTCTACTAGCCTTTTTCTCGACTTCTCTTCACTGGAGCTTGTTTTTCGAGCAGCTCATTCGTGGCTATTTGTCGACAGGATATCTGTATCTAACACACACACACACTTTAACACACACTTTTTTGTTTCCAATGACTTACACTGCTCAGCACTAAAAGGATGACATCGCATCAGTCATGTTGAGTGGTATGCTAAATGAACGTAGCCTGCATACGGAATCATGCAGCGTAACCTAAACCTCTATAAGAAGTTGAAAGTTTTCACTGTTGTCATCTTGGTGAGAGCAACAACGAATCTACAGTACATCGTACACTGACGCATCGGCTTACTGGACACTTAGAATTGGTTTTTTTTCTGTGTGTGCCGTATTGATCTCGGTTGCCGTCGGTAAAAGCATTTTAAATTACATCATTTAGTAACCGGTACACACAGTGTGATAGAATTTGATGACGTAATGACCATAATGTGTAGTTTTGCCAGTAGTAATCTCAGTTGCTTCCACCACTCGTAGGATCTGCGTGGAAATGCTTTTTTTTTTCCATTCGTGTTCCAGGGGCACGTGGTCTTAAGCCACTTCTTTGAAAGTGCGATATTTTTAGAACAAAGTTGGGCCAATTTTTAGAACAAAGTTGGGCCATCTTTATATTTTCACAACGTTTCATTGCAGTGATTTTGCGGTTATTTTTACATTGCAGGTTATATTATGATTTCGTCCACTATTGTTAATCGATAATATTTAAGAAATGCTTAGTTCAAAAAATTAATATTCACTGGGCTTTCACAGTGAAATGTTAATGGATGGAGCTATTGATGTCATGAGCCTTGACGTAGACACAGCAGCTGAAAGCGAAGCGCAATAGACGATTGAGCGCATGGCTAGATATTTGCTGAATCACCATATATTCATTATATATATATATATATATAATTTCTATTTGTTTGCGAACAAGAAGAAGTAAGGCGGCGAGTTAGGAACCACGTTGAAACCTGAACTAAATTTGGGCAGTAATTCTTTCGAAATCGAGTGTAAATCCCAGTGTTCCAATTATTCTCCGTCGATGCTATTCATTCAGATTTTCTGCCGAATTACTTAAATATTCATCTGATACTAGCCGATAATAAATATTATTATCAACCTCGTGTAAGCTCATCAAAGAAAGAATTCATCTGATAATTTTTTTAAGAGTACTAATATAACATCGTTTCCATCAGGAAGCCTAGCTAAGAGTGAACCAATACCAGGATCCATCACTGTCCTGGTATCAATGTCGCAGGCAAATCTCCCTCTGCTCCACCAGAGCTGCGACTGCTTGTCGTGCTGATGACTTGGGGCAGACTTTGGCCAGGTTGTCCTCAGGATTCCATCGAACCCCAATGGCTTATCCAGCAAATCTCCGAAAAATAGTGATAATGTTGGGACCCGCACAACTGGTGAGGACGAGCCGTTCAAGTTTAAATAATTAAGTAAGTAATATAACTGCGTTAATATTATGACACTTAGGCACAGGTGTGCGCTTTACGCCTATAAAACAGCTGCTTTTTTCATTATGTATTTCCCTTTTCCACTGCGCGTCATGTATACGGGAAAACATCTTTGCCGTGTGTCAGTACTGGCTTTGCTTCTTTTTTTTTATTTTTCGCATTTTTTTTTGAGTTCCTATAAGTTCCTGGCTGTAATTCGCTTGTAGTCGTATTAATCGTTGAACTGATTCAAACGAGAGCCACTAAAATCTCCCTTCTTCCGTGTCGCTAGCCAGAGCTGCCAAATGGCCTCTGCTTGCTTGCTCAACGAACACTATCACTATCACAACCCGTACCATTACCTTTACTTCTGCTTTTTGTTTTTTTTGGAAAAAGTACACTCACAGGTAGCTTACGGGGCTCTCAGAAAAGGCAGACACAACGTATTCATTTGTTCGCGGTGACCCCGAAACGCCCGCTGTATAATTTCCAGTTTTGATTGTTAACTTTTGGCTGAAACAACAGGCAAGGCACGATTTGCATTGACGCAAACGCGTACACTCACCTGTGCATAATTGTAATGTATTTTAAGCTTATACGAAGGCTAACGTTAACCCGGCTATGAGACAAGGATTCAATTTTTATACTCACCTACGTTTAAAGATGAGCACATGGTGCTCCGCATCCGCATTCATCCCTGTATGCGCCATGCAGAGATTTGTTTTATTGCCATGCGACTGCCATACTCGAAACTGCTCATCTGAGGAAGATTTGTGGTGTAAGCCGTTGTCCTATAAAGTTATACTAAATGGTTACAATCAATCGTCGCTTTTTCTTTCTTGTTATTCGCTGAAGTTTTCTGTATATTCTCAAATATGCGTTGTAATTTGTTTCAACTAATTATTTAAGTCGATGTCATCTCTACTTTATAAGATGATTTACTTTGTAAGCTATGGGAAATACCTATGACGTACGTTGTTTTGAACAAGTATTTCGAGGGGGTCATGTTTTCTCTGTTGTCCACGCAGTAACTCTGCCCCACGGGTTATGTACTTGATGGTAAGCATTGCCAAAAGAAAGAAGAAGCAGTTGCAACTAAAACAAAACAACAAAATCAATCGGCGAAGTATCCATGTGTTTGTTATGTGCTTGTTTTCGATCTACCTTAATTCGAATTTTCTTTAGGTATTTTAGACCTTCAGAGCAGTGATAGTTATTTTCAGTTAGTAGCAATTAACGTCCTTCCATGTATTTTGTTTTACAGAACACGTATTATTTTTAAGACTTTTAACGTATGTTGTCGATAGAGAGAACGATGCATTATTGTTGGTCGATGATTCACAGGACCGCTTTTGAACTAACCTTGGTATCGATCAATAAATCGTGTTCTTCATGAGTTTGTTAAAATAATGCTTAATAAAGTATTTATTTCGCATTGACTAACATTTCGGCAGGTTTCATATTTTTCAGAGCCTGAAAGGGGTCAAATTGATACGCCGCCATGTGTTCAGCGAAATGCTTTCATAAGCTCGACGTGCGAACCCCGAGCGTTATTTTTTAATTGTATGGGAAAGAGCTTCTTTTAACACTTACGTTTATATTTCAAAGTCCGATTTTTCTTTAGCCTTGATATGACTGATCAATATGTATTTCTTCGTTGATAAGCTAACATGCTCAGTCGAAGAACGGTTTTTTGTCAACCTCCTTTCACCCTATCACTAATAAAACAATGCTTAATTTTTTCATCATAATTTTTCCATTTACTAAAAAAAAAATGGAGAAAGAATCGCATGGGGTTTCCATACGGCTGAAGAATGTGCACGTTTTAGCTCAAAAGAAAAACAAAATGTCAGTTTTCGCTATGAATTTCACAAGTGTTAAAGTGACCATCGATTCCAATTTCATTAAGAATAAAGAGCGTTAGTGGCGGCGAAGTGGTTCTGTCGGTTTAGTCTAGCCGTACATGATCATCTATTGATTCGTTGGTTATAGTGACATCTCCGCCTAGTGTGTTGTTGGCCCATCGATTTGCGCCAGTTTTGTTGTTTCCGATAACTTGGTTATATATACACATTCGAAATGACGTTTTGGATTTAATATCTTCAGAATCAATTACTGTAGTAGTTTTACTGAATTGCCAGTACAGTGACTCTGTGCCAAGTACAAATACGCAATCGATTCAAGTACTTATCTGTTCTGTGTTTCACATAGTAACCTGCCGTGAAACGCGTAGTGGGCAGTAAATAAAAACAAACCTAACATCATCGATTCTCTATTGATTAGCTTGTTTATTCTATTCTGTAAGATTATTCACGTGTTTATGTGTCGTTTTAGATGGCTATAAACACTAGGATTAATTATTTTTCAAATGGCTTACAAGAAATCCTCCACGGATATCCCTCGTATAAATGTATTGCAAGAAACCAGATGGTGTCTGCCAATGTTTTGACTGAGAAATCCGGATCGCGCTTCTTTTTCCTTTTCATGTCTCCGTTTTCCTTTCCGGATTTGGCAGTATGTTTTCTTTCATTCCATACAAACATATATTTATCGGATTTTATCATTATCATTATTTGTGAAACGCTAATCTATTGGAGTTAGCAGCATTCATATGCTGAACGATGTAATAATTTGGCTGGCCTCCACTAATTACAAGTTGTGATGCTGGTGTTAGCCGTGACAGTATGTTCATGACTATCGTCACGAGTGTATCTGATATTGTAGATGATGTTAGCCAAAACGAGAAAGAATAACGCAGTGGTTAGTGAGGTAATGGATAAGGAAGCAAAGTACTCTGGTGCGACCCCTTTCCAACGCTCTCCTCCAATCCACGTGGGAACGCCTTAGTTCGGCTATCTCTTCTTGGATAACATTCAGCTAAATTCTAAAGAAGACGAATTCTTCAGGTAACAGGCGAAACAACACTCGGAATGTCCGGAGACCTTCATGGGCGATGAATGTAAGCAAGGCGACTCGAAAGCGAGTAGTGCTGGGACCCGCATATGGGGTGTGATGACGGATCATGCTATATAAAATAAACTGGCCAGAACTTCTAAATTTAAATTGAAGAAGAGATGCATGTTTAATAGAGACTTTCTGCTTGAATGTTCTTAGTTGTAGGCTCACGGTTTCCAAGATTCCTTCCGATGATGCAGCCGCGTGACCGTTGTCCTAGGGTGCGACCATTGATCGTTACACGACAATTGGCTATCGATTGGCTAAAATGTTCGATTCTGTTCAGAACACTGGCAAGCGTTTATCTCTCTGTCCGTGTAGTGTTCATATCACACTGAGGCTGGAATCTTAGTGATTCGTGCTTTGAGAAAATATTTCCTCTTGTGTCATTCGGTCGATTAATGTTGAATGTTGTGAGGCTTCTAATTCCATAACAGATCGCTTTTCACGTCACACAAATTATGCGTATGGCGGTCCTCATTGTGCTTTGCTATTCTGATTTTGTCTTTTGTTCTTCCTCTTTATCGTTCTAGTCAGAAATTTACTTAACGATGCAATTTTCTAACGCTGATTCGAAATCGTTAGAGATCATAAACAAAAACAAAGCGTGTTGTAGATCCGGATTATTGTTGTCGCCTGGTCGGCAACATGGATCTCGAACGAAGTCTCCCCAATCTGAGTATCGATGATATGCCATGGCGATCACACGACCAACCTCAGCAGGTACGGTGACACTCGTTTCTTTTTTAGTAAAAATCAATTTAAATATTTTCAAAAAATCTTAATTTAACTTAAATTTTTATTTTTTAATTTATTTTTTGTTTTTTAGTTTTTGTTTCAAACTTAATTTAATTTAAATTTTTAATTAGCTTTAAATTCATTAAATTTATTTTATCTTTTTTTTTGTCACTTTTCATTTTTGGAAGGTTTTTATTTCTATAATTGTACGTGGTTTTGGTTGTGATTTTACGACTTCTGATGAAATGCCATCAGAACAAATCATAAGTAATGGTAAGAAATGGCACGTTGAGAGTACTGACGGAAATTGCATTATGTGAGAAAGAGTAACGACGGAATATCTCTGCGCAGCTGTTTGCGCGTGTGCTTACGTCGTACTCGGCACTGAGAAAAAGAACTCCTAGTGGTGACGAGCTTGACTGCCACTTCTGTTTTCATTGTGTCAAAGTCGTGTCAGCAACGATACCGATTGGTGCCGAGCAAATAAGGGCCTCTGTACAGGACTGTTTATGAACTTTTCAGGGTACCCTATATTTGAGAGAGAGAGAGAGAGAGTGGCTGTCGAGTTTTTTCATTGTCGTTGTTTTCTTCCGCTCCCCCCTCTTCCTTCACTATTCCGACACGATCGCGCCCAACTCGTCGTACGGTAACACCGTTCCTACACACAAGGTCCAACGTTGGCTCTTTAGACGCCACAGCAACCAGTTTCGCACATTGATTCTTATGGCTTTCAGTAGAAATTCTGTTCGCCTTCTTGATCGCGTATATTTCGTTTCAATAGTGTTATTCTTGTGCGATGAAGCAGCTGAATAATATGTGTAAGGCTGTAGTGTTGCTATGATGCTACAGCGATAAGTCGCAAAATTAGTGACGACTTTCACCCAACTGCAGTCACCCGCGTATAAACACGCTATACATTGGCGACTGCTGTCGCATGTACTTTTCACATTGATTCTTTGCCCATTTTGCAGCTTATCGATTCTACTTGTTTTTCATCGCATTTTCATTGCACTCTATCTATCACCGTCACTGCTTACGTTTACTTATGTCTTTCGACCATTTTTGTCGGCTCATTACCAATTTCGTGTGTTTGTTCTTCTTCATTTTTTTTTTGAACTGAAATTAGCTGTATCCGTTACAAAGTGCAATGGGGCTGTTTTCTGCGTTATACCATTTCCGTGAGAGCGTATGTAGTAAGTAAGTAAGTAAGTAAGTAAGCAGTGGTTAGAGGTGCATTGCAGTACATATCTGATCTTGCTGGCACATTTTGAAGTTGTTACCACGACCAACTTTCTATCAACCTCGGCAGTGATCAAGTAATTTTTTGTATTCTTGTTGAGCAAACGCGAGGTGTTATTATTATTCTTTATTCACAAATAAGCTGACGTTTCGGCGGACTTCGCCTTCCTCAGAGCCGCTTTCTATGAGGTCATAGAATTATACAAAGCGGCTCTGAGGAAGGCGAAGTCCGCCGAAACGTCAGCTTATTTGTGAATAAAGAATAATAATAACACCTCGCGTTTGCTCAACAAGAATACGAAGAATTACATATTGGATCGTTGGTTCGATTTCGCCCGTCCGGCCTACCAAGCCCTCTATTTCTCTGGTGCCGGTATATTGGTGTCAGACTTGTTTGGGAGGATAGCAGCACTGATTTAATACTTCGGTGGACCCTTGCCAGTCATTGAAGAGGCCAGATATACATTCATTCACCTCAAACGATACTCGATCAAGTGGAATGCCTGCCGCATGCCTCAAGGATTGTACAATGCCGAAAGCTTTATTCTTTATTCTTTTACTATTGACGTATTATGTTATAGAGGTGGCTTAACCTCACTAATAATAAGAGAAGCTATCATAATGGTACAGAAATAACTGTGTATGCGGTGTTTTTTGTTCTTATGATCCAGTTTTCATTACTTTCTTTGAAGAACGTTTTTGTCTCACTTTATAAAATTATTTACAAGGAGCGTGAGAGATTAGTGCGTGGGCTATACTAAAATGTGCCTCACTTTCTTGGTCGCACATTGACCAGCTATGATTATTTAACCATTTTTTTTACCACCTGATTGTTTAATCCGTATTAATCTCTTATCGTGTTAGTCACTCTGATAAGGCATTTCTTGTAATCTTCTGTGATTCAGTGCTCTTTCATTCAGAGGAAAAAGACCTACTGTAGAAGATTGTAACTGAGGATAGATCCCACGACCGACTTTATTAACCTCGGCATTGATCAAATAACTCTATATGTTCTTGTTGAGCAAATGCGAGGTGTTATTTTATTCTTCGTTTAAGAACAAGCTGACGTTTCGGCGGATTTCGCCTTCCTCAGAACCTGGAAAGGTCACGTTGGCTGCAATCTACTTGGCGAAACACCTTCATAACCAAATAGAGAAAATGCTAAACCAAGATTTTAACCACATTGAACACAGAATAGCTTCTTTGCACACCGAAATGAGGATTTCGAGTGGAAACCACTCGTTTCTACTCCCGATGTAGAGGCAATGTTGTAGCACGAGTTTCTGCTAACTAGTATTACCATGAGGGCCAGCGTGTGCTCTTCAAGTGGGCGTATGACATTCACAGGCAGCGTCCCAGATGCTGTTCCAAACGACTCTTTTTGAGTGGCAGAGCCTACTCACATGATGTGAATGATTTTTTTTAGATTATGGGCTAGATTGGAGTTTTTTTTAGGTCATTTCCGAACTTGGCTAAAAGGTTCTAACCGGTGGCTATTCTTCGACCTAGACTTGTTCATACTCTGAATTGTTCCTAGTTCTCAGGAATCACCTCCACGGCAAGATCTCCGGCCATCAAACGCAGCTGGAAATAATGATATTTGCTGCTCATTTGCTTTGCAACCATCGGTTCCAAAAAACGCCATTGCCCATTGTGCACATGATGAGCGAATGTTGCAGATAACTAAAATGATTACGTGATACAGCACGATTGTATTCAAGTGAGCTAATAAGCTTCTTAGGAACTCAGGAAAATGATCGGAAACGAAACGTGTTCACACTGTATAATGTGTTTAATGAACCCACACTACTAAATACGAATTTAGTGTACGGGCGTCTAATTGCCGTTTCACTTTCGAGTTTCCTAAGTCGTTTGTTGTCTGAACTATTTTCAAGCGTCAACACTACATGTATGCCTTTAAGAAAGTTGTTAAATTGTTTTCGATCTTCTTGAACCTTCATCCTTTCTTTGTGGTAAGTTATTCATAGGAATCACTGGAAATTTATCACGTATGCTGCTTTGACGTGCGCTAGAGTTTGACACGTTACTACGTCCTAACGTTTTTTTTTCGTGTGTCTCGTCGTAGTCCATATTTCACCACGCTGTGATGTTTTTAGGCGTGGGCTTCTGGCATGCCTGGCGGAGGAGCATCGGGCGGTCAGGCTGGATGGGGTCACATGTCACCACAACAAATGCGAAATCCATGGCAAGATCCGAACGCTCTCGGTATGGATACGCGTCTTTCTAATGATAGTAGAAAAAAAACCCACAGTTTTGTGTTTCATATTAGTATTAATAAAGAGAATATTGCATAAAATTGCTCAACACCTCAAAAATTATAGAATGGGAAGGAAAAAGCAACCAGATAGGTGTATAATCCAAAAATAGATTGGCTAGAAATCTGGTGAATCGTAAAATATGGACTCTTTCTTATTACTTTCCTGCAAAAGTCTTTAAAATTTTCTGTTTTTGTGAAGCTACAAAGATTTCTTCTAGTGAAATAGTGATGACAGAATTACTTTCGCCACATGAATCTTTTACTTCTTAATCATCGTATCTGCCACGATTTAATGTTTAATTAGAAGTGTTTTGCATTTTTAATTGGTAGATATTTCCTACTCTGGTGAAGCTACTGCTGTAACATTACTTTGAAATATAAACACTGTTCAAGGTTTTTCTGGTAAACCAAGGCCTTGAAATACAGCCATAATGATGCTAAGATATGGGCAAAACTCTAAGTTTGGTGAACCTGGAACTTGCGATTATCGTTTCCGATGGATCATGTGAGGCATCTCGATCCAGTTAGTCGCGAGGCTTCGTGGCCCGTTCTCAGGGTGGCGGATGGGAGTTAATCGCAGACGAAAAGCGACCTTCGCATCACTGAAGCGCAGGTGGATCCAGTGAATAACTCACTGTTTCTGCTACGCCGATTTCACATACTTTCTGTATTTACGAGGCGTATTCATGCACGCGTTTGTGGATGTGTTCTAGTTTATGCGGATTGTATTCTACGAGTCAATTCGGCTAAAAGCCTACAATCAAGTGGCAGTTAATTATGTTGGAGGCGGTTAGGAGACGTTTCCAACAAATAAGTGCTAAGCCTATTCTGGGAGAGACTGGTAAGGTAACCATGAGTTATACGTGGGTGTCAAAAAGCTAAAAACAGTAAAATAAACGGGTCTCATTCGCCTGGCTCCAAAGAAGCACCCGTTTCGGCAACGTTGCGTAGGAAGAGTAGGGAGAGGCTAGTGAAATCCCAGGGCCATTCTAACCTGCCTAAATCGCAAAGGGCTAAGGTGACTATCTGTATCTACAATCCATGCACCCTTGCACACTTGCATCTGAGTCCTTGATAGAATACTTGATTAGAATAGGGTACGAGACGAGACGACGCCACACAATCAACGCCGTCTATGACACCGCAGAAGAACTGTTTCTGGGAGTATGCGACAGTAGAGGCGTAGGGGGTGTCAGCGTTCTCGTCAACACGAGTTTGTCCATGAACATCGATTCATTCGAACAGTTTACAACCCGAATCGGCCGTACACGATTGAAGAGATGTGGATCAACACTGGCTTTACAATCTTACAATCTTCGCTGCTTACGGGTCTACATCAAACTTTCACAAAGAAGAATTCGGAGCGTTCTGTATGGACTTTGAGAATTTCTACGAAGAATACCGACCGTACATACGTTAAGGTCATCATTGGAGATTTTAACGCTAAAATTATTAGATTTAGAAGAACCTTTGGAGAACGTCATATTGAGACCCACGGATTAGAACTGACCGACCAGGATGAGCGGTTGTCTCAATTTATCACGACAACCGAGATTATCCATGGTAACTTGCAATTCCAGAGGCACCACTCTCAACGCTGGACGTGGGAATCTGCCAATGGAGCACTGAAACGAAATAGACCAGATCATATTAAATCGAAGGTTTTGCCTAACCGATATAACTGTTGTCCCAGTATTTTACACATGATCAGACCACCGTCTCCTTCGTGCAAAATTTTATTTCTCTCGGAAAGGAGAAAAGCCGTTTAATTCAAAAACCGAAGTTCTAGAACCACCATAAACGACGAGTTATTCAATTCACTAGTCGGCTGTTAGAAAGATGCTGTTGTCGATAACATCGACGAAGAATACGATCGACTCATTCGGCATCTTCACATTAGTGCTATAAAGGCTGAGAGTTCGAAAGTCACCAAGAGATGCGTCTCCGCAAACACTCGAGCTGATACGCCAGCGTGGAATCACAAGAGCTGCAGGCAACCGCGAACTAACGTCCAAACTTGCAAAATGATGGAGACACGTGATAGAAGAAAGTGTTAAAAAGAAAAGAGGAGCAGTTATAGTCGAAGCTGCAGATACTTGAAAAGGCATTCGCAGAGCTCACCGAAGCTTCACCAATTACAAAGCTAAGCTGATTGGACTCCGACGCCCAGACGGAACAGTTACAGGCTCCATAAAGGCAATGGAGGAAATCACTCGCGATTACTACTCAGATACTTCAGTAGCCACGTCCTCCAGCCCTCATGTGAAATAAAGGAGGATGGACATGTTCTACCACAGGTTCTTGCTTCCGAAATTCCACATTCCATTTCGTCGGTGAAAAATCGAACAGTACCAGGTCCGGACAGGATAAGACCAGCACACCTGAAGAACCTTCCGGCAATCCGCTTAAGCACATTTGTTCCAATCTTTACACATAAACTGTCTGATTGCAAAGTTCCTGCTTGCTCAGTGGAAGACCAGCAAGACCGTGCGATTGTTCATTCAATAAGGGTGGTCTTCACGGTATCGGCAACTGTCGCCCAATCTGCTTGCTTTCTGTCGTCTAAAAGCTCACTCTAATCATTCTAAATAGGATTGACAGAACACTGGACGAAGGACACCCATGTGAGGAAGCCGGGTTTTGAAAAGGACTTTGTACGATGGACCACATCCACACGATAACGAGACCCACTGAAGTATCGCGAGAGCATAAAAGGCGCACCGTCTCACTTTCATCGATTTAATGAAGTTTTTTGACTCAGTCGAGAGAGAAGTTGTTGTAAAAGTCCGGGACTGTCAGGTAGTCCCTACTCAGTATATAAGGATTCTTCGTCAGCTGTGTAAAAATTTCACGACTAAGATATCACCATTCTACAACGATATAAACATCAACGTCAAATGAGGGGTTAGGCAAGGCGATATCATCTCGCCAAAATTATTTACTGGCATCCTTTGGAACGCCTTGCGAACATCGGGATGGGACAAACATTGGAGTGAAAACCGATGGTCGGCAATTACACCATCTTGGTTTCGCTGATGGCGTCGTTCTTACAACAGCAAACATTTGCGAAGCGGAACGAATGCTTGCCGACTTTGATAAAGTGTGTGAAAAAATGATCTTCGACTAAATCTCACAAAAACCATGTTCATGTGGAACAGATTTGTTTCGTATGCGCCATTCGCTCTGATCGAAATATATATCTGCGAATGCTCGCTCCATTTACGTCTATCTAAATCGGGAAATCAACATAGTGAACAACTTAGCTCCGGTGTTGAGTGGAAGGAAACGAGCTGTTTGGGGAGTTTTTAAGAGCATCGATGAAGTAGTGAAGAGAACAAAAGCACCCGACTCTGTGTCCACCTTTTCGACTCCGCGAAACTTCCTACCTTAACATATTCGTCAGAAACCTGGTCACTGCACAAGCTGGATAAAAAATTACTGAGCGTCATTGAAAGCGCAGTCGAAATGACAGCGCTAGGAGTATCCCGTTTCACACAAATAAGGGAAGGGATCCGAGGCTCAGACCTGCGTCAACGATCAAAAATCAAAGATGCCGTTCAGTACGCTGAGCAGTCGATGATAGGGTTAGGTGGACCGTAATGCTTATGAAAATGACTGGATTTCTCGCGTTGTTACACGCACTGCACGAAGATCATTGACACATTGGTCAGAGTTCTGCACGAAAAGCCTAGAAGAAAGGTACGGTGGTCGGGTCTCTAAGGCCAGCGGACACACTGGGCTACTCTTGCACGTGACAGGCAGAATGGATTTTTACTTGCGCCGCCTCGAGTCATTTGACCATAAACGGGACGATAGGTGATACTAACCGAGGCCCTTGATTTGTCTTTTAGTCAACCAGTTTTTTACTGTAACGTAACTATCGACGATCACTCGTCAACGAGCATGAGGGCCCTAGTTTAGGTATTGAAAAAAAATCACTGAAAGAATTCGGGTATTTTACTCAGTTTAACAGGACAAAATTTTTTCGTGGCGCCTCACTGCTGATTTGGGGTCAGCTTTATGTTCTCAAGTATCTTTATTTTATTGTGACCACGACCTAAAGTTTTTCGCTTCTAGTTGATTTCTTTATCAGTTAATTGTTCTAATCTTTTCGCCCTAGAATTTTATGCTTGTGATTTCGAATTTCAGTATAGCTCACTTAAACTTTACTTCAGCGTTTTGTCGATTTTTGTTTAAAAGCCATCGATTTTTAAAAATCATTCTACCGTCTTGTGGAATCATTTTAAGCAGAAAGAAATAACGGAGTTCAGTCCTCTGAAGAATTTTTAAACTAAGGTCTTGGCCTTTAAAGCTTCTTTCCTTTCAACATTCTGTCTCCACCTTTTTCACTTTCAATCTCACCTTGTTTTAGCACAAGGCGTAAATGATGCTCTGGGAATCGGCGCTGCTCCTGGCGGTCAAGCAAGTTGGGGTGCGCCAATGGGAGCAGCACCAGGCGACTTTGGTGAGGCCGCGAAAATCTGGTCCGACCCTCACTTAGATCAACAGCAACAGCAATTTAACCCTATGCACGGACATCATCGTAAGTAACGCTCTAGAAGCCTTAAAGCATGCATGACATTGTGAGTGACCTATTAGCAGCATTTATGCTTAGAGTAGCACAAATGTGACCTTCCCTGTGCACTCATATACTAGGTCTCACGAGAACAAACTTGGATCGCATTGGTCCATTTGTCGCTAAAAATCGACCATGGATCATGTGGCTGTTTCTGTCTGGACGAACAATACCGTATGCCACAATATCATTGTCGTTATATGCTTGAAATTTTGTTTGAAATAAAAACCTGTACTTATGGCGGTGACATTATGACAAGCAGATTTCCATGCATTTACTACATACCCGTAACTAAGACGCCTGTGTCATGCTTTGCTTACACCTCATGTACAAAGTTGATCTTTGTGATCACAGTTCCCAAGATCGACTTTCTATTAACCTCGGCATTGGATTATAAATGCGTCGTTTTCTCTCTCAGCAATCACGAGGTTGTTAAACAGAGTCGCCAACCATATGCGACACTGATCAGAGGCTTTTCCGCAGTGGAAGGAACGTAAAAAAAAAACGGCTCTGAAGAAGGCGATTTTGCCGAAACGTCAGCTACGATTATGTTGTATGTCTGTTATTGTATGGAAGTAAACGTATGCTGTTTAACAACCTCGCGATTGCTGAGAAAGAAAGTGACGCATTTGTGATTGCAAATAAATCACGTACTTAAGGGGGAATGAATGGGATGATGGATCCACAAGGAGGAAACGACTGGATTTCAGTGGAAGGAACGTAAAAAAAAAACGGCTCTGAGGAAGGCGATTTTGCCGAAACGTCAGCTACGATTATGTTGTATGTCTGTTATTGTATGGAAGTAAACGTATGCTGTTTAACAACCTCGCGATTGCTGAGAAAGAAAGTGACGCATTTGTGATTGCAAATAAATCACGTACTTAAGGGGGAATGAATGGGATGATGGATCCACAAGGAGGAAACGACTGGATTGGTGCAACACCAGCTCTAAACCAGATGCCATTGTGGAGCGATTTACAAAAGCAAGAGCATGATGGCTACTGGAAACATCAGCAACAAGTAATTTACGAGGAACAGTATTATTTTCCAACGTTTTTAATATGATCTTGAAATGTCATCAATTTAGGCTGGAGGTTGGGGTGGGCCTCCAAGTGGGATGGGTGCATGGCCACCCCGTCAGATTCACCCAAATGCGCCACCGCCACAACATGGCGGACAAGGACAACCGCCCCGAATGTTTGTGCAACGACCTCCACAAGGTGTGTTAACCCTTAAAAGAATTTACATAGTGCTAATTTTTTATTCGCTGCCTATTATTGTCTTTAATAGCAGGGTATGAGTTTATATAGTCTTGGACGTGACTATTTGGCCTCTGTTGCTGATGTAATAGCTTTCCCTTTTTGCACTTCTCATTTTCAGTTTGGGCACCGAACGGCGGTATGATGGGTGGACCACCTGTAGGTAAGCAAGCAATGCCGTGGGATCAGCAACGCATAACAGGAATACCACGAGGTGGAATGGGACGTGGTGGACCAACTGGAGGACGGTACCCACCCGGCGGCATGGATATGAGCGTGCCTCCTCCGATCGATTTGCCGGTCAGTTATTACGTTATCTCATTTTATTTCTGAAGGTTGTGATATTTGTGAATTTCAGCTGAGTGGCATGTCTGGTATGCGGCAAATGGCCCCACCCAACGCTGCTGGCGCATGGAAACCTGAAATTAGTGTTGCTCCAAATGGTATACGAGGACCAGCAGCCTTCGGCCAAGTGAGTTCGCAAAAAGTTGGGCTTATCCGTATTCAACGTTTTGTATCTTTTCATGTTTTTACTGTGTTGTCGTTCATTGGGAAGTGGAATACCAGCTACGATTATGATCAGCTCATTTTCTTAGATGGCAGCTCCTCTGATAATGTCGGGAAAACCACAAGCAGCACCCAGTCAGTTCCCAATTGGTGGTGTGGATGACTTGATGTGGCATGATCCAAATGGTGATTTGAAGAAATGGCAGCGAGACACTGGTGTCTCATTATGGGGTGATCCGGAAAAGAATAGTATGTTATTGATGGCATTTCTAGTTACGTTAACGTTTCAAAATAACGTTGTTGTTGAAGATGAGCGTCCTGTGCGTTTGTGGATGATCGGTGAAGGAGAGGAGGAAGACTTGGAGGTGGCATTGATGAAGTGCCCCGTTCCTCAGAAGAAGGTGGATGGAAGTGTTAGTCTCAAACGCTTACCCAGTGCATCGTCATTTGTAGATGCAGTTCCCGCCTGCATTAACCTTTTTACTGTTTTTGAGTGCTTCTTTTATTTTCATTGGGCCATTTTCAGAATGAAGATGGATCCGCTCGATTGCCATTTCCAGTCCCACCTAAACGTCCTATTGTCGTTACTGGGTGGGGTGAACTACCAGAGAACGATCCCAATAATCCAATAAAGCATGGTAAGAATTCCGAGATGGCATTCGTAACTAGCTTGTTAATGTATTACTTACAGAACTGTTATTCCAGATGATGTTCAACCCGGATCAGGAAAATGGGGCGATCTTCCATCGCATTCACAGCACTCTACTGACTCGCCATGGTTCCTGCCTTCTCAACAGCAACCTCAGCCATTTGCTCCCGAGGCTCCTGCATGGGGACAGCCTAATGCGGCCACTGCTCCATTGCCTCCTGGCCCCTCCCAACCGCACACTCAAGCGGTTGCTGATCAGCTAAAGTATGCGGTTGACAAGGTATGACCCCTATTACTTTGTTTTTAACGTCATTTTTAATGTTGCTCATGTTTATCCAGGGATACCTCGATATGTCTGTGCTGCAACAAACGAACTTGCCACCTCATGTGCTACAACACATGAATCAAATGCTTGCTCTGATACCAGCTCTTGAATGCTGCGAGGCCGAGCTTAAATTGCTTGTAAGTTCATGACAAGTATGTCATTGCAACAGTTACTGTATAGTACTTAACATGTTCCAAAGTTGGATTTGATTAAGGTCGATAGCGTTCGACCGGACGGTGAAGTTGATGGCAATAGTCCACAGAGATGGATGAATGATGTTCAAAAGGTTAGATTTCGAATTGCTGCTTTGAACAATGCTAACGTTGACGTTGCGTGTCATTGTAATTCTTGCGTTATTGTATTAAGAATGAGAAGCGGCATTCCTGAAAGAAAGAAAAGAATTAAGAAATTTCACTCCTGTGATCAATTCCATTGAGATATAGCCTCAGAGTCGCGTGAATCTAGAAATTCGCTAGAACACCAGACTTGAGATTCGTCCATAGATTTATTTACGGGAATTGTCCGCTATACTGGCCGGTGTGAATTAGGCAACACCAAAAAATATGGCATGCAGTTGCTGGGAAGCGAGATTGGAAAAATGCAATTGTAAACATGAGGATATGACATCACACCACCACAACATAATTCATCTTAAATGTGGCAATTTTTGATATCGTGGACACGTTGGAAGACATTGTAAAGGGTCAAATTTTTGGCGCTGATCAATCCCTGAAGGATGCGCCATGCATTCGACTCCATTAAGCATCGTTAGAGGTTAGTGAATGTATATGTGGCTTGCACAATAACTCACGATGGCCTAACGATGCATCGAGTCAGTGCTGTATCCTCCGTGACAAATCTGGCCCCAATTTGCCGATCCCGCAGGTATGGAAAGCTTGGCGAGCCTAGGGCGCAGGATCGATCTCTTGTGTATTGCAGAGTTCCTTTAACCACTGCTGTACAAGCGCCTTTTTGACGACTTACTGCATGGTTGTCCAATGAATTAGATGTTCTCATTGATAATGTGTTTTCTAGTGGTTTTTTCGCGTGGATTAGAATTCTTTAAAATTGAATCCACACATATAGGATTACAAATTACGTTGTTTAACATATCATCAGTGGTTGTACGCAAGCAAATTTTATCTAAATGAACTTAGCTTCTGTCTATAGTTTCTGTCTATTTTCACATGTTTTCAGGTGGAGTACAATCGCCTAATTATCGAGGTGACAACAGTGAAAATCGAGGTGGCGGAGTTATCCAAGAAGATTCAACGTGGCCTGGCTGATGCTGGCATGCCTAGCGGCAGTGCTCCTGTTGAAGGTCTTGGTTCGGACGCCTATCACTACTCATTCCTCGAGTAGAGCCATGACTGTTCGCTTATATGCAGCAAATGCAACAGCACCGTGTTCTCATATCGAGTCCGGTATCTCATCTATCCTACTAACTAACGGTTCACATCTTTTTAAGCTCAGAGATCCTCGCAAACTATCTTCCTAAAAACGGGCCGCGTTACGCCTTTCCTAAATCTCAACCCCATATGCTAATACGCGTCCAGAATAAGATTCCACAACAATGTGCTCTGTTTGTGTCTCGTTATTGTCGTTAAAATGTTTGTTGTTTTTGCTTGTGACTATCCGAGGTTCCAATTAGAACGTCATATTATTCAAAATGTGATTGTAGATGTCTAAACATGATTTCCTTATTTCTTGTCGCCTTTATCGTCTTCGGTCAGTGCATTGTGCTGTGCTGTACAGATCTTTTTTCTGAGCGTGTTTCTGTCGCTCCTTTCACTAGGGCTACTATTGACTGGTTCTTGTTTAACGTACGAAATATGCTTAGTTTAAGGCCTCTATCCTCCTCGTTATTGTTGTCGCCAACGGACCAATGGTGGCCGTACCGACCTCTTCCGAATTTGCACCACTTTTGCCCTCGCTCCATCTCTCTTTTATGGGTCATTTATTCTAATCTATAAGCATGGCCGATACTAACACCTCCGTGTCACTTTTTCATTTTGTCATTGTTTTATATAATATACATATATATATAACATGGGCATATACACATATGTATATATACGTATATATATGTATATATATATATATATATACATATATATACATAGTATATTAGCAAACAGCAACGTTGATGTAACATTATTTTCGTAAATACCCTCGAGCTGAGCCTTAAGTGACGATATTTGTTCTCTCCTATTGCCAAAAGTGGATTCTCAGTGTACGGCGTGCTTGTGCTCTGGAATGTGTGTTCTTTCTGTCCCGGCCTGAAGGTAGTGTCGGGTCTAGTGCGCACGGTCTCTATTATCGTTCATCTTCAGTCTCACATCAAATTCATCACACTATCGCTAATATCGTTATCACTACATTATTCGTTTTTCTGTCTGAGCGCTCTTTAGCTCTCCACGCCTCTTTTCACTCTAGCTAAGGGTAGTAAATGTCTTTAGTTGCCTAGCGTGTATTTCTGTTATGTGTGAAAGAGATGTGTCTCACGCGGATGGCCCGATGAAAACATAAACCACCTGTCAACTAATATACACATTTATCTCTACGTGTATTTATCATTGCTCCTGTGGTATGTACGTCTTCTTTATCATGTTCAGGGTTGATTACTCTCCGTTAGTAGACAGGTGATTAGGTGGTTCCCAACCATCACACATGTATCACGGGGATCTGGTTGTAGGTGGTGGCTCTCTTCAATCTCTAGAACTCAACCGCGTTCCCTCGCATTTTCATGCTTTTCGAGCCACGTCTCCATCTCCCAACTTCATTATGTTGACGTGTTTTGTGCTATGTCTATTTGCTTATAAAATTACGGCTTTGAGTATTCAAGGGGCTTGGCTAATCATCGGAAAAAGTGCGCGCAAAAGTCATATTGTTAAGTCATGCTGGGTTTGTTGTTTTAGTGCGAAGCATAGCCCATTTTTACTATGATTTCGCTCCTTCGTCATACGAATTATGTATGGTAGTTTACTTCAGGTCGTGCTACTGTCTGCTTTTTTCACTGATACTAAAGATATTATGTAAAAAGTTTTTTTTTGCAATAGTGTACATGTCTTCTTGGCACATCTGTTGTATACGAATTTTATATTTTGTGGTCAATAAAAAACATTTGGACTTGATGACGATATAAATTACAGGAATATTTATTTAGCAAGTCCTTGTAAATTCAATTACTTGAGGAATGGCCGAGCACTAAAGTCATCAAGATGTCACAGATTTCGTTGATGTCCGAAGAAATGGGTGTTTTCGGACATCTGTTCAGTAATCGTTGTAAAGAATCTAGTAACATTTTCTCCTTTGAGTCATCAACAACGCATTAGCATTTAGCGGTACTCGATACTCAAAACCGAAATAATCCTGTAGCTCAGTTTCATGCAATTTAAGTGTAGATTTTATGTGCAGCACAGAATAATTTGTTGATAATCATATGGTTTGAGTATAGTTCTGCCCATCAATATCACTGCTTAGGTACTTACAGTATCTCCGTGCTACTCGTCGTATGCGGAAGAAACTACGATTAGCAGACTATTGGCAGCGCAGCTGTTACATTTAATGATGATTATGTTCATTCACTGAGAAAGTTCAAAATTGAGTATTCCTCGATGAAGAAAGACTCTGTAAAGTGTTTACTGGCAAGCGCATGCTGTTCGTTAAGAGCCTCATTCTATAGGCGTGATTTTCGTCTCTCAACAAGCATCTGTTGGATGGTTTAGGTCTATAAAGGTGATGGTGTCAAGTCAAGTCCATTCCGTGATTGTCATGATTATTGGTAATCTATAGTGTAAGGGATTGTGAGCACCTTTTTCACCATTCACGAGATTAGTTCGCCATATGAAAAGAGTACTTCGAAACTAGAGACCGACATCACAAAAAAGTTCTTGGATCGAATGTAGGATTATGCTTTGGCAGCATGTAACTGCTGAAATAAAATAAGCTTGTACCGAGAGCCCTTGTAAACGTCAAATCGTTGAACCAGAATAAATTGTTACAAAGTAGGTTCTCTCATGTATTCACGAGTGATTCACTGTCTGATTTTTTTCCATTGCAAAGCAGCAAGTTCGGCAATTTGGTTCACGTCACTTTTGATGTATAGCAAAAAATAATTTCTAGGAAATAAAAATTTCTAGAAAATTTCGTTCTGTTTTTAATGTATAATTCCAAATAGAAGAAATTATGAGAGTAGAACAATTGATCAGAACAGGGTTAAGAAATAGCTGAAGACAATGAATATTGAAGAACGCCAACGAGGTGAGAGATGTCCTACTTAAATTTCCACAGCACGCTTGTGAGTGCTGAAGAACCGTACGGAAATCGATACCTTCGAAGCGATGTTTTGTCTCGTATTAGGAAAAATCCATTTTTGGATAGGAACTGAAGCAATGGTATGGCTAGAACGTCATCACTGTTGCTCAACGGCACCGTCCAGTACCGATGCTGATATGTTCACAGGAAGATCAATTTTCTTCTGAAAATAAGCGAAAGATGGCAGCAGAACATATTCAGTATTTACGTATTCATAGGACATTTTCGGTTACACCCACCCATTCCACGAGTTATCCTTGCTTCTAAACAACTATCTAACTCATCACTTTTGCGCTTGTCGTTATTTCGTTTTTGTCACATTCGCCTTTCAATTAGGATCACCTAATCAAACGGCAATATAGCGTTGAGATAGTATTATACATCGCAATGTGGTGTACAACTGGCATTCACAGCCTTTTGGGTTATCATCATCAAGGATGAGGAAATATTTGATGTCAGTCCGTTATCTGAGAGTAGACTGTATTTGAACATTGGATTTCTGCAATGGGGATCGAACATGCTATAACCTCTTCCGGTGGCTAACGGGCTCACCACCACACCATGCGCGTTCTTCGTTTTGCCTTTCGAAGTTTTCTATCTACTAGTGTCATTAGCAATTACCCATCAACGGGATTGATCTTGAGGAGCACAAATAGGCATTGAACGCAGTTAAACTTAGGTTGTAAGCGAGATCACAGTGTTAACTTTTTATTTACTGCCTACTATAAATTACAACCAGCTAAGAGAAAGGTAAAATGAGGAACCCGCATAGTGTAGTGGTGAACGCATTAGCCCCCTGAAAAGGTAATGGCGTCTTCGATCCCCACCACAGACATCTTCGATCCGAACTTTTATAAATATCTCAGCATCATTGTCGTTGTATTCCACATAATGACAAGACGTGACGTGAAAAAATCTGAATTCCCTGAATTCGTGAATTCCCTGACGTGAAAAAAATTTCAGTAGGCAGCAAATAGAAAATCAGCATTATATCTGAACACGGTTAAGTTATTCATAAGTTACAAGATAACTCTCAGTGGCATTGAGGCAGAATTGCTCCTATTTATGAGGACAGTGTAATGAGTGGGTACGCTCTAGACCAACTATTTCAAATCAACTGGAAGACCGTATAGATTAATGAAGGCAAAACTGACGCCTATTCTTCGTCCACTGTGGAGGGTTATGAACTCTAGTTGACGGTTGGATCTGTGATAACCATTGAGAGGCATGAAAATCTCTGCTTGCACAACATACGAATTCTGGTTTGAAAAAAACAGATCAGCGACAAACGGAAGTGATTGCCGAGACTTCCTTAGAAGCTGGATTTCATTCTTTTGGAAAAGCAGATGCACATTTACATTTTTTTTTTACTATTTCTAGGCACCGACCACTCCTTTTTTCAAGCAGTGGTCCTCCCGTGCATTGGAAGCTCAAAAAGAAAAATTGCGAAATTTAGTCAATATTCCTCCAAGTATGAAGAAACGAATCGACGGTTATTCATAGAGGAATTAGACTGCCAAACTGGTATCATAGTATAATTGTGTCGAAAAGGACATCGGGTAGAACTTCGAAGGTACTATGTTCTACTAGCAACTGTTGAAATTGGAACAAACAAGAAAGTGTTAACCTATGATAATTAGTTAGCGTTTCATTTTTGAGCGAACGCAAAGTTGCTAGTAAGATGACTTAGACAATAATGGTTGGCGTTTCGGCTGATTCATCTCCTTTAGAGTTTAGAAAGGTCAAATTGACACCCAGCCCAGTAAATCAAACACTTTTGTAGTCTTAGCATATAAAACATTTCATAAAATTTTGTCAGCATAATAAATGGATCATTTGCGTACTAACCGTTTTGTTCTTTGTAGGTGCTCCAGTTAGTTGATAGAAAACAGCAGCACAGAGTCTTGCACTAGTAAAGAATGGTGAACAAATGGCGAAAATCTTAGGTGAATAACTAAGCCTGATATATAGATTTTGACCAAATGACACTCCTAGTGCGGATTTCTTCTTCGGATTTTTTTAAATTTATGCAAATCCTTCCAACAGATTTGCGTACGGATACACAGGATACCTGTGCGAGAAAATGACTTCAAAATATTACCCGTTTTGTGTTACTATAACTTGGCTGAGTATCCGAATGGAAATATTGAGCTCCTTTTTAATTTCTATGACAAAAGTCGGTGAGAAAAACACTGAATTAGTAATATCATCCATCACTTTATCGAAAAAAGGGAATGCCATTCCAGATAAGCCATTTTGCATGTCAAAGGATGGTATTACGAATGTTGTTTCCGTTTCAGAGACAAAAACAAGGTTGGATGGAAATTTCTCGCACTACTTCTCAACTTGAAACTTATTGTGCTTATGCTGCAAGCCTACGTATCGGGATTAACTATGTTGGAAGCTAATGCAGAATCTACTTGTTTTTTTGCTTCGAAATTATAATACCACGCGTAAACTTAGGAATGACGAAAGTTACAGATGCTTTCTTATTTATTGGCACTGCGTGCGAAAAAGTACTTATTTTTTACTCAAATGATTTGTCCTCGCTGACTCTTTACGTGACTGTTTTTGAGCTATCTGACATCGCCCTCGCAATAGCCAACTATGCCCTCCATTTTAAGATAAGCAGAGACCGAATGCTCAGGTGTGGTGACGATGACGTCGCCAGACGACCCGACATTGTTGTGGAGTCGCTGCCTGCTGCAGCATCAGCCAGCTTAACCTAGCAGCATTGAACTACTGCGAAAAGTATGGAAAAGGAGACATTCACCTCGCTTTGATACACAACAACATCTCTAGCAAATTTGTGGAAAGCAATCACACAGCAAATTTTGAAAGCTACGACACTTAAATTATATGTTTCCATTTTTCAAATAGTAGTAGTCAAAAGCGTCAAAAGCAAAAAGACAAAAAAAAACACCTCCCAGCTTTCGATTCTGATTCATACAGAGTCGTTTAGTAGACGGTATAGAAGACCGGTGACTCACGGAGTCAGAAATTCAGCAATAGTCAAGAGGAATTTTCCTCTATTCGTTGTCAATATTGATTCCAAGCCATTACGATAAAAAAAAACCGCAATGTGAAACCCAGGGCTAGTAGGTAGCGCCACTGCTATACAAGTAAATTACTCGCAGTTCTTATTACTCTTTATTCAGCTAGTAACTAGTTCTTTCAAATGGCTTATTGCTATCAAAATATTCTGAAGAATTAGATGCCAAAAATGGAGGTGAATGATGGTCCTTGCAGAAAATTTATGAAGATAATTGGGTAAGCTACCAAGATAGTAATGTAATCCGATGCACCCACGTTAATGGTTACTGATAATGGTATCGAATTAAAGCGGAAACTATTTTGTATGGAATGCAAAGTAAGCGCCCAAAGCATAGTATTCTTTATGTCATAGGGAGTGCTCCTGTAGCAACAAATTTACTTGCAGTGGTTGCAGAAGTACTGCACCTAGTAAAGGCCACATTATTTACAGCGAAACGAAACATCTGATTTTACCTTAGTAGTAGAACTTCAAGGGAATCCTTGACTATCAAGGGCTTCCATGACTGATTCTGTCTCATTTGAGTCAAAGGCCTTCCATGATTTGGTGAAAGTGAGACGGTGCGTCTTTTACGCTCTTGCGATACTTCATTTGGTATCGTTATTGTGTGGATGTGATCCATCGAACTAAATCCTTTTCAAAACCCGGCTTGCTCACATGGCTTCCTTCGTCCGGTGTTCTGTCATTCCTGTTTAAGATGACTTGAGTGAAAAGTTTGTAGACGAAGGACAGCAATCATATTGGGTGATCGTTGCCGATATTCGTGGAGGTCACCCTTCTTGAAGAATAGCACTGTCTTGGTAATCTTCCACCGAGTGAGGACCTTGCATTCAGACAGGTAATGTGTGAAGAGCGAAGCCAGTGTGCTTACGAGGAATGGCGGAAGTTTCCTCAAGTGTTCAGGTCTCATCCAGCCCGGACCTGGTAGAGTTCGATTTCACCGACGAAATAGCATGTCGGATTTCGAAAGCGAAAACCCGTCATGTCCATCATCCTTAATTTCATATGAGGAAAGGAGGATCTGGCTATTGAAATGATCTAAGCAATATTCATGAATGATTTTCTCCATTGCCTTTCTGGACGCTGTAACTGTTCCGTCTGGGCGTCGGAGTGCAATCATCTTGGGTTTGTAATTGACGAAGCTTCAGTGGACTTTGCGAAAGCTTTTTCTAGCCTCTGCAGCTTCTACCATTACTGCTGCTCTTTTCTTTCTAGGATCTCCTTCTGTCACCTGTCTGCAATGTTTTGTAACTTCGGACGCTAGTTTGCGATTGTCTGCAGCTCTTGCGATTACACACTGGTGTATTAGCTCGAGCGTTTCTGGAGACAGACGTCTCTTTGTGGCTCCGTAACTCCCAGCTTTCACAGCTTTAACGTGAAGATGTTGAATGAGCTGATCGTATTCTTTATCGATGTCATCGACAACGGTATCTTCCCAACAGCCGACTAATGAATAGAAGAAGTCCTAGTTTACTGTAGTTCTGGGACCCCGGTTTTTGAATTTAGCGGCTTTTTCTTCTTTCCACGAGAAACAAAATCTTGCACGAAGGAGACGGTGGTCTAATCCGGTGTAGAATTTTGGAACAATAGTGACATGGGTTAGGCAAAACCTTTTAATTACTATGATGTGGTCTATTTCGTTGCGGTACTCTCCATCGGGAGACTCCCATTTCCATCGCTGAGGGTGTGGCTTCTGGAATTGCGATCATGGGCGCCGTAACAAGCTCAGACATCCGCTCACCGTGCCCGCTCCATTCAAATCTGTGAATCCCAACGTGACGTCCTTCAGACGTTCTTCTTGGCCCAGTCTTAGTGTTGAAATCTCCAATGATGATCTTGAAAAATGTATGGTCTTCTCTGTAGAACTTCTCCAAGTCCGTATAGAACGCTTGGTCTTCTTCTTCGCCACAATTTGATGTCGGCGCTTAAACGACAAAGGTTTCCAAAGCCTGTATTGATCCATATCCCTTCAATCGTAAACGTCCATCGTAAACGTTCAGACGTAAACCAAGTCCATCGTGATGAGGAAACATTTTGGATCTAAAATAGCATAGCCTTTGAAAAGCACTCACCAAAGACGAGCTTCTTTGCTTTTGACTACCCTCGTTGCCAGTCGCCCAGTGATTATTTAGAAAAAGTGGGGATAAAAACAAAAGAGCCTGAATTATGGCTCACTGCGGCAAGCCGGTTTTAATTTCATACTGTGATCCAAAGTAATTGTTACACACATCACTGATCTGTCTTGTGTTGACTGTCTATTTCTACAGCGTTCTCCGTACATTTATGTGTGCAACTTATTGCAAATTTAACTGAACAGCGTGGATTCATGAAAACCAACAAGAACTGAGTCGCAAGAATCAATTCGTGAATTTTTTGAAATCGTGACCATAAATTTTTTCCCGTCTCACGGACGGAAAGGATAAGTAATCGCAGACTCAACAAGCACTGTTCCGTTCACATCGTCATGTTTTCATATAGTTTTCTAATGGCGGATGCGAAATCCGCACCGTCATCTGTAAAACAACTGCTGTTGCGAGTACAGCTGCTTCATTTAGTTGCGAACACGTTCGCGCAACATGTAGGTGGCCGCTCTGGGGACATCTGGATTCTCGTGGAGTCCACTCCATAGTTATTTTCGCCCACTTGCCCTCCTTTCTTCTCATTACATAGGAGGCCCATCCGTATTTCGCTATCGATGTGTTTTCTCGTGGGTCATGAGAATGAGATAGATTTTGAAGATCAGAACTTCGCATTGAGACTAGATATTCTGTGCGGTGTTATGTTTCAGAAGACAGCTCTCAAGCGCTTTTTTAATAGCGGAAGACATTCTTGACTCTAATCACTTCTTATTTACCGTACATTCTTTTTCCGCGGCAGGGTATGATGTGAAATACGCAAATATCTCAGCATCATTGTAGCTTTAATCTTGATGTGGCGGAAGTATCAACCCACTCCTTTGCTGCATAACAAAACAGTGGGATGAATGTCGAACCAAAAAGGTGAACGCGAATTCTCGGTTCCTTTAGCTGATCGGTTTCCTTTTCAAAAGATTCGAATGTGACCCAAACTGCTGGCCTTTTTCTGGCGAATTCCTCCTTCATGCTATTCTCCGTGTTCATTGAACACCCATGGCACGTAAAAGGTGGTCTTTGTAATCAATGAACTATCCAGTTTGATCTGCTTGCCTTTGTACCATGTAGTTTTCATGAACTGGGTCCTCTATCGATTTCTGCATAGTTCGATCGCTTTTTCCCTCTTCACTGAGCGCATTGATAATCGTTTCTGCTTCGTTGGTACGTATTAAGAAGGTGTGATGTCGTCAGTGAAACGAATATTTGATGGGGATTTTCCATCAATAAGGATGCCGTTTTGATCCTAATCGAATGACTTCATTACCCACTTAACTGCTTCACTAAACAGGTTTGGTGATACGTTGTCGTCTTGTCGAACTGCTTCTCCTACGGGTATGGCAAGAGGTCTATAGAAAAGCTATATTTCCGTGGTGCACTTCCAATAACAGTCAGATAGAGATAGAATTCCAGTTGTTTTGACACTTTCAAAAGCTTTTCAATAGAAAAAGTCAGGATGCAAGTGGTATTAGCGGTAAACTCGATGACCTTGGAAACGGTTTGGGTGTTGCCCATGAAGCAAAATACCTGTTGAGGTTCTGCTCGCTCAAGAGATTGCGCTTCATCCAATGTACTTGATATGCGCGACAAGATAATCTCCGTTAAGAGTTTGTAGGGTATACTCAAAAGGGGTGCCGGACATTATTTTCGAAGAAAATCTCTTCGGTGACGTCACAACGAGAAGCCGGACGACTGTGGGCAACGACTCGGATTGTCGGCTCTGAGAAAGACTAAACGTTGATGAATTAGCCGACTAAAATTTGCGAAACAGCTTCGAGCAAGATGAACAATCCCAAGAAACTCATTGATTATTCACGTCTAAGGTAAGCGAGTCGGTCTGGCACAAACCTGCTCCTCGCAAGTGCTTTTATCAGTTCTGTCTCATCAGACACTGTCGAAGCTTTATACAATGTATTTTCAATCTCATTGCTTAAAAATTGACAGTAAGGCCTAATTTTTTAAAGATATATCTGTATGAGATGTGCGTGTAGAAGTGCTTAGAGGGGCTCTACAGTACATGTATGGTCGTTGTTCGATGTCACGCCCTGGACAAGCGAAGCCCTCCGAGATCTTCAAATTGGTAACAGACCTTTATGGAAGAGTAAAAACATATGATGGGTGAATGGACTGCCTCACGGAATTTTATACTTCAAACATGCCTTCATTCACTTATGCGGTGGTCAATAATTCCAATACATGGTGCATTCTTAGCGAATTGATCAATTCAAAACGCTTTACCCTTTTTCCTTTTATTTATATTTGCATTCTGTCGAGTGGCATGTGAAGCACTAGCCATTATTTTGGCGAGAATGGGCGAAAGGGTATAGAGATGGTCGGATCAGAATTTTTTCAATAGCTTACGACTATCTTAAGATGCGATTTAGGCTGCGTGACCACGTTCCTATGACTCGATGAAGGCAAACATCTTTCGAAGGAATTGGAATGGTATTTGATAGTCTACATAGACTTTCTGGATGTAGTGACTGTTTTCACTGGATATCACAGAACGGTCATCATAATTAATCATGTAGTTGGTGATGTATCATTTCGCATTCAATTTGGGCTCCACCTCTGTAGCTTTAATTGGTGCTTCTGCAAATCTGGAGATATGATTTGGTCTACCAGGTATGGACAGGGTAAAATCTAAACACTTGAAGAACCTTCCACCAGTCCTCATAAACACATTGGCTCGACTGATTACACGTCATCTGTCTGAATGCAAGATCCCTACCCAGTGGAAATCCAGTAAGACCGTGTTACTGTTCAAGAAGGTTGACCTACACGATACGGCAATTATCGCCCTATCTACATGCCGCCTGCCTTCAACAATCTTTTCAGTTGAGTCATCCTAAATAGGATAGACACAACACCGGACCAAGGCTGCCACGTGAGTAAGCCGGGATTTTAAAAGAATTTAGTACGATGGACCACATTCACACGTTAACAAGACTCATTGAGGTATCGCGAAAGTACAAAAGACCGCTATGTGTCACTTTCATCGATTTACAGAAAACATTTGACTAAAATGAGATAGAATCAGCCATGGAAGCACTTGATAGTCAAGAACTTCCTACTCAGTATGTAAAAAATCTTTGTGAGCTGTACAAAAATTTCACAACAAACATATCGCCATTCTACAACGATATTATCATTGGTGTCAAAAGAGGGATTAGATAAGGCGATACAATTTCGCCAAAATTATTTAGCGCCATCCTCGAGAAGGCTAGGCGGACATTGGAGTGGGATAATATGGAAGTGCAAATCAATGGTCGGCAATTACACCATGTTCCCTTTGCTGATGAAATCGTTCTTATAACACCAAACAGCCAAACGGAACGCATGTTTGCCGACTTTGACAAGGCCTGTTGGAGGATTGGTCTTCCACTAAATTTCAAAAAAACGATGTTTATGAGGAACGGCGTATGCCCCATTTGCGGTCAACGGAATGAATATTCCGAATGCTCCAGTTATGTCTGTCTAGGTCGTGAAATCAACTTGCTGAATGACTTAGCTCCATAGTGGAGTAGAAGTAAACGAGCGGCTTGGGGAGCTTTCAAGAGCATAGAAGATGTAGTGAAGAGAACAAAGAACACCCGACGCCGTGCCCACCTTTTCGACTCAACGGTAGTTCGTGCCTTAACGTATGCGTTAGATACCTGGTCTCTGCGAAAGCAGGATGAAGGATCACTCAGCGTTATTAAACACGCAGGCAAAAGGACGATGCTAGGATTATCCCGTTTCATACAAGTAAAGAATGGGATCCAAAGCTCCGACCTACGTCAACAATCAAGAATCAAAGATGCCGTTCTGTACGCTACACAGTAGAAGATAAGGTGGGCCGGACACGTAATGCGTATGAATGACAACCGATGGACAAAAGCCATTAATGACTGGATTGCTCGGGATGTTAAACGTACTGCAGAAAGACCACCGACCCGATGGTCATAGTTCTTCACGAAGAGCCTAGAAGAAAGACATGTTTCTAGAGACTAGGAGTCCCTAGAGCCAGCTGAAACCACTGGGATGCTCTTGCTCGCGGCAGGGAAAAATGGAAGGTTTACTAGCTCCGCTCGAGTCACTCGAAGATCAACGGGACTACAGGTGATACAGATGATGCAGGTGAAGAAGGTGAAACCAGCTGAAACCTTAGCTAATTTCAGTACATACTATATATGAAACCAACTTCATGGGTGCTCATCAAGAAAACAGCTAATTACTGATTTGTTTCATTGTCAAAGTGAGGAGACAACAGCATATAGTGCTTTTTCACACGAATCTCTCTTATTTGATAGACTCGAACTCGGTGGCGAGTTTTATTGCAACTTTGCATCCGGGATTGAACATTGGTTTCGTGTGCTATCGATTACCATTAAATTGGCTTGCACTAATTCCGTCACACTTAATTTTCTACAACTCGTCGCGGATCTTTTTTGCGTGCACTAAAAAAAACTTATTCAGTACAAAATTAAACTTGCATTAGGTGGTGTAACCCAGTTATTGAGTCTAACAGAACAAAACTGCTAACAAACGGAAATTTCTTATCGTTGGGAGCGAGAACCAGCGGACCTTCTGATGACGATTTTTGAGCTAAACGACGATATTTTCCATTGGAAACTCGCTCGAAATACCGCTATTTTCCTATGAAGAAATCGAAAACAGACGAGAAATCTTTCTGGCTGCTGAAGTGACGAACAGCTTCGAGGCAAGAAGCACCAAGAATCGGCCAAAATCATAGCGATGGCGACACGTCATTAGAACTGGGAATAACTCAAAGAAGCGATTTTCTGTATACCTCTGCATTAATGATCGATATATGTAATTCTTATGAACTGTCCTCGTTGAGCCGGCGCCGGCTTGGTATCAGTTGCTGTTGTTTCTGTGGCTCGATAGAAGATGTTTTGTCTTCGTCGTCCTCTTCAGAGCCTGGACGTATTTTATGTAACGCTATTCGTTTAATTATGTCAACTATCTATAGTACTAATGAAGATCTATTACATAAATGAATGCCTCTTTGTTTAAACGCTACGCACTATTGTGCTAGACGTCGGACCTCCCGCGTGCTGCCCACTTGGAATGACGAGTGGATTCCATCCAGATTAAGAAATCAATTTCAAAAAAATAAGCGAAAGGTCACGTTTCCTCTTTTAGACTCACATTTAGACGCTTCAAGTTTATTCAAAACGCTTCAAGTGTCTTACGCGTTGATTCCGTCGTTTTCTCTCTTAGCAATCGCGAGGTTGTTGAACAGCATACGTTTCCTTCCATGCAATAACACACATACAATACAATCGTAGCTGACGTTTCGGCAGAATTGTCTTCTTCAGAGCCTGGAAGGGTACACTAATACGCAACTTACTAGGTCAAACTCTTCAACGCCACAAACAGAAAGATGAAAATCTGATCGATAGTTACAAGATCTACGGCTTCTCGAAAAAACCTACCGCTTTTTTCATCTGTCTTCCACCGAGGAAGAACAGCCGCTTAGAGTCGCATATGGCTGACGACTGCAGCACCCACAATCAACGATCGATACGAAGGTAAGGGGCGAGATCCCGCGTAATCTCGGGGCATTCCTCCCTGCTATTCATTGTAGGATTTTTGGCATTTATCCAAAAAGCCTCGAGGAGTTTGCGCGTAGATGTTTTTGTATCCCGTGCCAGGATAGCGACTTTTATATCAAAATCGTCTCCGCTATGCTTTTATATCCTATGCGTGCCTAGTGGCGTGCTTGTCTTGCTTGCCGTTTGCCATCTAGGTGTTCTTTTATGCGGATACATAAAGGTCTGCCCGTTTCGCCAATATATTCATTTCCGCAAGTACCACAAGAGAGAGAAGGAAGGCAAGTGGGCGAAAATAACTATGGAGTGGACTCCACGAGGGTCCAGGTGTCCCTAGGGTGGCCACCTACATGTTGCGCGGACATGTTCGTAACTAAGTGAAACAGTTGTACTCGCAGCAGCAGTTGTCTTAGAGATGACGGTGCGGATTTCGCATCCGCCATTAGAAAACTATATGAAAACATGACGATGTGAACGGAACAGTGCTTGTTGAGTCTGCGATTACTTATCCTTTCCGCGAAACGGGAAAAAATTTATGGTCACGATTTCAAAAAAATCACGAATTGATTCTTGCGACTCAGTTCTTGTTGGTTTTCATGAATCCACGCTGTTCAGTTAAATTTGCAATAAGTTGCACACATAAATGTACAGAGAACGCTGTAGAAATAGACAGTCAACACAAGACAGATCAGTGATGTGTGTAACAATTACTTTGGATCACAGTATGAAATTAAAACCGGCTTGCCGCAGTGAGCCATAATTCAGGCTCTTCTTGTTTTTATCCCCACTTTTTCGAAATCATCACTGGGCGACTGGCAACGAGGGTAGTCAAAAGCAAAGAAGCTCGTCTTTGGTCACTGCTTTTCAAAGGCTATCCTATTTTAAATCCAAAATGTTTCCCCATCACGATGGACTTGGTCAGACAGTTTGATTTCTGGCCCGAATTGGACGTTTACGATTGAAGGGATATGGATCAATACAGGCTTTGAAAACCTTTGTCGTTTAAGCGCCGACATCAAACTGTGACCAAGAAGAAGACCAAGCGTTTTATATGGACTTGGAGAAGTTCTACAGAGAAGACTGCTCTACATTTTTCAAGGTCATCATTGGAGATTTCAACACTAAGACTGGGCCAAGAAGAACGTCTGAAGGACGTCACGTTGGGATTCACAGATTTGAATGGAGCGGGCACGGTGAGCGGCTGTCTGAGCTTTTTACGGCGCCCAAGACCATCCATGGCAACTCGCAATTCCAGAAGCGCCACCCTCAGCGATGGAGATGGGAGTCTCCCGATGGAGAGTACCGTAACGAAATAGACCACATTATAGTAATTAGAAGGTTTTATTTAACCAATGTCACTGCAGTCCCAAAATTCTACACGGGATCAGACCACCATCTCCTTCGTGCAAGTTTCTATTTTTCGAGGAAAGGGTCTCCAAATTCAAAACCAGAAGTCCCAGAACCACCACAAACTGGGACTTATTCAAATCCACCGCTGTCGATGACATCGACGAAGAATACGATCGGCTCACTAAACACTTTCACGCTTGCGCTATGAAAGCTGAGAGTACGAAAGTCACCGAGAGACATCTGTCTCCGGAAACATTAGAGCTGGTACGCCAGCGTGAATTTGCAGGCAACCGGCAACTAACGCCTGAACTTGCAAAGCCTTGCAGACAGGCGATAGATGGGGATCTTTAAGAGAGAAGAGCAGCAGTAATGGTAGAAGCTACAGTGGCTGGGAAAAGCATTCGCAGAGCCCACCGAAGCTTCGCCAATTACAAAACCATGATGATTGCACTCCGACTCCTAGACGGAACAGTTACAGGGTCCAGAAAGGTAATGGAAAAAACCATTTACGAATAGTACTCAGATCTCTTCGATAGCCACGTCCACCTTCCGTCATATGAAATAAAGCAGGATGGGTATGTTGTATCAGCGGTTCTCCCTTCCGAAATCGCACATGCCATTTCGTTGGTAAAAAATTGAACAGGTGCGGACAGAATAAAACTAGAATATTTGAAGAACCTTTCGCCAGCCTTCGTAAACACTCTGGCTCGGCTCTTTACAAGTTACCTGTCTGAATGCAAGGTCCCTACTCAGCGGAAGACCAGCAAGACCGTGTTGTTGTTCAAGAAGGGCGACCTACACGATATAGGCAACTATCGCCCAATCTGCTTGCTGTATGTCGTCTGAAAACCCACTCTAATCATTTTAAATAGGACTGACAGAACACTGAGCGAAGAACAGCCATGTGATCAAGTAGGGTTTCGAAAAGGATTTAGTACCAGCATCCACACGATAAAAAGGCTAATTGAAGTATCGCGAGAGTACAAAAGACCGCTGTGTCTCACTTTCATCGATTTACAGAGGATCTTTGATTCAAATGAGAGAGATGCAGTCATGGAAGCCCTTGGTAGTCAAAGAGTCTCTACTCAGTACCTAAAGATTCTTCGTGAGCTGTATAAAAATTTCACAACCAAAATTTCGCCATTCTTCAACGATAGTAACGTTGGCGTCGAAAGAAGAGTTAGGCAAGGCGATACAATCTCGCCAAAATTATTTACCGCCACCCGCCAGAACGTCATGCAAACATTGAAATGGGATAATATGGTAGTGAAAATCGATGGTCGGTAGTTACATCACCTTCGATTTACTGATGACATCATCCTTATTACACCAAACATTAGCCAAGTGGAACGTATGCTTACCGATTTTGATAAAGCCTGTTGAAAGATTGGTCTTCGACTAAATCTCCCAAAAACGATGTTTGTGAGTAACGGATTGCTTTCTTATGACGATTCACGCTCAACGGAACGAATATCTCCGATTACTCAAGTTACGTCTATCTTACTTACTTGGATACTAGGACGGCCCGTCTTCACGAGTTGTGCGGACCCCAGCACATATGCCATTCGTTCCTTTTTGTCGCAATCGTAGTCCATGGTGGTGGTCTTGTTCGAGCGTGGTACCGCTTGCGAGTCTCATACCGTGATCTGTAAAACAACTGCAGCTGCGGGTACAGCTGGTTAACTTTGTTTACCAACATGTCGGTCCAACGTGCAGGCGGTCGCTCAAGGGGACGTTTGCATTCTCTTAGAGTCCACTCTACTGTTCTTTTCGTCCATCTGTCGTCTGTTCTTCTCATTATGTGACCGGCCCATCTATGTTTCGCTCTCGATGTATATTCTCCTGGATCTCGAAGATGTGACAGATTTCGAAGGTCAGAGCTTCGCATTCCGGCTAGATATTGAGAGTGCCGGTTATGTCTTAGAAGACATCGCTCAAGCGCTCTGTGAGTGGTGCGAAGAATTCTTGACGTTGTTGAAGTATCAACCCACGTCTCTTCACCATAATAACAGAGCGCTGGGAGAACCGCAGAATCGAAGAGATGAGCGCGGACTTTCGGATTATTCAGTTGGTCGGTGGCTTCTTTAAGGAGCCCGAATGCGGCCCAAGCTGCTCTCCTTCTTCTATTTAGTTTTTCCTTCATGCTGTTTTCCATGTTCATTGATCGCCCAAGGTATACGTACGAGGTGGTCCGTAACGAAATAGACCACATTATAGTAATTAGAAGGTTTTATTTAACCAATGTCACTGCAGTCCCAAAATTCTACACGGGATCAGACCACCATCTCCTTCGTGCAAGTTTCTATTTTTCGAGGAAAGGGTCTCCAAATTCAAAACCAGAAGTCCCAGAACCACCACAAACTGGGACTTATTCAAATCCACCGCTGTCGATGACATCGACGAAGAATACGATCGGCTCACTAAACACTTTCACGCTTGCGCTATGAAAGCTGAGAGTACGAAAGTCACCGAGAGACATCTGTCTCCGGAAACATTAGAGCTGGTACGCCAGCGTGAATTTGCAGGCAACCGGCAACTAACGCCTGAACTTGCAAAGCCTTGCAGACAGGCGATAGATGGGGATCTTTAAGAGAGAAGAGCAGCAGTAATGGTAGAAGCTACAGTGGCTGGGAAAAGCATTCGCAGAGCCCACCGAAGCTTCGCCAATTACAAAACCATGATGATTGCACTCCGACTCCTAGACGGAACAGTTACAGGGTCCAGAAAGGTAATGGAAAAAACCATTTACGAATAGTACTCAGATCTCTTCGATAGCCACGTCCACCTTCCGTCATATGAAATAAAGCAGGATGGGTATGTTGTATCAGCGGTTCTCCCTTCCGAAATCGCACATGCCATTTCGTTGGTAAAAAATTGAACAGGTGCGGACAGAATAAAACTAGAATATTTGAAGAACCTTTCGCCAGCCTTCGTAAACACTCTGGCTCGGCTCTTTACAAGTTACCTGTCTGAATGCAAGGTCCCTACTCAGCGGAAGACCAGCAAGACCGTGTTGTTGTTCAAGAAGGGCGACCTACACGATATAGGCAACTATCGCCCAATCTGCTTGCTGTATGTCGTCTGAAAACCCACTCTAATCATTTTAAATAGGACTGACAGAACACTGAGCGAAGAACAGCCATGTGATCAAGTAGGGTTTCGAAAAGGATTTAGTACCAGCATCCACACGATAAAAAGGCTAATTGAAGTATCGCGAGAGTACAAAAGACCGCTGTGTCTCACTTTCATCGATTTACAGAGGATCTTTGATTCAAATGAGAGAGATGCAGTCATGGAAGCCCTTGGTAGTCAAAGAGTCTCTACTCAGTACCTAAAGATTCTTCGTGAGCTGTATAAAAATTTCACAACCAAAATTTCGCCATTCTTCAACGATAGTAACGTTGGCGTCGAAAGAAGAGTTAGGCAAGGCGATACAATCTCGCCAAAATTATTTACCGCCACCCGCCAGAACGTCATGCAAACATTGAAATGGGATAATATGGTAGTGAAAATCGATGGTCGGTAGTTACATCACCTTCGATTTACTGATGACATCATCCTTATTACACCAAACATTAGCCAAGTGGAACGTATGCTTACCGATTTTGATAAAGCCTGTTGAAAGATTGGTCTTCGACTAAATCTCCCAAAAACGATGTTTGTGAGTAACGGATTGCTTTCTTATGACGATTCACGCTTGGTCTTCGACTAAATCTCCCAAAAACGATGTTTGTGAGTAACGGATTGCTTTCTTATGACGATTCACGCTCAACGGAACGAATATCTCCGATTACTCAAGTTACGTCTATCTTACTTACTTGGATACTAGGACGGCCCGTCTTCACGAGTTGTGCGGACCCCAGCACATATGCCATTCGTTCCTTTTTGTCGCAATCGTAGTCCATGGTGGTGGTCTTGTTCGAGCGTGGTACCGCTTGCGAGTCTCATACCGTGATCTGTAAAACAACTGCAGCTGCGGGTACAGCTGGTTAACTTTGTTTACCAACATGCCGGTCCAACGTGCAGGCGGTCACTCAAGGGGACGTTTGCATTCTCTTAGAGTCCACTCTACTGTTCTTTTCGTCCATCTGTCGTCTGTTCTTCTCATTATGTGACCGGCCCATCTATGTTTCGCTCTCGATGTATATTCTCCTGGATCTCGAAGATGTGACAGATTTCGAAGGTCAGAGCTTCGCATTCCGGCTAGATATTGAGAGTGCCGGTTATGTCTTAGAAGACATCGCTCAAGCGCTCTGTGAGTGGTGCGAAGAATTCTTGACGTTGTTGAAGTATCAACCCACGTCTCTGCACCATAATAACAGAGCGCTGGGAGAACCGCAGAATCGAAGAGATGAGCGCGGACTTTCGGATTATTCAGTTGGTCGGTGGCTTCTTTAAGGAGCCCGAATGCGGCCCAAGCTGCTCTCCTTCTTCTATTTAGTTTTTCCTTCATGCTGTTTTCCATGTTCATTGATCGCCCAAGGTATACGTACGAGGTGGTCTCTGCAGTGAGGGAACCATCCAGTTCAATTTTTTCGCCTTCGCACCATGGGTTTTTCATGAACTGGGTCTTCTTTCGATCTATGCGAAGTCCAATCCTTATCCCCGTTTCGTTAAGCTCGTTGATCATCATCTCTGCTTCGCTAGTACTTTTTGAGAAGATGACAATGTCGTCGGGAAAACGAAGGTTTGATAGGAATATTCCATCAATACGTATGCCTTTCTCATTCCAATCGAATGACTTCATTATCCGCTGCAGTGCTGCACTGAACAGCTTTGGCAACCTTGTGTCGCCCTGTCGAACCCCTATTCCTATGGGTATGGTAAGAGATCGATGGAAATGCTGTATTTTCGTAGTACAGTTCCGATAACAGTCGGACAGAGTTCTTATGTAGGATGGGTCCACTCCTTGGTCGACTACCGCTGAAAGGATTGCATTCATTGCGACACTGCCAAACGCTTTTTCATAGTCGACAAAGGTTAGGACTAGAGGCAAGTGGTATTCCCTACAGACTTCGGTGACCCTGGACACGGTTTGGATGTGGTCCATGCAGCAAAATCCTTTTCGAAATCTTGCTTATTTGACTGGTTGCGCCTCATCCAATGTCTTTGATGTGTGCGAGAGGATAATCTTCGTGAAAAGCTTGTAGAGTACATTTAACGAGAGCATAAAGGACGATAGTTATGAAATTTCTTTCGGTCTCCCTTCTTAGGCAGGATGACAGTGCGCGACGTCCTCAACTGGTCTGGGATTTTTTTCTTTTGAAGGTATGCTGTTATATGGTCTTCAAGAAGTACATGTAAATTGTAGCCTCTTGCTCTAAGAAAATTGGCAGTGATATTGTCTGGTCCTGGAGCTGTGCCTCTTTTCATGCTTTCTATCGCAACTCGATTCTCCGACGGAAGAAATCCAAGTGGTGTTTCTCCAGCGGGGATATTAGGGCCTGGGACGGGGATCGTGGAGCGGAAAAGGTTGGTGTAGAACGTTTCCGCTATTAACTTCAGATCATGGCGGGAGGTTTTGATGATCCCATCTTCCTTCATCAGGGCTGACAGCGGAACATTATAATCATATAACATTATATAATCATAATTATAATCTCGACGGCATTTTTTCAGACTGTTTCCTTTCTCTTCTGCTTCCAGCTGTTCCTTCTGCTTGTGCCATTGTAGATCTTCCTGCAGAGCTCTTCTGCAGCTAGCATTTATCACTAGCTGCGCTAAGCGTGTTGTAGTAGGATCAAGCTTCGGTTTCCTTTTGTTTTCGAGCAACTCCTTAGTAGTGGTGAAGATGCGATCCGATCTTCTTGTCTGAGGAACTGAGGCGGATTCGGCACAGCTTTCCAGTCCTTCGACAAGCAGCTTGCAGTCTTCGGTCGGGTCTTCTTTAATCTGCCAGTCACGTTTGGATAGGACTTTGTGCAGAATGTTCTCGTCATATACAGCTAGACTTTTTTCTCGTGTTTGATGAAAAGAGTTCTTTTCCAGCTTGCGGGTGAATCGAATCTTCGAGCGAAGAAGGCGGTGATCAGAACCAGTACAGAATGACAACACTACCGATGTGTCAAGTAAGCACCACCTCCTGTCTGTCAGAATGTGGTCGGTTTCTACTTGAGCCAAGCCGTTAGGAGATTCCAGTGTCCAGCGGCGGCTTTATTTCTTCTGGAAAAACGAGTTTCTATGGAAGAGACGTGCTGACGACAGGAGTTTTGCGAGACGATTGCCATTCTTATTTCTTCTTCCTAATCCATAATTTCCGATCCTGTATTCGCACTCGTTGGTCTTTCCTATTTCCTAGCGTTGATGTCTCCGACAACAAATTTATGATAAGCTTTATCATTGCGGATGACTTCCTCCAACTGATAGTAGAACGCATTTATTTCGTACTCATCAGCTGCGTCGATTGGTGAGTAACAGTTGATGATAGTGATCTTCTTATGATGCGACAGTTGAAGACGGAGGACGACTATCCGAGGAGAAACGATGAGTCGAAGATGAACAATGGACGGATGGATGACAAAGCCTACGCCGCCGACATTTCGTGACGGGACCTTCTCTCCACGGATCACGAGGGTTCCGTTGTTTTGTTCACGTGTGTCGGTTCTCTTGATTTTTGTTTCTTGTAATGCGATTACATGAAATTTAATGCGATTTGCAGCTGCAAGAAGGGCTTTAAGATCGGCCTTTATGGAGAGTGTTCTGGCATTATACGTGCATAGTAAGAAAGAATTTCCATGGCTTGTGGTACGTGTGCCTGTCAGATCCGGTTCTAATGACGTCCTGCGCAAACAGAGATTTTCTGGCCTCCCACCGGTCGTCTCACCGCCTGACCTCATAGACGGGAGCACCCAGAGTGCGGTGTACTGAGGCTGGCCTATTACTGGTCGTGCAACTTGCTCCTTCCTGGAGTCATGACTTAACCTTGCAAGGGCGTATCCAGGTCTTCACCACGATGTGGATCAGACAGAGGTGTGTTTTCGACGTCGAATCCTTTGCTCAGTCTTTCTACTAGTTGATTCGGAGAGGTGTTGAAACTTAAACTTGGGTAATCAAGCCGTCTACGTTACGTCTATCTAGGTCGGAAAAATAGCATGTTGAACGATTTAGCTCCAATGCTGAGCAGAAGGAAACGAGCGGCCTGGGAAGCTTTTAAGAGCATCGAGGATGTGGTGAAGAAGACAAAGAACACCCGACTCCGTGCCTTCCTTTTCGACTCAACTGTCGACGATCAACAGCACTACCGGTAATGCAGGTGACAGGTGATCAGCTCTCGTACCTCTCGCATTCCACGTTGTTATACTTCAGTGAGGTTAGAGCTCAATCCTTTCGCGGTTAGCGATTGAGGACTTTAAGAGTTTCATTCGTAAGCATCTAAAATTTAATATCAACTTCATGCGCTTCATCTTTAGCTTTTTTGTGGAGTCTATCTTGGGGTTCATGTAAACTTTATGCGACCCTGCGCAAGGTTACGTTAGAAATGCGTTCAGATGGTGAGAAACTCGCTCCCAATTCTAATAAAGAGCGCGCACCCTCAGGGAGAGTTACGCCTTGGAACACGATTACCCCTGAAGTTTCTTGCAAATTATTTATCCTACTGTGATCTGTCTGATGTTCGTTAGCAGTATTTCTGTGCGCTCTTGAATCCGTGTTGTGCGATTTACTCAAAAGGTCATCGAATTTTCTCCGCAAAGTTACTTTATCATTACACCTAATAGAATTACAAATCAACACTGACCCACCCACTATTCTCCTACAGAGGCGCTCCTCCAAATACTGAGCATTTCCTTCGGCGGAAAAAGTGTATTGACTATTGCGCTAAGACGATCTTTTGTCTTAGTCACAGCTCTTCTTTTACAAGTCGGAAGTATCGTGCTGGTACGTCTCATAACAAATCCCACGACCGACTTTCTATTAACCTCGGCTTCATCAAATAATTTTTTATATTCTCGATGAGCAAACGCGAAGTGTTATTTTATTCAGGAACAAATTGATGTTTCGGCGGATTTCGTCTTCCTCAGAGCCTTGAGAGGTCAAGCTGACAGAAATCTATTCCGTTATACACCTCTATAACCAAACACAGATAACGCTAAAGTAATCGACCTCGGGCCGTTACTCTACTGTAGATAAATAGATGACTGCCTTGTCATTTGCTCAACACAAGAAGAAATGGACAAATGTTTTGAGTTAACGAATGAACAGTCAGAGTATATCAAGTTCACCCGAGAGAAACCGAAAAAAAAATCTGGCTTCCATTCCTAAACGTGCAAATTAACCTATCAGAAAACTGCTACGTTGCGAAACGGTATCGAAAGCCAAGTAGTAAAAACATCTTCGTTCATCACCTCCCCTCTCACACGAAAAGGGTGCCTGTAAGAAACATGTTTGGAGCAGCAACCAACATGTGCACAGGAAGGGAGCAGAGAGAGGAGTCTCGGAACTTGGCACGGCAAATAGCCATCTCTAATGGCTACGAAGGGGCGCGTGTGGCGCAATGGTTGGAGGCGCCACTGCGACACGCACGCGGAATCGATACCTACGCCCATGGCCCACCAAGCCTTCCATCCCTCCGGGGTCGGCAAACTGGTACCAGACTCGTCTGGGAGGATAGCAGCACTGGCTCGATACATCGGCAGGCCACCGTGAGTCATTGTGAAGGCCAGATATGCATTCAGTCACCTCCAGCGATACTTAATGGAGTCGAATGCATGGCGCATCCCTCAGGGATTGATTAACGCCGAGAGCTTTATCCTTTTATCCTAATGGCTACGAAACTGTAGCTCGGGATAGGTGTAGGGAAAATCCTAGGCCCCCAAACGATAACTCTAGCGATAAAAGGGTCCCGTTTATCCTGCACTTCATTTCAAATGAAGTAAGTGCAGCTATGAAACACTGCTTAAGAAGGGCCGGTCTGGAGAATTCGGTAACCATAAATGAAATTTCACCGAGTAATCTAAGACTCCAGCTAGTCCGTAACCGCCTATATGACCGTCTATGTGAGACGCAAAACTGCATAATTTGCCTTGATGGTGGAGACAGTGATCGCATGAGCTCGAGCACAGTTTATCTGATCTCCTGTAAGGCGTGCGGAGGCGAATACATTGGCGAAACAAGCAGACCACTCTGTGTCCGCATAAAAGACCACCTAGCCGTCATACGTAAGCCAAACACCCCACTAGGCACGCATAGGACCCAGTGACATAGCGGGGAGGACTCCGAGGTACGTGTCACGATCCTCGCACGGGAATCGAGAACACAAGCTCGTAAAACTCTCGATGCGTTCTGGATTAATTCCAGAAATCCGAAAATGAACCACAGGGAAGAATGCCTTAATATCACACGTGACAGTGGGCAGCATAGGAGCCTGTTATTCAGATAGGAGGAGCACATTACACTTCCATGTGAATTCTCTGCTGTTGGTCTCCACGTGATATACTCAGTGAGCCTCATAGAAAGCGGTGAGTGGGCAAAGCTGTGTTCTATGTGATTGAAATCCTGGTTTAGTGTTCTCTCTGTTTGGTTATGGAGATGTTTGGCCGAATAGATTGCTGTCAACTTAACCTATCCAGGCTCTGAGGAAGGCGAAGTCCGTCGAAACGTCAGCTTATTGGTAAATAAAGAATAAAAATAACACTTCGAGTTTGCTCAAGAAGAGTATAAAGAATTATTTGATCAATGCCGAGGTTAATAGGAACTCGATGTTTGGATTTGTGACTTGGCACGGCAAATAGCCATCTCTAATGGCTACGAAGGGGCGCGTGTGGCGCAATGGTTGGAGGCGCCACTGCGACACGCACGCGGAATCGATACCTACGCCCATGGCCCACCAAGCCTTCCATCCCTCCGGGGTCGGCAAACTGGTACCAGACTCGTCTGGGAGGATAGCAGCACTGGCTCGATACATCGGCAGGCCACCATGAGTCATTGTGAAGGCCAGATATGCATTCAGTCACCTCCAGCGATACTTAATGGAGTCGAATGCATGGCGCATCCCTCAGGGATTGATTAACGCCGAGAGCTTTATCCTTTTATCCTAATGGCTACGAAACTGTAGCTCGGGATAGGTGTAGGGAAAATCCTAGGCCCCCAAACGATAACTCTAGCGATAAAAGGGTCCCGTTTATCCTGCACTTCATTTCAAATGAAGTAAGTGCAGCTATGAAACACTGCTTAAGAAGGGCCGGTCTAGAGAATTCGGTAACCATAAATGAAATTTCACCGAGTAATCTAAGACTCCAGCTAGTCCGTAACCGCCTATATGACCGTCTATGTGAGACGCAAAACTGCATAATTTGCCTTGATGGTGGAGACAGTGATCGCATGAGCTCGAGCACAGTTTATCTGATCTCCTGTAAGGCGTGCGGAGGCGAATACATTGGCGAAACAAGCAGACCACTCTGTGTCCGCATAAAAGACCACCTAGCCGTCATACGTAAGCCAAACACCCCACTAGGCACGCATAGGACCCAGTGACATAGCGGGGAGGACTCCGAGGTACGTGTCACGATCCTCGCACGGGAATCGAGAACACAAGCTCGTAAAACTCTCGATGCGTTCTGGATTAATTCCAGAAATCCGAAAATGAACCACAGGGAAGAATGCCTTAATATCACACGTGACAGTGGGCAGCATAGGAGCCTGTTATTCAGATAGGAGGAGCACATTACACTTCCATGTGAATTCTCTGCTGTTGGTCTCCACGTGATATACTCAGTGAGCCTCATAGAAAGCGGTGAGTGGGCAAAGCTGTGTTCTATGTGATTGAAATCCTGGTTTAGTGTTCTCTCTGTTTGGTTATGGAGATGTTTGGCCGAATAGATTGCTGTCAACTTAACCTATCCAGGCTCTGAGGAAGGCGAAGTCCGTCGAAACGTCAGCTTATTGGTAAATAAAGAATAAAAATAACACTTCGAGTTTGCTCAAGAAGAGTATAAAGAATTATTTGATCAATGCCGAGGTTAATAGGAACTCGATGTTTGGATTTGATTTTTTACTTACCTTCGTCGCAATAGTGACTGGTTTCCAGACATTGTAGAGCGTAATGCATAACAAATCCGAAGTGGTGAGATAATTCTTATTTTGGTTCATTTTTGAAAATTCCACTGAAGAATTCACTAGCACTGCACGAATTAGGATTATTAAATAATAAGTGCAAATTGAAAATGTGCTCAGCTTCGGTTCGTCACTAATAATAATTTCATTGATATTAAAAAATTCACCTCTACCTGGACGACTTTGTTCGTGCCAAAATCTGAGTGCATGTCATATTTCTTGAACAGCTATTCCACCTTACAAAATGGGGCACAAAAGCACAACGGTTACGATTTTAAGTAATTGTCCAGATCCTGGAGCGGGAATCAAAAACATCAACGCTCAAGAGTCTATAAGCGCTGTGAATAAATTTGAAGAGCTCAAAGGTGAACCGGAAAGAAAAATTCCTTGCTATCACACGTGACCTAGCGCCTTTTCTCGGAGTGATTTTTTACTTGAATGGCTCTCACTCGTCAACCCACGTGAACAACACGTGGATGATCCCATGCGCAACAAAACGGTGCACAGTTTTTGAACAAAATTGCATTAACTTATATGTTAAATCTTTATTTGTTTGGGCTATAGATATTTCACCAAATTACATGAATAGCGTTATCAAAATAAGCCCAGGGTCCGAAGAAAACGAAGTCACCGAAAGATCAGCTTTAGCCAGTGAACAACAGCAGCAACAACTACTGATATCACCCTCGCGACAGCTCAAAATGAGCAGTTCTTAAGAACTACATATAGGAAGGATTAGTGCAAAAAATGAATAGAAGTTGCCCTCAAATGTCTGCCTCGCTTAACTGTCGCAGTTCCATTCGTTCATTTTTGGATGCCGGACGATTTAAGTTACATCACACAGTTTTGCGAGTAAGTGTTAAATAATTATTTCTCCTTTTGTGATAAAACCTAAGTGGCACTGATTCAGTTTTTTTAGTTTTATGTTTTTATTTTCCATAAAATTTCACTACGGCAGTGATTTTTTGAGACGTTCCATCATTATTTGTGGTTTGTTGATTTTGGCTGGAGTCATGAGACTGCAACCAACGCCGTTGAAATTATTGATGATTTTGTTAGGTTTCCCGAAAGAGAACTAATTTTCACGTTTTCTTACAAAAAACGATTTGTGTAAATGGAAGAAATACCAAGCACTGGAAGAAAATTTTTCTACCGGGGTAAACGACACATGATGTTGATACCAAATAGAATAATAGCTAAAAGTACAGAAAAGTGGTGATCAACGACGAAGCATTTGTTGGAGTTTTCAAGTCTTTTTTTCTTAGTGATTCGGAAACGGTCTTAAAATAAGGTTTTCAGTATTCAATTTTAAAAATCGAAAAGCTTTTCTGGAATTTTTGGATAAAAGGCTAACGGATCATCTTTCGGGGTTCTTCAATGCTTAACTGACGTGCCGTGCATTGGACTTCATTAAGCACCGTCGGAGGTAATTGAATGCACATTTGGCGTATGCGATGACTCGCGGTGGCCTAGCGATGTATCGAGTCAGTTCTGCTATCCTCCTAGTAAAGTTTGGCACAAATTTACTGACTCTTGAAGAATGGACTGATTGGAGAGTCTGAAATTCTGGTTCGGTCCTATGTGTTTTGCAGCGTGCTTCTAACCAGTGTGGTACACGTGCCCCTCAATTTTAGCTTTAATTTTTGCACTTTGCCAAAACTTTCCAATGTTTTGGGATACCGGACGAATTAACAGCATTTTCATCTTTCTCTTTCTTGAAAAGTTATCGGAACTACCATAAAAATAAAGGTAAATAACCGCGAAGAATGAAATTCGTTGTTTCGCACTTTACACTGGAATGTGAAACTCTCATCAAGGACTCATGCAATAGGTAAAAACGTGTCTAGAATTGTTAGTCGCTTTCATTTCTTCAAGAAAGCCATGAACTATAAACCTTCACAATTTCTGACCATGACTCTCAATTTATATCGATTCATGAAGCGTTATTGGTATTCTATGAGTTCGAGTTCATACTGTGTCGTTGTCCTCTAGAATTTTAGAAACATTATTGAGTAATGCAATTTTTTTTCTTGATTGACGGAGCTCCCTGATGCCACCTCTATTTGGAGATACGAGAATGCTACAGATCAGTTTTGTAATTCTAGTAGCATAATTCTATATAACCGGCTACCATACGTAAACAATTTTTCAGGATTTCTCTCGAATATCGTCTAGTTTTTTTTGAATGTTTTCTTTGCATTATCACACATGGATGTATTCTCTCTTGAAAATAGATCGTTGTAAAAATTTTCCGTGACAGCGATCGATGGTGATGGACATGTCAGTGTCATAGGTTCTGTACGGGAACAGGGTTAAAAGAATGTTCGATTTGATGGAGAGTGTTCCCAGTCAGGAAAGCAGAGAATTGAAAAATGTCCATGAGCGAAGCCGCCCTATTCTGCGAATTTCTAGAGAGGCAATCGAGCGCTGGCTTTTATTACTCACAAGGGAATGGGTGCAATTCTTGAATGCGTCACTGGAATTCCACTGAATTCCTCATGCACATGAATTCCAACAAAGAAAACGTGAAAAATAAATTATAAGAAAGGGTCTATTTGTGGAAGGTGAACCTCGTTAAATTTGGGGGGATATTTCTGGAAGGTGAACCTCGTTGAATTTAGGGGGATATTTCTGGAAGGTGAACCTCGTTGAATTTGGGGCGATATTTCTGGAAGGTGAACCTCGTTAAATTTGGGGATATATTTCTGGAAGGTGAACCTCGTTAAATTTGGGGGGACATTTCTGGAAGGTGAACCTCGTTGAATTTAGGGGGATATTTCTGGAAGGTGAACCTCGTTGAATTTGGGGCGATATTTCTGGAAGGTGAACCTCGTTAAATTTGGGAGGATCTTTTTGGAAGGTGGACCTCCTTAAATTTGGTGACATGAAAATATTATGACGGGCCTTTTTTCTTCGAGAAATATTGCAATGATGTTGATAATGAGGAAAGATAACGTTGCAGTGGTGATTCAGCTCCTTCAAAAAATTTGCTTAGCCGAGAAAAAGCAACCATAGGCAACTAAGTGCTTGCTAGTGAGAAATGTATTTTACTTTTTTTACTTTTAATAGATAAATTAGTGAAACCAGAATAGTGAGATTCCAGAAAATTTTAGATTGATAATTGGGAAAGATAAAAGCTTCTGTAAAATTTCTTCCTATTTTTCCAAACTATGGCACCTTTTTTCCACGGACCTCCCTCATAAAGAGAACTAATGCCGGTTAGTACGCAAGGCAATGTGACGCGTCCCTAGATGGTGGATAGGGGATCAGCCGCAGACCAAAAGAGACCTCGCTGAGTCGCAGGTGGATCTAAGGGATGGACTGCCTGTTTCTGTTTTACAGATTTGGCACATGTTATCAGAGTCTGTGAGGGCGTTTTCAAGCATGCATGCGTGGACGTGTTCTCGTTTATGCGGATTGTATTCCATTGGTCAGATCGGCAAAAAGCTTTCAATCAAGTAACAGGAAAGTATAGGAAGGATAAAAGTTTGCTACAACAAATAAGCTCAGCAGGCTATACGTGGGTATCAAATGCCAAACACAGTCATTCCTCTGACCCCTAAAGAGCCCATGATACCGCAGAGTTGGGTAGGAGGAGTGCGGATATGCTGCTAAAATCAACTATAGTGACAATCTGTATTTATAATTCACGATCACTTGCATCTTAGTTTGATCATGTAAGCAAGAAGTATAAGGTGTAACGTCATCGGACTGCCTGAGACAAGGAATCGGAGAAGAACTGTTTCTCCAAACATGCGACAGTAGAGTTGGCAGTGTCTGCACTGTCGTCAAAACGAGTCTGGCTGTGAACATCGAGTCATTCGAACAACTAGCGATCCAATAATCCGAGTGGGATGTTTACATCTGAAGATATTTGGATCATGGAAAGATCATAAACAGAGAAAAACAGCAGTTATGGTCAAAGCTGCAGAGGCTGGAAAAGTATTCGCAAGGCCCACCGAAACTTTGCCATTTGCGAGACCAAGATGATTGTGCTCCGACGCTCAGGTGGAAGAGTTACAGCTTCCATCCTCATGAGCGCACTGGCTCTGGTCTACTGTCGTTAACTGTTAGAATGGAAGGTCTTTATTCAATGGAAGTCCAGTAATAGTGTGTTATTGTTCAATAAGTGTAATCTCTACGATATCGGGCATGCCCTTTGCTGTCTGTCGTCTTTATTCGACTCGTTCTAAACAGGATTGACAGAACACTGGACGAACGACAACCGTATGAGCAAGCAAGGTTTCAGTACGACGGGCTGTATCCCCACGATAACAAAAGTCATGAAGTATTGCGAAAGTACAAAAGACCATTCTGTGTTCTGTCAGACACATAAAAATTTTACAACCAAAATATTATCGTCTATAACGATGTTAACATCGGCGTCAAAAGAGAGGTCTGATAAAACGACATTATCTCACTGCAGTTATTTACCACCACTTTTGAGAACGGCGTAAGAACAATGGAATAGCACAACATGAGAGGGAAGATTGATCTTAATTACATCATGTTAATGTTGATGATTATGCCGTTCTTATAACATCAACGACTAGCTCAGCTAAACGAATGCTTGCTGATCATGATAACGCTTGTGGAAAGATCTTCTTTGATTAAATCTCACAAAAACGGTATTTATGGAAAATGGATTAGTTTTTAATGCTCTATTGACAGTCAGCGGAACTATCTCCAAACGCTCATGTTACGTCTATTTAGTTCGGGAAATCGACGTGATAAATGACTTAGCTTCAAAGTTGAGCAGGAGGAAGGGAGCGGCTCAGGGAGCTTTCAAAAGTGTCCCAGACGTAATGACGAGAACAAAGATCACCCGATTCCATACCCATCTTTTCGTCTCCACGATTCTTCCTGCCTTGACTTATGCGTCAGAAACCTGGTCGCTGCGTACGCAGGATGAAAAATTGCTCAACGTTATTGACCGTGCAGCCGAAAGGACGATAACAGGAGTCTTCCGTATCATGGAAGTGAAGAGGCAACTGGAGGCTCCGATCTACGTCAACGATCAGAAGTCGAAGTCACCGTTCTATGCGCCAAACTTTTGAACATAAAGTGTCTCGGGCACGTCGTGCACATGGACGACAACCGATGGGTAAGAGCCGTTAGCAACTAGATTGCTCGCGATTTCAAACTTGTTGCAGGAAAACGATCGACCCGATGGTCAAAGTTGTTCACAAAAACTCTAGAATAGCGATGTGTTCCCTAACGTTTCTTTAGAGCGTGCAGAACCCAGTGGTGGGCTACTCCTGCACATGACAAGGACAGACGGAAATTTACTGACGCCTGTTAAAGTCGCTCGACCATCAACGAGACAAGAGGTGTACAGGCGCTGGCATATTTTTATTATAATAAGACGGAAACGATTCATGTGAAGTCTAGTGTTCGCGGCCTAATAACGTAAAGCACGATTGATGAAATATCGTGGGACAAGCGTGGTAATCGATGGTAATCGAACGTTCCCGGTCGATCCATTCATTATGCCGTACCATTTACTTGACATTCTCATTTCATTTATACTACTAGCAGGAACAGTCATTGATATTACGATGAGACTTGTTTTTCACATATTTCCTTGGTAGTAGAATGTTGCTTAACTTTTGCAGAATCGTAGAAGCCAAACAACAGTGATTGTTGGTGTTCAATTACCTCTGCCTAAACATTTTAAGCAAGATGGATCCGATTGATTTGCCTTTGTAGCAGCATATGTCACTAATCATCACAAAATGAGCTTCGCACAAGCTTCATAGTACACAGGTTTGCGTACAAAAATGGTCGGACCTTCATTACGTGGTTCAATATTATTTTATGGGGCAGACTTTGGTCAGGCTGTCGTCGGAATTCCAGAGGAGCACAATGGCTTAACTAGCAACTCTCCGGAAAGTAGTGATTATGCTGGAGACTGCACAACTAGTTGGACGGGCCGTTTAAGTATCAAGTAAGTAATATTATTTTAACGTGCTCATCAAACAAAATTTTCTCTGGTCTCGTCTCAAGACATATAAAGAGACAGGTGAATAGGGAAGAGATTTATGGCAAAGGGTGCCTTTTTTATTGAGGTATTTTTAGTATTTTCCAAGTCCACTTCTTCCGACGTGTCGCCCTGTACTTATGGAATAATCCACAATGATAAGGAATGTTTCCCTTACTTCCTTTTATGTGTACATGAAAATGTTAAGATGCATGTGATTACCTGTACATTTCTGTGTATGCAGTTATGCAGTGCAGAGTGATGTGACTGATATATTTCACTTTAAGTTCACTCTAAGTTGACGTCAAATACGGTTGGACGACGCACGTATTTAGATGATGTCAAAGGACGCAATGGCCGGTATCGTCGTCTGAGAACATGTCAGCATAGAATTTTGCCTTCTTATCAACGCCGTTAACACCCTATTGTTCTGTCACTCTACGAACACTTATCTATCAATCAGCTGGCTATTAAGACGGTAATCGTTTTCGAAATTGTGCAAAAATCGTTAAGAACTTGTGAGAGAACAACTAGAGATATGGTGTTCTCGTCGCGTTAAGTTTATTCATGAACAATTTTTTCTTTAATTTCAGAAATATTTCCATATTATGAGATTGCCGCAAAACTGTCACCTTCTTCATGAGATTGCAGCTGAACTCGTTCATTTCTGGAAAGTTTGGCCACGACAGCCACATTCCCAAGGCCGACTTTCTAGTAACCTCGACATTGAGAAATGATCCGCTATTTTATAGACGAGCACAGACAAGTCTATTATTATATTATTTACTTATCCTCAATGATAGACGTTTCGATGGTCTCGCTTTTCCAAAGCCTGTGTAAACCACATTAACTGGAATCTCTACACAGAAAGCAATCGACTCTGTCCTCAGTGGTTGATGAGAACTTTGATCTAATGAGAGGATTCATAAGAACTTTGCCGTTTTGGTTTATTGTATGCCTTCGCAAGTGGCGATTTCATACAGTAATATCAACCTTTCACCTAACTCAATCCTTTGAGGACATAATTATGAATAACGAGGTTTTCATAGTCGTTTTTTGCTTCTTTCCTCGGCCTCGTATTATACTCATAGACGCTCTCATAAATTATGCAGTGTGGTGGGGATTTTTTTTTGCGGTCTTAGCACGCTATTCGAAATGTGTAGCATTTTTCCACTTTTTTTTGTAGAATTCGATGAATACCTAGTGATAATGAAACGAGCAATTTTGCAAACCAGTGGTTGATTGTCTAACAGTGAAATGAATCGAATTTTTTCTATTGCGTGATAAGAGCCGATACAGAAAACGGCTGGAGCCATTTTGTTGCAGCCTAAACGTCTTGAGCTGTTGATGAGACCCATTTTGTTCATCCAAGTTTCGTCACCAAAGAAAAAAATAGCTGTCTAGGTGATGAAGGATTTCTCCAAGAAAACGGCTTATACATGTACTGGAATATTTGACCTTTGTAGGAGAGTAACGGATTTTCCATGAGGCATTACTATACAACTGCTGCGTTGTGAATCTTAGTGGGCGACACATGTGAGAGAATGAGAAAATTTTAAAGACCGATGTGTTCTAGCATAATCTTTTCGTTGCACATCTGTAAACTGTCTCAATACCTCTATTGAAACATTTTATTAAAATCGCATCATAGAAATTTTTAACATATTGAAGAACCTCGCCTGAGGAATGAACTTTCACTCCGGTCTGTTCACCTCGGCTTGACGAAGGGCTGATGTGTAAGGAAATGTGATTATTGCTGGTTTTTTTTTATAACTATTGGAAAATTTTTGTACTGTATAAATGCTATTACAGTCTACTTGTCATACAACACTTACCAATTATCGAAGCAGATTATGTATTTACTTATCAAGTATAGTGGTGTAAGGAGAGCATCAATGAGGTACTGTAGCTGAAGCGATTGCGAAGCAGTGGTCCGTGGATGAAATTGCAGTCTACAAATAATGAGCTGATTTTCTAGAAAGAGAGTTATGAAAAACATGTTTATTGGTATTTAATACTTGTTTTGTCATCCAAGGGCGATCAGAAAAATGCGTCGGAGAGATTTGGAGTGGTGGTCAGCGAGTAAAAAGGACTCAATTTCTGACATTAGCGTGTTATTACCCTCATTATGCTATGTGGTAGTAATTATCTTAATAGAGACTTTTTCAGCAAAGAGCAGTTATACTTTAGGCACATAACAGTATTCTAAGCAAAATGACTGTAATACAACTACAATGCTGCTGAGATATTTGCAAAACTCTGGACCAAAGGTGTCTAAGGTGGGGAACGAGCGCGCTATTGTCCTTTCCAGGGGAGAGAAATAGCGCGTTCGTTCCCCACCTTAGACATCTTTGGTCCAGAGTTTTGCAAATATCTCAGCAACATTGTGGTTGCAGAAAATAGAAAGTATAAATCAAAATGATTGTTTTAATAATAGATAGGAAAAAGATGATTAAAAGCATAATTTAGCAACTCGATTAGCCCCACCTTAGACATCTTTAGTCCAGAGTTTTGCACTTGTTCCTATTTTCAAGGCCCATCCCCGCACTGTTTGGCTCTTTTTTGTCGCATTCGAAAGCATTTAAGAAAAAAGTCTGGTCAGGATTCAAATCCACTGTTTGGAGTGTGACTAATTGCTATGATTCATCCGTACAAATACTCTCTCTCGGTATGATATGCGGTAACAAAGATAACAAACGGATGGCGGAGACCTGACGACGAATGAACTAGTGGTGCAGTTTATGGTTATGACGGTAATAATAAAGTATTTTTAGTACAATGTAACTCATATCAAAATGTTGATTCCGAGCAATGCACTACATTCGTGGATACGGCGCAGAACGAAAAGCTTCAACAAATAGAAAAAAACGACTGTGAACTGAGTTTATTCTACTGTTTGCTTACTTTCGAAATTATTAACAGTTCAGATCGATTTCACTGCCACGTGAATAGTTGGAAGTGAAAAAAGGTAGAGTAAAGTGGTAGCTGGTCTTCTTGCATATCAGAAAAAAACGCTTGTTTATTCACATTAATGGTGAGGCTTCACTGTCCCTAAAAGTAATATTAATATTCTAAAGTGACTAAATGCATTCCCATGATAGGAATATGTTTTTTATTCTCCAGCTACGATATACAACAATGAATTCTTTTCATTGCTATCGAAGCTGTGAAGGAGTTCCATATTTCCATTAGGAAGTCCGGCTAAAAGCAACTCATCTCCGGTAAATCGTCACCACCTTGGATGAGGTCGCATACATTCCACAGCTTGACACTACTGAGCGATATTATCTTTGATTGCCTCCTGAGATTGTCCAAACACTTCTGTTCCTGGAATGCATTGAAAAAAAAAATTATTTCCCCATTTCTCCATTAATTTCAGTCAAGAAAGGAAAAGCAAATCTTTTTTAACGATTGTTTTTTCCCGAAGATAAGCTGTATAAACGTGCGAAATCATATCAGTTACCGTAGTGTTGGGGAAATGTACATTGCTCAGTTTTGTGGGTGGAGAAAAGTAGGAGGAGTTAGGTGCTTTGCATGACAGACATTTTCCATTCACTATAAAACGAAATTTATGCCTATATTATTAACAGCCGCTGATAATTAAACTGGTTTCGTTTTTGGTTTATACAGGTTTAGTTATGATGTGTGCTGCTTGGACGTATGGTGTGTGCGTAAATGCGCATATGTCTGTCTGTGTATGTATTTGCTTACCTGTGCATTTAAATAGCACTCTCACCGTACTCCCCCCAAGGTTGTAAAAGTCGAAACGTCATTTCAGTCAATGATCATCATCGATTCACCAATCAATGATAGTTTTCTGGGTTTGTGTTGCAACCTTTCACGAAGAACGATCAATCGCACACAAAACTCGACTACAGTTGACAAATATTACGATGATCTTTAACCGTATCACATTCACTTCACCATTTTCGTCGTGTTGGTTGCCACTGTTCTTATTCATATCGCCGAATAGTATGCATAGGGGATAAATCTAATGTATGCTTGAAGAAAACGAAAATCATATAAAGGTGTACGGTTTGAGTGGAAACTGTCGCCATCGTCGTAAGTTTTTTCCGTAGACCTTTCGGATAAATCGTCTCCATAATCGTTGTCGTGGATGGAATTTTGTTATTATATGTTTCTAGAAAGACGAAGTACATTTACGAATGAAGAAAGCCACGAAAAAAACATGTGCATAAGGTGCACGATTTCCATGAGGACAGTATCAATCGGTGTTCACGTACAGTTGTGATCGTGACTCATTAAAGAGAGCTTTTTTTAGTCACAATTTTAACCTATTATTTACTGCCTACTCTTTTTAACGGCAGGGTATGTATTGCGGAATATAACTTCAATGATGCTCTTTGCAAAACTCTAAACCGTAGGTGTCTACGGTGGGGAACGAACGCGGGTCGTTCGTTTCGCCTGTGTCTCAGCTAGTTCTATCGATCTTTTGCCATCAGCAAGCACTCGTCAGCGAGATTGATCCGGTGAGCACAAATCGGCAACGAATCCAGTTAACCTCAGGCTGTAGTTATAATCACAACTCTAACTTATTATTTACTGCTTACTCTTTTTTTTAGAAGAGCCAGAGATCTAGTAGTGTTTTTTTTTACTTTTCTCCAAATCACCTCTTCTCAGTTATGATGATATGATTATTTCTGAAAAAGTTGTAGGGTTTTTATAATTTTTCGGTTAATTTATGCATGGGGAAGAGACAGCTGCGTAATCGTATTTACGTGATGATGCGATTGAACAGGTGTATATCATTGAAAAATAACAATTCACGAACGACAACCGGCAAAACACCTGGCAGAAACTAACATATTTCTTAGGGAATAGGTGAGTAGCAAACGTTGTTTATTACCTGTTGTCCTTAACTAGTATAGTGATTAGTTTAGTTGTGTCCGTTATTCATTCCTTCCAAGTTGCCTTCACTGTATTTCGGTGGTTTTCCACAATTCGGTGGGTAAAATTGGTGCGCTATCTTTCAAAACTAGTTCTGACTTGGTTCACACTTCTGAAATGTACCTCATTTTTTCCTTTTGGGCATTGGATCCTAGTAAATAATGTTTTAGGCAATAACATAAATAGAAATGCTACGAAAAAAATGACTGCAAAGGCATTAGGGATAAATGTCTTCATTAATGCTTCGAGGTACTATAAAAAAAATCCCACTACAAACGCTGAATCAAATTTAAATAAAAAAAAGGAGCAGAACAAAACTAAGGAAAGCACTCCAGAAAACTAACGGATTGATGAAAGCCGTCTCCGTAACTTTAGTTACGCTATGGCTTTCTTCCCTTAGAAAAGCTAAATTACGTCCGCTGGGTTTCCTCCTGTTTCAATCAACATCGTTAATACCTTGCGAAACTTGTTTTTCTTCACATTTGATGAGGTCGTTTTCCATTTTTTCTTCATAAATTTTTAAAATATATATTATATTGTTTTTACGTTTTAAGATGATTAAAGAATAACTTCGTACATTAAAAATGTTTCGGAAATGAGATGAAATATTGAGAAGAATTAGCAGAAGCTATTCATTCTATTGTCGTGCGTTTACACTTCGTCAGACATGAAAACAATTAAGAATCCATGACAATATAAACCCGTAAGCAGACTCCGCCCTTCGAACCCTCCCTCTTCTCTCTTTCTTTTCATTCATTCATTGCTCAGATCGCCAGTCATCCCCTGCCCTTGTTTTTTTTTGTTTCTTTCATTTTTTTTTCAACATACGATCATGCACACAAATCTTATCGTCAAGCAACAAAACGGATTCGTGAAATGAATTGCAAATTCGACGCGGCTAAACGATTTCACACGGCCGCGTCATGTTGTCTCATCTCTCTCCTTTCAAACTCATCGACTTCACATCAGCTTTGAAGTTCTTTCCCATGCGTGTCGCAGATTTTTCGACTATGCAGAGATTTCTTGTTGCTCTTCCTACTACCGATCACAACACCAAACGTTCCGCTTGCCGTTTCCAAGTGTTTTTCGTATCCAGAAACTCTTTCGTATACGCAGAATTCAAATAATCGCTTCCAAATAGCGATAGATTACAAAAAAAAAAAATAGCATAGCATCGAATGGAAAACAATTTGGCGCTATAGAAACGAAGTTATTCTCCACTAATTGCCGTTGAAAGAAATCAGAGTGCTATGAAAGTGTACGACAATAACAGTAATCACCAATGCTTAAGAATCTGCATTGTGAACTGAGCGCCTACAGTAACAGCTAATGGAAAATTCCACCTCATTCTGAACCTCTGTGGATAACGCTGAGTTATCAAGGAAAGTTGCAGCATCCAAAATGACTTGAATTGATTTCGATCTCGTACCGATTAGTTCATTTCAATATCAGCGATTGTCATATTGCAGTTGTTCACTGGTTTAACATCGCACAACGTGCCAACCAAGTTCGCTATCTTTCCAATGTCGTGAAATTGGTAGCATTGGGATAAAAACACTGGCTTTATATACCCCGCCATATGGATATGTCACTGCGTTGGCCAAATTATATTCAGTCGCCTCTACGATGCTTAATGGAGTCAGATGTACGACGGAAAGTTCAGGGGAGGGTGACTGAGCGTTGAACGTTTTTCGTTCTATCAAAAACACTGACTCTACTCCTGATTTTTTTAATGTGATTTTTACAAAACTTTGGGGTAACATTAAATCTCACAATAGCGAGACATTATGTTTAATGATCTCCACAAGAAAAGCTCCGTTGTCTGAACTCTCACCCGCAGCCTGAGCCCTCAGATCCCTAACGGAGTTTATTTTCAAACCACGGTCAATTCGATTTCCGCAGTTATACATTCGCACGAGGACGATATGTTATGAAGCCTTCGGTGTCAAAACGATCATGTTCATCACTGAATAATTCACCTCACGCCACTTCGCCATCTCGCCAGAATTTAAATTCTTTGACATCAATAGCAAAAAATAACTCGCTACTGCTTCATCTTGCAATAGTTCTGCTTTTTTTTTTTTCTTAGAGATGACGTTCTATATGGTTTTCATGAGTGGTGCGTTGAAAAACATCACTGTGGTGACCTATTGAATCATCACCCTATTGAATCGATCAAAAGCAAAATATCAATATTCGTATATCAAATATCAATTGGTTGAGTAGATCACGTCTCAATTTGACCTTTGCAGGGTCTGAAGAAGGCGAAACCACCGAAACGTCAGCTATTCTATCCCAATAAATTCTATAATAACAGCCTCGTGTCTGCTCATTGAAACAAAACATCGAATCATCAATATTCATTGTCTTCATACTTGTTTTGACTCTTAGCTATACCCCGCTGAGAAACATGTCGCAGCCTCGCCGTTTTTCACTAGATTTCAAAGAAGTTAACAATTTTTTGAATTCAAAAATAAATGAAAGAAAAGTTATTCCCTTCACAAATCATCTCGTTCTACGTTGGCGATACCGTAGGTAGTATTTCTCACTCCTGAATTCTTCATTTTTTCGTGCTCATCCTCAGCGGAATGCTAAACATCATTTTTTTTATTAAAAAAAAACAATTACAAATATTCTGCTTTGAATGTAAGCGAAGTGGTTATGAAAAAGTTCGGGATGTAAATTTTTTAACATAACTTGTTTGACACTATGTGAAATATCTATTTCTGCTTTGAAGCGCGCCATCTACTCCAGTGTAACCCTCGTTACCTTGATTTCTCGTTATCAGATACGAAAATAACCCATTAAGAGGATTCTATTTGCTCTATGTTATGCATCAGGTTTTTCTTCTAGAGTCTTCGGAAGGAACTTGATCGTTGAATCGGCGTTCTGCCCTGCTCGAGCTTGACATCCGACATGAAGCCCAATTGCTGAATATGGTTCTCCAATGGCCTTTGTCAAGAACAATCACAAATCGCGCGCATCTGATTTTCGAGTTTCCTTATCACTTATGTTACCGCTTTTATCACTGTGGTGCTTTTGTCTTTTGTGCAACAAATCATAAATTGCGCCAAAGGCTATAAGCGAAAAATCCATGTTTTCCTATGATGCAGTGTGTTTATTGGTTTGTGTTCGGCTTACATGCATGCACTAGAAGGTCATTAGTCAATGCTGTATTAAAGTACGCCCGGCTGAATCCAAAGATTTTCACCTGGAAAGCATTGAGAGCTTGTTCAGGCGTTTCCGTCATCTCAACTACACATATGTTCAGCCTTTTTTAACTTCACCAGAGGACAGTTCTAAATGCAACCTGCTTTTACATTATTCACCTTTGAAAAAAAAATAGTTCAAGTGGTTCACTTTGCATAAATCAGATTTACCAACATAGATTTCGTTTCTGTTTTCCTGCCTACAAGTGTGTTTCCCATTTTTCTGCTCCGAACGACCTTTAAATGAGAATGTGCCAAAGTTCCGTGTCTCAGAATTCTCATAGAATGCAAGTGAAATACTTTCAGATTCTGCCAGATTGATCTGCTGTATCCATAGAATTAGCAGCTACAAGTAGGTGTTTTCCAATATGTTCTCTACACAACTCGACTTTATTTTGAGGGTAGCTTTAGCAGTAGCATCTGAAAAGTACCTTTTTGGAATAATGTCAAGCAAGCGCACCACAGAACGTTTCGATAGATTTGACACGGGAAATGATGGACTACTGGGAAATTGCTAAGTGCTAAGAGCACTGCTATGCACCTCTGTGCAGTTTTCGATGCCATTTTTTTCTCACTTTTCCATTGTTGCACTGCTGCTTTACTCACCACGAATAGCTGTATAGCCGGATAGAAACTTCACAAAGAGATGAGCTCGTCGAAATCACATCTGCTACCGTAACTCGTCCATAGCGATTTTAATCGCTTTTGGAAGTGTTGCATTGAATTACTATGTTTATGCAGACACGGGTGTCGAAATAATCGTAATCGAAATCGGATTGCTAGTGGAGAAAATTTCTCATTGTCATATGGCCGCGCTCGACATCACGTCACCCTCTTCTTCTTCCTCATTCCCTCATGCTCACACTCACATACACATACATACGCGGACACACACAAACACACACACACACACACACACACACACACACACACACACATATATATATATATATATACACCAGCGGATACATACACAAATCGCTGTGGCCAATATTTTGCATGACGTTTTCCTGAAACTATATAACGAAAGTGCGTGTATTCAGTAAGTGGTAGTGGTTTGCTGCCTCTTCCTTAATCAGTGCTGTGGAGAATTTCACACGACCGCATCCTGATTTCTTCCTACAAGCTGTGACTCGATTTTTGAACCACCTACGAAAAATGTGGGCAATTTCAATGGAGCGAAAAATCGACCGCCGGCAGAGCAGCGTGACAGTGTGATTTTTGTGACACCAGTGTTGCGTAGTGAGCCGAAAAGGAACCTCCGACCACGATCACTCGCCACCAGATCTCCATTTGTACCCGGAAATATGCTAAAATTTAGGGAATCAGTACTAGATGTCAAGAAAGTAACTCGTGAACCTCTGTCTAAGAGCGCTAAGAAAAGCGGACTTGGAATAAGAAAACTGTCTAAGCAAAGGATTAGACATTTGAGGTCGAGGTGTTTGAAATGCAGACGAGTTTTCAGTGATTTCGCATCAACGTCAATCTCCGATCGACATAAGGAGCAATATGATTTGTCATGATCCTGAGCACTGCAAGGTGGTTACTTAAAAATAAATTGTCTCATCAAATTTTTCCTTTTTATTACTTAGCGTCTTATCCTAGAATTTTGTGAAAAGAAAATAAACCGTAGGAACATCTTTCCGTACACTTTCAAGCCTCACTGCATCCTTCCGTCTCTAGAGAATCACTGAGATTTTTTCGTTCGTAAATCATTCCCGCATTTCTCGTCACCTGACAAAGGCCGTTTGTGAAGCACTCTGATGAGTAACTGAAAAAAGAGCTAGTTGGACTACAGTAATTTATTCCCTTTTTTGCATAAATCTACTAGCAAATTAGATGAAGAAGAAATAAGAAGGGAAAGATGAGGAAGAAATAAGAAGGGAAAAAAATTTTCAAAGCGACCGTCGTTTAAGCTCATTTGTAAAATAATCAACATGTATTACATTGTTGAGCTTAAATGAGGTTGTAGCTTGGAGCAAATTAGATGACCATTAGTAACGACCAGATTAACCAATTAAATTAGACTAAATTAATGAGCTAAATTTTCATGTTTCACGTGTGAAAGTTCACTGAGCGTTCTGTTGGTTTCAGCCTGATTCCTTGAATATCAACTATACAATTGGTGACTGTCATGATGTGATATGCACTTCGACTGGATTCAAAGTGAACGTTGGAAAAAATTGCTCCACTAGTTCGTCTTTCTTTTCTTCCTCTTCAAAAGTCTAAGTATTACAGAAGAGATCTAATTGACAAGTATGAAATCTGATCTGTAAGCCTGTAATTTAAAAATACTCGTCTTCTTTTCAAGCGTTGTCAGCCAGTCATCTTCCTGGTACATTTGAATTAATACAGTTCCATGCGCATTGGAGCAATGATGGTTCATGTGGCTCAGAGCATCTCCTCAACGGTAAAGCAATGAGCGGTGAGGTTAGTGAGTTAGGTAATCCTCTGACGAAATCTAGATGCTGTTCAAAAAAGTCGTCTCTTTTCTTATCAAGCACGGAACTCTGCTCTGTTCCAACAGGAAGACTTCGTTGTTTATGCAATAAAAAGAAAAAAAGATTTTTTCTTACAAACCGACACAACTAAATAGGGAAAAAAACGAGTTTCTATTCTGCAACATTTAAGTTTTTTTTTTGAGGCTTTCATTGGGTTTGAAATGTTATTTCGCTAAGGAAGCATTGTTCAGGTTCATTTCGTTTTTTGGAATACTAAGTATAACTCGTTCTCTACGGCTGCCGAGAAGGAGGATGGATTAGCCGTGATTGGTGTTTTCATTAAGGTAATCATGACATCACGAATCATGAATCATTCTTTAAGGCAATCATGATATTCATTGTTCACAGCTCGGTGCATTCCTCTTTCCATCTTTTGGAAACGAAAATGCAATGAAAATGTCACCTGAAGAAGCTGCTGTAACAACAAATGATTTCTGTATCTTTACTTCATGGTAGCCAACATCTAAATTTTGATGAGATAACTCCTACACCAATTTCGAACTTATCTATTACAAAATAACTTTGCTGACGCTTAGCGACTTGTCTTTCTGAAATTTCATGAACTTGTCGGGATTCTAGTCTACTGACTTTAAACCAGCTGAACAGTTATCTACATAGAATACAATAGAATATCTGCAGAAACTGCATATGAACGCCGAGACCGAAATTCAGTAAGAAAAGAAAATTGCAGATTGTCCTCTCGTGCTGACTCATAACAAAAATTATAACCTTCTAGGAGAGAATACATCTAACGAAAAATCTCATAAAAACGAAAAAAACGACTAAATTTCACATTCCCGTTTTTTTTCTTTATTAAGGAAGGAGCACATTCCACTAGTTATGCTCCACTATTTGACGCCATCCAGAAAGCAATCGGTTCAACGACGCCAATCCTGATGCCAAGGGAGTTTGTTCTTGATCATCTCTTGCCGCCTTCTGGTTAGTTGTTCGTATTTCACCTCACACAATGGAACCCGACGCAGTAAATTGCAAAAGTGAATAGAATGGGAAAATGAATGTGCAACTTAGGAAACTCATTAAATGTGAGTATTGAATGTCTGTCTGAAAATCTTTTCCTTGTCCTCTAAAGATTTAAATTCAGTCCGATGTCGACTTACTTTACTGGATATCACAACAACACCTTGGCTGCGATTTGCAATCAGTACACAACTTATTTATTATTTATTCTCCTTCCACATTTTTTCCACCCGTCCCTTTTTTCCTTTTTGGAGTTGTTAGTGATGCAGTCATTTGGAAGTTCCTGGTTCGGTTCCTAGCGCTATCCCCAAACCGTCGTGGTAACGCTCTAGCATAGTTATCTCTAAGATTGCAAGGCCAATCGATTCGACCAGCATTCTACGACATTCATAAAGAAGACGACAATAATGAACCAACAACCGAACCCAAACATGAAAGGCTAGAGGATCTTTGTGGATAAGGAATGCGAGGAAAACGAATCGATTGCAAGTATTGGGATCTCCACAGTAGATGATGATGGGCCATGCAATAATAATACTAACATTAATATTAACAATACTTTTTACATAACTAAACTCTTATTTTTCGTATACAAGCTATACTTGGTCGGAAATATTACAATTTCCTACATTGATTTCAAGCCTGGGTGTTTCAACTTGGAGTGCACTTTATTCACTGAAGTAGAAGTTTTAGAATGCATAGATTTGTGCCAGCAAGATATTTCAATATAAGGTATGATTACAATTCTAACACGGTACATTTTTCATCGAGGCTCATATTTCCTGATGTAAAGCGTTTGAATCGCCTGGGCCAAATGTGAAGCGGAATCACTTCACAGACGACAGGGTATTTAGCTTACCAATTTTGAATTTAAAAGCAACGTCTTGAGATTATAGATGCATATATAGATGTCATCTAGAAACAGCTAATTTATATGCATATAAGGCTTTATATTTTATAGATTTGTATACAAGGGCGCGTGTGGCGCAGTGGTTGAAGGCGCCACTGCGACACACACGTGGAGTCGATCCTTGAGCGCACGACTCACTAAGCCTTCCATCCCTCCGGGGTCGGCAAATTGGTACCAGACTTGTCTGGGAAGATAGCAGCACTGACTCGATACATGGGCAGGCCACCGCGGGTCATTGTAAAGGCCAGATATGCATTCAATCTTCTTCAACGATGCTTAATGGAGTCGAATGCATAGCGCATCCCAAAAGGGATTGATCAACGCTGAGAGCTTTATCCCTTATCCTTTATATTTGTATACATATATTTATATATTTATATGAAGCAATAAAGTGCAGTATGTTTGGCGATAGAGCTTAGTATCTTGTAGTATTCTGCCTTTGTTATCGAAAATCCTTCAGAATATGATAGTACGTCTTTAAACGGCTTTTTGCACTATGAAACAAATTTTACTGCATCAAAGTTGAGCGTTGTTGTAGTTATAAAGCGAGAACAGCTTGACATGAAAGAACGAACCGATAAGAATGTTGCGGGTGCGATGTCAAATTATTGAACGAATTTATCATTTAGGTCTTGATAACGTCAATCAGGGTTTCTATTATAGATAAACGTGATTATGTCACATATCTTGGTTCACTTACCACACCGCCATACTCGGAATCCGTTATATGGACCGTTCTCACTACTCCAGTTGAGGTATCAAATGAGCAGGTACGTCAAGCATTCATTCATTTCAAAAGATCTCAGAGTTGCGTTATCCATTTAATCGATCGACTTTAAGCTGAATATTCTTCGAAAAATCGTCTCGGCAAATTATCGAGAATGTCAACAACTCTGCGAACGAACAATACGGGCGTCAACCGTGAAAGTTTAGAGAGTGGAAGATAAAACTCGAAATAATTCTATTCATATGAGGTGGTATCTGAACAGGTGTAGTGCTGTTACAATATGAACAATGAAGCATCACTGGATGCTCGCTAAGAAGCTAATGCGCACTTAGCTATCCACGTTTTGTTTGTATGTTTGTATCTTTTTTTTTGTTTCTTTTCTTCTGATTTCGCTGTTCGTTACGACGCTAATGAATGTATTTCAAGCGGAAACCGAGTGATATAGTAGTGTCACTGCTAACCGATTTAGAAACTGTTGTGATTCGTTGTTGGGTTCCGAAATGCGATAGTTGTAAGCTTCAAGTATGATACTCTAATAAATCGTCTACATTCCAACAAACAACATGATTTGCCTCCGAGAGGTTTTTATTGAATGCAGTCCAAGAGACGATGTTGATTGAACAGTAGTTAACCATCCTAATGCAATCCTAATCAACAAGCCAACGACTAATGCGGTTTTCTCACTCATGTGCGTATACGGGAACACATATTTGACATTTGCACAACAACTGCAATATGGCCGACACGTGCTCGAAGATAATCCAGCCTTTAAACTCTGGTCCCATGTGGCTCAAATCTCAGCTCACATTACTTGTAGAAACAAGACATGTCAGAACCCATTCGTTCTCCTCAATATAGTTTGTTTTAAGCTTTTTCTCTCACCACGCCAAAAATATGGTTTTCTCATTGTCTCAAGTCCTTTATTTTTTCGGTTCGCATTATCGAGGACAGAATCCTATACATGTGTACAAGACATACAGAATTCCGTCCAGTAGGACACAGTGCTATCGTCGAGCATGTCGTCGACATCGCTCTACTGCACTTGTGTTAATTCCTTCAATTTTATTTCGTTAATAGTATTTTGACCATAATACTATAGTAGCGAAATTGTTTGGCTAGCAACCGATTGAAGAACTTCCATGGTTAATGAGTTTACGAGGCTGACTATATTTTTATCAAACTGAAGACAACATTAACGATGACGTTAAAAAGGGTTTCTTTAGAATAAAACATGGAGAAATTTCACGGTAGTTCTGCAGTTACAGAATTTCTTTGGCGGAATGGATTTTTTCCCACCTCAATGGTTTTCCTCTATGGCCTAAGGTGTTTCTCAGTGCTGAACTACGGTACATGAAAGGAAGTTCACCACTACGGCAAGGTCTTACAAGCTGAGAATAAATCGTTGGCAAGAACCGTTGATATGTTGGCAGTGCTATAATGACTGATTGACAATTGGAGATGGTCTGAAATCCTCCAGACAGCCTTAACGAGCTAAAAATTAAAAGACTTGAACAATCAGTAGTCTACCAGGTGCGTGGAAATTGTGATGGGACCTGTACCATTCCTAGTGATTCATGAAGACGGATTCAGTGAATAGTGAATTCAGCAATAGAATCAGAAATTTCTTCCTTGCCCACAGTCAAAGTGCAAGATTATACCGCAAATTTTGTTTTTCTCTGAAATGCTATTGCTTTGCAAGGAATGACTATGAAGGCGCCATTTAATGTTAATGAATCGCGGCGGAAATGAGTTGCTTACAAACCCATTATTCTTCAGCATTGTGCTAAACATATTGATTGATCGCGTATGCATATGTAATGGGTACATAAGTTTTGCAAAGAAAGAAAGCAGCTTTGAAGATTTTGCACGAATAGTTTTTATCAGTTATGCGGATGCTTCGATAGCATTCCATCACATGCTGGTCGGTTCACAGCACACTGGCGCTGAGGAAATGATTCCCCCAGAGACCTGAAAAAAATTGGTGACGGCGTAATGGCAGACAGAACTGATGGGTATCGTGAAGGAAGAGGAGAGCAATCAACATTATTGGATCACGTTTTTTTGTTTGCATTCAATATTAGGGAGGAAAGAGCTGAATGAGAGAGTTCCAATATTTGTGGAGCGCTGTATCAATGGGCCACCATTTTAACAGCAAAATCGAGAATGAGACTTTTTCATGGACAATAAAGGATAAAAGGATAAAGCGTTCCGGGTTGATTGATTTTTGAGACGCATGCCATGCGTTCCAGTTTACTAAGCATTGTTAGAGGTGATTCAATGCATGTTTGGCCTATACAATGACTTGCAGTGCCTAACCGATATGCAAACTCTGCATTTTTATCCCCCCATAAAACCTTTATACCAATTTATGGACCTAGAGAAATGAAAGATTCTGCAAATCCTGGTAGCGGGATTGAACCATTGATCGAATTAATGTGCATTTCAAATCACCTGCAATCATACGTTGCACTCGTCGCTTGTGGGAACAGTACAAGAAAGATATTTATGCTTAAATTCAATATGGTTATTTGAAAAGGTTCAGTGCGAAAGAATATTGGCTGATGCTGACATCAACTCTTGAAATCGTCGAACATAGTGGTCAGGGTTCCACTTTACGATACCCATTTATTAAAACTGTAAGTACTATCACGGCAAAGTATCATATCGTGGATCTGATATCTTTTAGAACTATTTTCTCAAACACCTGTCTGTAAGTATAGAAGCTGTTGATGCTGACATCAACTCTTGAAATCGTCTTTTTTCCTAACTGTTTACCATTCTATCACGATTGGGAGGTGTTTCTGGGTGATCAAACGCGATGCACAACGGTGAAGTCATTCCTTCGGCAAGGTCGTATCAGGCAGCTCGGAGTGGACATGTGTCAGGAATCGATGTCGTCATGGCAGAAATTCGTCCTAAAGATTACAAAGCTCATTCTAACTCGTAACGCCAATGAATAGCCGTGGTTGCAAGCCGTTTACGTCTTTACAGCAAGACGGGTCTTTCAAGAATGAGCACTGCTTGAGAGGTGGTGTGAACTTCTGCCAGCGTTTTTTTCATCTTATGCAAGCCAGTTAAGTTTCAACTTTTAATTATTTGCTATCTTGTTTTAAGATGCTGTCCTATTTGTTCATTTGGTTGATTTCGTATCACTTAGCGGTTATGAAATGAAGCTCTTTGACGGCAACGTATTGTAGGAAGATCTAGAAAGCGTTACGAATACCATGCATGCCACTTTTGTGTTTGGGTTGAAACAATTAACCCTGCGTACAGATTCAACAGTTTACTGACTTCTGAACGAAAAAAAATGTGTGCTAGATGTCTCATCTTCGGCAATCACCTGTATCGTCTCTGGCGTGTCGAATGACTGGAGTCGGTGCCAGTAAAACTGTGATGAGATATCACAATGAGACAGGGTGCGGGTGGAACCCACCCTCTAAGAAACGGGGACCTCCCGTGTCCGGAACCTTCGGAAAACACAGCATCTTAGGGATACCGGGAAAACCATGTTCGACCAGTGTTTAACATACAAATAATGTGGCACCCACAGCCCTTTAAGTCGTAACCGAATCGTTTTGCGAATCCAAAGTTCTCTGTGAGTGATAATGCCAAGAAAACGGAACTGGCTGTAGGGAAGTGCTAGTGTCTGCACGGAGTTTCAGGATAGGTTCTCTAAGTAAACAGATATATGGTGCGTTCCTGTAATCACTTCTAAACAAAACGAGATAGATAGATGTGACAAACCGCTAGATAATGACAGAAAGTGTAGACGACACTAATAGAAGAGAAATGATAAAACTATTTTGTTTTCGACGGTTTTGAATGGGTGTGCGGGAGAAGTAAAGAAGAAGAAGTCGTTTAGCTTACCACGACAAATATCCACCCTTGAATTTCTATAAAGCAGCAGTATTTCAAGTGAAAATGTCATTTTCTAGAAAGATCATTTCAGATACACCAGCATACTGTTTCACCAAACTTTCATTTCTCATGGAACGAGAACATAAGTAGAAGAAGAGAAAAAGAACTACTTGCATTGAGTTTTATGCACTCCTCATCAACGCTGTGGATCACTCCGAAGACTTTTAACCTCATTTTTTATAATCTATCGGTAGCGTGTTCAACAAGAGTGTAACGTCAGACGTAGCCCGTGAAAAGTTGTCGTCTTAAGTTAATAATTCACGAAACATTTTCTCTAGAGGAAGTTTATTTTGCATTCGCAAATTATTGACGATGAAGAAGGCATTCAGCCAAGCTCATGTCGATCCACTTCAAAGGTGATGAAGCCCGTCATTCGAGGCAATTACGAATTCATACTATGCCAAAATTTTGAACATTTTCCCAAAGTTTTTTTTTAAGCGTGCCATTCAAATTTATGCATGAATGCAATATTCATATTCTAAATATAAATAGCAATCACAACATTGCTGAGATATTTGCAGAACTACTGAACCCAGGTGTCTGTGGTAAGGAACAAACTAGCTATTACCCTTTACTGGGGAAAGCGCACTCGCCACTACACCATGCGGGTCCTGCCCATTTTTCAACATTCGGACGATGACTTGCTTGGAAATTTCTTTCGTGTTTCTCCGACGGCTTTCATTGAGATGGTGCTCGTTTAAGTAACCCATCGTTCAGAAAAAGCTTCTTTTATAAATTTCGGTGTGGAAACACATTCCTTAATCCAGCAAGTAGTACGAGGCCTTCACCATTATGCTGTTCGCCACATCTCCAGTTATAGAAGGGTCGCTACCAATCTACATACACCAAACCTCTACGGCTGGTGTGGAGGTACTTCTAGGGCAAAATTTGAATAAATGAATCCGTATTTCTAGGTTTTGTATGGTTAAAGTGGCGTAAAGCCAGTATATTATATTTCTGTATGATACAAAATAGCAGGTGTTAAACATAACTCAGAAAAAATCGTATAAATCTCCTAGTTAGTTCTGCGCACATAAACCAGGTTTGTTGGTTCATACCACATTTACCGTGCGGCAGGAAACTTCACGCTGTCCTCTACATTCTTAATTTGTCCACTGCCATTCTTGATAAGTTGACCAAAGGCGAAACGAAAATCATCGTCAGCCGTATTGCGTCGAAGCTACTATATAGAGTTCTTGACTAAAGAAATCGATCCAAGATTAAGGGGGGAGATTCGTTATATATAGGAAAGTCGATGAAATATAGACAGAGGTGAGTAAGAAATAGTGGAATGAAATAAGAAGTAGTAATCGGCGAAGGTCCTTTAGAGATTACTCGTACTTGCACGAATAAAGTTACGCAGCTCAACAAGGATGCCTTAGGTGAAACTGGACTTTATCAACTTAGGAAATATTGCCAAAGCTTATAGGTCTTCGCCAGCAGGATGCAAATTTTCTAATTTCACCCCAAGAAAGGTAGAATTCTTTGCATGTATATATGTAACTGCAGAGCAGGTATTTAAAGAGCTTTTGGAATTTGTTAATGGACCTCCACGCAACATAGGTGCGAAACTTTTTACAATCTCCAGAACAATGAAAACAGACATCGCAAAGACGAAGGGATGTAGAACTGAGTCGAATCACGGCGGCACCGAGAAGGAAGAAGACGTCGAAACATTGGCCGAATAGCTGGTTAGGGACTTCGTGAAAACTCGTGAATAGAACAACACACTTTTTCTAAAAATAGTGAAGACCTTTCTGGATAAGTGGAAAATATGCTTGTTCGGGGCCACTTCGACTTTCTAAAGACATTGATTCGACAAGATTCTTATAGTGGTAGCGCATTCTGCCAATACTCAACTGACCGCTCAAAGACAGCGCAGCAAGCTGAATTTTAGCAACGCTTTTCTCTTTAAATTGTGCAAAATCTGCATAATTTACGTTGTTTACAAACAATTTCCAATATTTATAATAATTTGAAATCTTGTTAGCAACCCCTTCAGTGCTCATTATTTGAGCGATATAAACAGAGGATGCTGGAAGCGCGCTGGTTAGCGGTGCCGTTTAGTAATACGTGCAATTTGAGAAAGACTAGTGTCCCATTTCACCGATTTGGTAAGTAGGTATCAAGTTCATCCGGCGAAAGCTTTCTTCTATCAACAGACGTTGGAAACTGCCTGTGATGAAGATCTGGGAACGCATCTGCTCAGCTATCCAGGGATCCAAAGAGAACATGTTCGAACAACATTCAATGGTATTCACAATTGATCCCAGTTCGTTATGCAGCAGCCAGATTCGTTCTCAAATCAGAGGAGATCGCTGTAAGGCAAATTTAAGAAAGCGAATAAGATCAGGATGTTCTGGAATATGCAGTCCTAGAATGTGTGATGTCGGGCCATGTAAATAAATAAAATGAAGAAGAAATTAAACAAAAACAGGTTCGTGTTTTCTTTTAGAACAGACACGAGGTTGTCAACAACAGGATTTATTCAATAACTTCTGATGTTTCTGCGGTTGCTCCTTTCCCGGAGTCAGAAAGAATCAAATTGACCCACAGTATATTCAGTTAAACACTTTCATAACCAACCAAAAAAAGTTCTATACATGATTTTTAATCGTATATTTCATGGAGGCTGGTCGCTTAGAATCGTATATGGGTGAGGAATACTCTTAGCTAAGCTCAAAAATGAGGTATGGGAGAGGTCGTACGTGATCATAAAACACTCTTCCGCTCTATTCATATTTCGATTTCTGGAATTCGTCCAAAATGCTCTAAAAGCTCTGCACAGTTTGTTTTTCAATTTTCAAAACATTGTGTTTCAGCTTCCTTTGCGAGAATAGTGACTTTTCGGTAATGAACCAACACGTTTTTGTTAACTGCCCGAGGTACCACTTGAGAATGAAGCCATTTTTCGACGGTTTGATTTGAACGTTTAAGAATCATAGCGGTCATTCGACGCTTTTGTATAAAGGGTGCTGACGTCGAAAAGCTTCATCACGCTTGATCTGTTAAGGAACGCGCTACGTAGACGATTCAGGAACATTTGGGTATATGAAAAATAATTGATGGTTTCAAACTTCCCACACTTACCGCTTTGACCCATTCTGTGCTGAATTTTCAGACCATCAAGATGCTTTTCCGTTATCTCAGCATCTAATTAATGAGGACTCACTATGAACTTTTTTCCATTGTCGAGTCTAACAGTTTTTGTTTTTATTATTTATCAAAAATGTCGCATGGCACTTTTTTGTGCCGCCGTAAGATTGGAACTTTTGATAGTTCCTTCCGAGAGGACGCGAAAACTGATGTCTACTACGCCAATGGGATCTCGTTTTTTAAAGAACGCTCGAAGAAAACGAGGTGGTGCTAATGTTCGTTCATCATGTTTTCGTTCTTCTGCTACGTCTTTAGTCTAGAACTAGAGCGTTCGTCCCACATCGCAGACACTTGCCATCCAGCGAAACATTATTTGACAAGTACAACCAAAAAGTGAAGAAAATGTGAAATAGAAGTAGTATAGCCCTTTCTTAATCGCTTTTGTGATTGTGACTGGAGGGTAAACTATTAATGACTCACCGAACAAAGGGAAGCTGTAGAACAAATGTGTTCATGAAAGTAACTGCATCGGCGAAGGCTGAATGCGCGGCTAACCTCCATAACATCGAGGTTCAGAGCTTCCCTTATCTACAACTTTCGTTTTTCCTCTTTGAATTTTATTTCTATTTCCCATGCAAGTCGTGTCAACATATAGCATTTCCTCCTCTTTTTCAATGTCCTTTCTTATTCAACTTCGTTGAACCAGCTGTTATAATAGATTATTGTAAATGAAGAACAACATCGAGTAAATAAATGCGTGACGGAGAGATTCAATTCAAAAGAATAAAAAGGATAAAGCTCTCGGCGTTGATCAATCTCTGAGGGATGGGCCATGCATTCGACTTCATTAAGATTCGTTTAGGGGTGATTGAGTGCACATCTGGCGTTTACAATGACTCACGGTGGTCTACCGATGGATCCAGCTAGTGCTGCTATCCTCCCAGACAAGTTTGGTTCCAAATTTCTTTTTTTTCTGCCTATTCCGGAGGGATGGAAGGCTTGGTGGGCCATTGGCGCGAGAAACGTGTGTGTTGCAGTGCGCCTGCGACCACTGCGCCATACGCGCCCTTTTTAATTAACAAAGATAGCAGAAAAATATGACAGCTACATTATTTTTTCCTAGGAATTTATCAGTTGTGGTTATTATCAATGTCATTACTACTTTATTCGTTGTGCTTAATAAAGTTGCTTAGAAGGTGTTATATTCTTGCTTGATTTCCGTCTTATTGATTTCTTAACCCTTTCAGGACAAAGCGTAATTGGCATGTGTGGAATGTATCGGTCCGTGTGTCAATGCAGCGCAATTGGGATGTGCATTGAAGGAGAGTTGTACGATCCGTGAGCTCGTTCGAGAGGGACGACGCGCTGGTTTCTTGCGATTATCTTCCGATTGTTCGGTTCCCTCGCATTTTTCAACGTTTTTTTCACCTCTACATATGCACTGTGTTCTTCTGTGCATGTTCCCATGCTTTTGAATATCCCTTGCATGATCTAACTCCTATGTGTAATGAAAAAATTTTCCCACTTTCGAACCGTAGTTTCATTGGCTTTTCGAATGTTTTGCGTGTCAGTTGAAGTGTATTTTTGTGTCTTCTCCATGGTTTTATATCTACCGATTCCATTCCTGTTGGAAACGACTCTTTGCAGGTATGGCTGAGAATATCTACTCATCGATCAGTTCACTATAAAATCTGTGTTGAACATGCCACTGATTGGTTGCTATGTTTCGTGAAGGTGTTGTATCATTGAAAAGTTGACCATTGAAAAGTGATGTGTCTATATAAAAATATTTAACGAGAAGCAGTTTTGGTCAATATTCCACACTAAATGGTTTTTACAATTTAAAAGCTTCAACCCCCCCGCTATCCCAGCCATTTTCGCCGGGCTGACTTATCGCATGGTACTTAACATGGTACTTACTTACTGGGGCGCACTTAATGCTACCAGTGAGGTGAAGTACACAGCTTATCCGTGACGGGATGATCAACACTCAATCGCTTTGATCATTATCTTCTACATTGACTATAACTTAACAGCCTTGATAATGATACCAGTGAAAGATTATCTCTTGGCGAAAAAAAAAATCCAAAGAATCACTGATCGCTTTTTTAACATATCGTGTTGAAGTGTTAAGCGTATACACGATGCAGATTTGTGCTTTCCAGATCAATTCCGTGATTATTGATGGCACCTATGGGCCAATAACACGGTTGAAAGAAAGGCGAAGAAAACGACTATCATGGTGTGACGGTGAACGTGACAGACTCCGGAAAGGATAATAACGTGCTCGGTCCCCACTGATTTCAAACACCCACGGTCCGGGTTTTAACAAATATTTCAGCATCATTATGATTATATCATCGTGACCACCATTATAGTTATAAAACATCTGTATCTACTGTACCATCTGTAGTCCTGTTGGTCGTCGAGTGACTCGAGTGTGCGCTAATAATTTTTCCGTTTTTCCTTGTCGCGTGTAAGAGTAGCCTAGTGGGTTCTGCTCGCTCAAGGGACTCGTCGAGCATCATATCTCTCTTCTAGGCTTTTCGTAAAAAACTCTGACCATCTGGTCGGTGGTCTTCCTGCAGTACGTTTGACATTCCGAGGAATCCAGTCACTAACGGCTCTTGTCCATCGGCTGTAATTCATACGCATTATGTCCGGCCAGCATTATCTTCGACTGTTTGGCGTATAGAACGGCATCTTTGATTTTTGATTTTTGACGCAGGTCGGAGCATCGGATCCTATCTCTTATTTGTGTCAAACGAGATACTCCTAGCATCGTCCTTTCGACTGAGCGTTCGATCATTCTGAGTGCTCTTTAATCATGCATACGCAGCGACCAGGTGTCTGGCGCATACGTTAGGGCGGGAAGTACCGTTGAGTCGAAAAGGTGGGCACGGAGTCGGGGGGTTTTTGTTTTCTTCCCTACATATTCGATGCTCTTAAAAAATCCACAAGCCGCTCGTTTCCCTCTGCCCGACTCTGGCGTTAAGTCATTCATCATGTTGATTTCCCCACATAGATAAACCTAACTTGAGCATTCGGAATTGAGCGCGAATGGGTCATGCGATACCGATCCGTTCCTCATGAACCTCGTCTTTGTGAAATTTAGTAGAAGGCCAATCCTCCCACAGGTGTTATCAAAGTCGGCAAACATGCGTCCCGCTTGGCTAATGTTTAATGTTATAAGAACGACTTCATCAGCAAAGGGAGGATGAAGTAATTGCCGACCATCAATTTGCACTTCCATGTTATCCCACTCCAATGTCCGCATGGCCTTCTCGAGGATGGCGCTAAGTAATTTTGGCTAATATCGTTGTAGAATGATGATATCTTGCTTATGAAATTTTTGTACAGCTCACGAAGAATCTCTAATGCACTGATTAGGGTCTCCTCGAGTCTCAAGGACTTCCAAGAGTCCTTCTCTCCCAGTTGAATCGAAGGCCTTCTGTAAATCGATGAAAGTGTGACAGAGCGGTCTTTTGCACACTCGCGATACTTCAATGAGCTTTGTTATCGTGTGAATGTGGTCCATCGTACTAAAACCCTTTCGAAATCCTGCTTGCTCAAATGGCTGTCTGTCGTCCAGTGTTCTGTCAATCCTGTTTAGGATCACTCGAGTTAAAGGTTTGTAAACGACAGAGAGCAAGCAGACTGGACGATAGTTGCCGATATCGAGTAGGCTACCCTTCTTGAACAATAACACGGTTTTCCTGGTCTTCCACAAAGTAGGGCTTTGCATTCTGACAGGTAACCCGAGCCAGTGTGTTTACGAGACTGGCGGAAGGTTCTTCAGATGTTCTGATCTTATCCTGTCCGGACCTGGTGCTGTTCGATTTTTCGCCGACGAAATGGCATGTCGGATTTCGGAAGGGAGAAGCGGTGGTACAACATACCCATCCTACTTTATTTCATATGACGAAAGGTGGATGTGGCTATCGAAGAGATCTGAGTAGTATTCGTGGATGATTTTCTTCATTGCTTTTCTGGACGCTGTAAATGTTCCGTCTGGGAGTCGGAGTGCAATCATCTTGGTTTTGTAATTGGCGAAGCTTCGGTGGGCTTTGCGAATGCTTTTCGCAGCCCCTGCAACTTTGGCCATTCCATTCTAAACCATGGGTCCCAATGTTACTTTTCTCAGACGTTCTTCTTGGTTCAATCTTGGCATTGAATTCTTCAATGATAACCTTTAAGAATGTATGGCTTTCTCTGTAGAACTTCTCCAAGTTCATGCAGAACGCTTCGGCTTCTTCTTCGTCATAGTTTGATGTGTCCGTCCGTAAACGACGAAGACTGTCTAGGCCGGTATTGATCCACACTTTTTTAACCGTAAACATTCGATTCGGGTTGTAAGCTGTTCTAAAGAATCGATGTTCATGAACAAACTTGTTTTGACAAGAACGTCCATGTCGCTTACTCCTCTATCGTCTCATGTTTTGAGGAACAGTTCATCTGTGGTGCCATAGACGGCGTTAAATGTGTGAACTCGTCTCGTCTCGGCCAGGCCGATGACGTCGTACCTTATCATTCTTGCCTGCATGAGCAAGTCCTCTATCGAGGTCTCGGATGCAAGTGCAAGTGTGCGTGCGTTGTAGGTACAGATCGCCACCATAGTTTTTGATCCAGGCAGCTTCCATTGGCCCTAAGATTTTAGCAGCCTCTCCGTACTCGTCCTACCCAACGCTGCAACGGATAGAATAATCTGGTTTTTAAGCCTAATACTTCCCAGCTGCTTAACCACGTTCCAGCCTACCTCACGAACACCCAAATGTTCTCAGAACGTCTACGTGACGCATCTCCTTATAACGCGTGCGTGATGGAGTCGTTCGACGTTACCACGCTGTACACCAACGTATCGAATGACTCCGCAGTGCAAGCCATCTTCGAGCTCCTTGTTGAACATGAATTAAATATGCATGGCTTGTTCATTCAGAAGCTTATGGCTTTCTTAAATGAGTGCGTAAACTGCTCGATTTTCAGATGGTCCGGGAAATACTACGCGCGAATAAGTGGGCTGGCAATGGGACAGTGACTGGCAACAAGCTCTGCCATTGTGTTTATGTCTAGAGTGGAAGGCCCCGTTCTCGGTCTCCAGTCGCTACTCTACTGCAGATATATAGACGATTGTTTTGCCGTCTTCTCTACACAGGAGGAGATGGACAAATGCTTTGAATTATTGAACGAGCAGTCGGAGTACATCAAGTTCACCTGGGAGAAACCGAAAGACGATTGGCTCCCGTTTTTAAACGTTCAAATTAACTTATCAAGCAGCGGTTACATGACAAAGTGGTAGCGAAAGTCAAATAACAAAAATATCCTGGTTCATTCCCTTTCCTCCCACCCTTCACACACAAAGAGGGCGCTTGTGAGAAACATGCTTCAAACAGCCACCTCTGCGTGCACAAGTAGCGAACTAAGGAAAGTATCGCGCGACTTGGCTCGGCAAATAGCCATCTCCAATGGCTACGAAATTGTAACGCCACGAGATAAATTTTGAGGGAGAGCGACGCTCCAAAAGGAGCGGTTTGGCCAAAACAAGGTCCGGTTTATCTTGCCCTTCATAAGCGATGAAATAAGTGCAGCGGTGAAGCGATGCTTAAGAAGGGCAGATCTAGAGGAATCGGTAGCGATAACTGAAATACCACCGAATACTCTTCGTCGTCAGTTAGTTCGTAACCGCCTATATGACCGTCCATGTGAAACACCAAAAGTACGTTATCTGCCCTTATGGCTGGGACAGTGACTGCATGAGTTCAGGTACGATATACCTGATCTCTTGTGGTACTTACGGAGACGAATATATTGGCGAAACGGGCAGACCTTTATGTATCCACATAAAAGAACATCTAGATGGCAAACAAAAAGCGAGACAAGGCACGCCACTAGGCACGCATTGGATACAGAAGCATAACGGAGACAATTTTGATAAAAAAAAAAGAAAGTCGCAACCCTCCGGGATACTAAAACACCAACGCGCAAACTTCTCGAGGCTTTTTGGATAAATGCCGAAAATCCTGCAATGAATAGCAGGGAAGAATGTCCCCGAGATCACTCGTGATCTTGTTCCTTACCTTCGCATAGATCGTTGACGGGAGGTGCTGCAGTCGTCAGCCATATGCGATTCTGAGCGGCTGTTTGTCCTCGGTGGAAGACAGATGAAAAAAAGCTGCTCAGAAGAAGGCGATTCTGCCGAAACGTCAACTACGATCGTGTTGTATGTGTGTTATTGTATGGAAGTAAACGTATGCTGTTTAACAACCTCGCGTTTGCTGCAAGAGAAAACGACGAATTCATAGTTCAGTGCCGAGGTCAATAGAAAGTCGATGCTGAGTACTATTACAGATTAATGTTACTCACTAATATTTTAAGTGTCGTACCACCACGAGCACTTATCGACAAACTGAAATATCAGTTAGGCTGGAACTACGGGGAATTTCAGAAAGTGTTTTTTCTCTTATGAAATCTTCACGCGATTGGGTGAGAACATTCAGAAATTTAGCGGTGTTTGAAAAATTCATTAATGTGCTTTAGACATGTGAGAATGGGGACGATGAAAATCTACCGCTTCAAAAGTGCATTTCTGTTGAGAAAACGGTCCATCGATCCGCTTTTCTTCTTCTTTTTTTTTTTCCTCAACTGTGCAGCCATTCGAAATCAAAACGTCCTATGGGCTTGCCATTCATTTAACTTCTTCTCACTAGTGGTGAATTTACACTACTGAAAACTACGAATTTTTCTTTGTCATTTCGTTATTAGGGCGCGTGTGACGCAGTGGTTGGAGGCGCCACTGCGACACGCACGTGGAATGCGCCCATGGCCCACCAAGCCTTCCATCCCTCCGGAGTCGGCAAATTGGTACCAGGCTTGTCTGGGAGGATAGCAGCACTGGCTCGATACATCGGCAGGCCACCGCGAGTCATTGTAAAGGCCAGATATGCATTCAATCACCTCCAGCGATACTTAATGAAGTCGAATGCATGGCGCATCCCTCAGGGATTGATCAACTCCGAGGGCTTTATCCTTTATCCTTATCCATTTAGTTATTAATTAGTCCTTTTGCACTTTATTCCTATTCTGACGAAGATGCGTTGCAATCACAACTGAGTTTTTTTGTACATGTAGTGCCGTCGGCTATCACAACTGTTCTGCACTTCTTTGTCCACTCGGCCGGAGTAAATTTTTCTGTATTCATCAAAACTATATAAATCACTAATTCAATACTTAGCTGAACTTGTATTTGTAGACAATTAATGAGAAATTATTTATCAATTCGATGAAACCATAAACAAATTTAACGGTTTTTGTTTACTGCCTACTCTTTTTAATGGGAGGGTATATTGCGAAATATAACTTTAATGAAGCTGAGATATTTGAAAAACTCTGGACAGCAGGTGTCTATGGTGGGGAACGAACGCGCTATTGTCCTTTCCGGGGAGTAACGCGCTCACCACCACATCATGCGGGTCCTTCGTTTCGCCTGTCTCTCAGCTAGTTCTATCGATCTTTTGCCATCAGCAATCACCCAACAGCTATACCTATAAACAAAGGTTTCAGTGTGGTGGTATGGCATTTTAGGTCGAACTGATCGACTATGGGCTGACTTTCACCGTATTATCGACCTCTTTTCTCTCTGTTGCTGTCTCTTTCATGTGTTTTTGCTAAATATTTTTCTATACGGAACTTGGGACAAACAGATGCGGATTCGGTTTCTCTTTTCTGTGTCTTATCACAGAAATCGCTTAGTTCTCCACTGAGATCTAATCCGTTCATTTAACCGATTTAATTACCTTACTAAACCGATTTTCGCTTATTCTCAGCGTAAATAATCATTGCATTTGTTCAGTTTGTTTAGCTTATGCGAGGTTGTTATAAAACTTCTATCCGGCCGAGTGAAGGTTTTACAGCAATCTCGCACAAGCTAAGCCAATCTGAACAAATGTATTAACTGAGTTAAGTAAAGCTGCACCACACAATGCGGCGCTTCCTCCCATACATTTCGAAATGTACAGCTGCCCGGTTATTTGCGATTGTACTTTAAAATTAGCTTTTGAGGCATATTTGAGGCATTCTGGGTTTTAATGCAACACGATGAAATCGCCCGTCACGTTATTTTCGTTTTCCAGTGCTGCATCGTTTCTTTAGGGCTTAAAATAAAATGAAGCTGCTAGGAGCTCAACGTTTGGCTGAGCTAACTATCATCAATCATTGAGCATCGGAGAATTTCACTTCATATCTGGAAGCGCAACTGAGATAAAACCAACCGCTGTACTTATCAACACCGAAAATGAAACTGATATCAGGCAGACACATTTCCTATCCGCAAGAATTATTCGGGCACTTCTGATGACGGCCAGAAATCAAGCTAGCACAAAGTTTTTCCAGACAAAGCTGCTTCCAGGTTGGCAGTTATGGGGAGATGAGAGGCTCGGTTGGCCGAAATGGAGTTGAACCCTCGACCATACCTACATTTCATAATATCTCTAACCACTACCCTTTTCCGCTGTATGTGTAAACGTATATATATGTATATATATATGTATATATATATGTATGTATACATATATGTATATATAAAGTTTACATATAGCTCAAGCAGCAACTGAACTCACACAAGGAAACTTTGATGACCTTCTTGGACTATGGATACGAGGAGACTAATCGAATGGAAGAGTGTTCTGGGATTCCGGATTTCAGAATTGCCAGTGAACTACGTTCAGACAACAGATCGTCACAGACGCTTATTGGGTTTGATGTAACAACATTTAAAGTTAATTCGAAGTATTCTGCAGTTAAGGTTGGCTATAGGAACAAGAGTACGTTGCTGTTTAGTGCAAGGGAAGGTTAGTTTGTTTGTTGATCATGACGACGAACAGCACGTCATGATTGCAGTGTTTTGGCTGAAAGGAATTGCACAATATATTCTGCGTGAATGTAAACACACATACAAACGTGTGAAAGAATACAATTATGTACATATAGAAGCTATAAATCAATCAAGTGTAACGGGAAGAGAGTGCTCACCACTGGAAGCCATCGGCGTCCTGTCGAAACTACATGATTGCCAGCATTTGATTCTTGAATCGCCGTCGGTTACATTCCACGTGAGCCCAGGTTCCCACGACGACGTAGTTAGATATCGCTCACGAGACGGTGATAATAGTGACTAACCCATGAAACTGACTTTGTTTTATGTTTCTCTTTTTTGACCATGAAATTTCTAGAAGGCGATCAGCCACCAGCTCAACAGTGCCTTGTAAAAGGGTGCATCTAAGGAAGTTCCCGGACACACGTTTTTGATGTACACACCTGGCTTGTATGCATGTTCTTACGAATTGCCCTTTTCTAGCCGACGCAAGGTTGGTATAGATGTTATATCGTTGTTGTTGTCTTTGTTCAATGACTGGCGAGCCTTTCAGGTGAGGTAGCGGAACCGTCATTGAATAAAGGCAACAACAATGATATCATATCTATACCAACCTCGCGTCGGCTAAAAAAGAGTAGTTCGTTAGAACATATATACAGATATATAGATCTTTTGAGCTACACACCAAACCGCTGGCATGATCTTAGTGCTTAACTATCACTCTCAGGTCAGCAAACTGTTATTTACGAGGCTTTTATCAGTGGTAATTGAAAATGATGACAATAGACACTGATTCATTACATCGGTGCTCCACACTAAGTTGTTGTGTATGTCAAGAACTGCCGAACATTTTCAGTGGGATGAAGGACATGGTGCTTCCCTCAGAAATTGGACGGCATTTGATCCTCTTTGGCCTTATTTACCGTCTCTTTCTTTTTTATTCGAAAATTACTCGGAGTGCTTTACATTTCTTGGTGATGTTCACTAGATGTAAGGCTGCTCAACAAATGCCAATTCTTTGAAAGACGGCCATTAGATTATTCTGCCGACCGTAAAGAGCGTCTGTTGAATAATAATTGTCTACTAAGAAAGGTTCTTTTGTTTGCATATTTCATAGTAATTATATCGAAATGGGGCGTTTCCACGGTATTTCGACGAAATGAACTTCTACTATCGCATTTTTATTTTCTCACCTAATCCTTCTCATATCCAAGAATGCTATACACTATAGCTTCAATTTCGTAGTCCGCTTACACGTCAAGAATTCAGATTGTGCATATTATATACATGTATATATATATGCATGCGTATGTGTGTGTGTACGTGCTTGTGTGTATATATATGTATGTAAGTATGCATGCATGTATCTATGAATGTATGTATGAATGTATTTATATATGTATGTACGTATGTATGTATGTATGTTTGTATGTATGTATGTATGTATGTATGTATGTATGTATGTATGTATGTATGTATGTATGTATGTATGTATGTATGTATGTATGCATGTGTGTTTGGGTCTTTATTTGAAGAAAAGCTTCTTATCATTGCATGTTCCTCTAAAAAAACAGTAGAAGGGAATAAAGGATAAAAAAGGATAAAGCTCTAGGAGTTCATCAATCCTTTTAGGGATGCGGCATGCATTCGACTCCATTAAGTATCGTTGGAGGCGACTGAATGCATATCTGGCCTATGCAGTGAGTCGCGGTGGCCCACCGATGTATCGAGCCAGTGATGCTGTCCTCCCAATCAAGTCTAGTTCCAATTTGCCAACTCCGGAGGAATGAAAGGCTTGGTGCGCCATTGGCGCGGGGATCGATCCCACGTGTGTCATGCAGGGCTCCTCCGACCACTGTGCCACATGCGCCCATTATTTTGCATATGCTTAAAAAAAAGTATTTTATGCATAATCACAAAGCTTCCTTCATGCACTTCTATTCCGTATAGTTGGACTACAACATAAATTGTGTTTTGAGAAGTTTTACGAGCTGAGAATTGGAAGATTAGAAAAGGGAAAAATTCGGCAAATTTTCTTTAATAATACATACTAACCCGTACATGGCGCAAATGGCTCGGAATATTAATGAGATATAAAACCTAGAAATTTTTTAACGAATGCACAATTTGAGGCTAGCTTTAAAAAATTTCGTCAACGTGAATTTAGCAATGAGGATGACAGAAGTCACAGACGTCGTAATAAGCATAAGCTAATTCTGAACTAAGATGTGTCAGTAAACGCACAGATCAAGCCCGTGATTATTTTTCGAGCACGCCAATAATGAAACGTAGTTGAACGAATCCTTAGTTGGTGCAGAGACAGCTGAACCACAGCCATATACGGCCAAATATATAAAATGAGTTAAAGGTGAATTTACAGATTGTCTCCGTCTTTGTGATGCCATACCAACCTATACGTTGCGTTTTATGCTTGCAAGCATAAATGATCCATTTTCAAATGTATTTTTTTTCTAGCACTTCTTCTTATTGTTTAACCGCTGTACAAGAAACGTCCATGAGTAACAGGGTTTGTGGCTGTGGTTGGTTTGTGGATGCAGTTATCTCTTGGCAATTTTTCACTATGTATCTTCACTGTTACATTGACTACGCTCTGGAATGTCTATGCAACTGTATCTCCATGGTCTTGGTCTTCAAGTGCGCACCTTATGCAAACATAAGGAAATAATAATCAAAGAGTTTTGCCGCCCTACCACTAAAATCTTTTTACGACAGCAGCAGTTCCTGTTCCGGTAGCGAACTCTGCTGTGAGTTAACAAAGCACTCCATGTTGATTTAGAAGGCTTCTATAAAAAATCTAATAACCTTCTGTATTAACGTAATCGTGTTCATTCATTTTCATATGCGTATACCTTTTGTGATGGCGCGTGTGTAGAGTGGTTGGAGGCGCAACAGCGACACACACGTGGAGTCGACCCCTGCGCCCATGGCCCACCAACCCCTCCATCTCACCGCGGTCGGCAAATTGGTGCCACACTTCCCTGTGAGGATAGCAGCACTGGCTTGATACATCGGTGGGCCACCACGAAAAGCCACATATGCGTTCATTCACCTCCAAACAATGCCTAATGAAAGCGAATGCGTTTTGAAATATGGCTTAAAAAAACAACGGTAATACAGCTGTTCCATCGACCTATTACCATGCCTATAAGGAAAAGAGCTTGATATGGCATCACTCAATTCCCCGAAACTGTTTAGCGCTGCACTGCAGTAGATAAAAAAATCACTTGATTGGAATGGCAAAGGCATCCGTACTGATTGGAAATTCCTAACGAGTGTTTCCTTGCGTACAACAACGTCATTTTATCAAGAAATACGAACGAAGCACAGACGATGATCAGTGAGCTCAGCGAAGAGTGTTACTCGGCCGGACTGCGCATAAATAAGACAAAGACCAGATACTTCAACTATGTCAAGATTTCTGAGCACTACCACAGCACAAGTATGGGCGCGTGTGGAGCAGTGGCTGGAGGCGCCACTGCGACACACACGTGGAATCGACCCCTGCGCCCATGGCCCATCAACCCCTCCATCTCTCCGCGGTCGGCAAATTGGTACCACACTTGTCTGGGAGGATAGCAGCACTGGGCTAAGCCACATATGCATTCATTCATCTTTAAACGATGCCTAATGGAAGCGAATGCGTGGCGCATCCCTCAGGGATTGATCAACGCCAAGGGCTTTATCCTTTTATCTTTAAAAAAAACGTAGAACGTGGTTTGAAGTAGCCTCTAAAAAATATGGCTTACGACTTGTCAATGATAACGAAGCTCGCCACCTATTGCTACTTATTTGTTGTTGCGAAATGAACTTAAAGAATCAAGTGAAAGTCTATCCCACTGGAATCCCTACTAGAACTAAATCTGCTTAAGAAACTGCCGTTGCCAAGGAACAAATCTGGTCGTAGAAAAAATGAAGCATTAAAACGAAAGGGACGGAGATTGTCTTAATAATGGCATAGGATTGCCCTAATCTCAGGAGTTCAAACATTAATCAGCTCGACCATCCACTAGTCAATCTCAGTACTTCGCACATTTAGCACTCTCGTTTCTGACATCAGTACATGAAACAGGAGGTCAGAGGCGATAAAATCTCATTTGCTAGGTGGCCTTGGTACTGGACCAAAGCAACACCTCCTCGTTATGAAATTCATTCTTCACTCCGCAGATTCATCAAAATGTAGCCTTATACTTTACGTTGTAGCCGTGAAGAAGACCAAGAAGAGCGCCAAGAAGATATTAGACATGCCCTTTTTATGTATGGAAAGAAGATTATCTCAAGAAATGACAGAAGTGCATGCATTGTTACAGATCCATCAAGTACACATCATAACATCGTCTCTTAAGAGATGCTATCATCCCTTCTGGTTTTTGAGCCTTGTGCCGAAAGAAAGCTGGCATTATTTAGTTCAACTTCAGTGAATTAGATCTGTTCTATAACCTTGGATTATTGGATTTGCAACAAGAGTTCTTCTGCGAAAATGTTTGCCGGAACTCAAACGCCAACGTGAGAAAAGGGAATAGAAGTGGGCTTACGAAATCAAGGTGAAAAAAAGAATACAGAGAGAAAGATAAAAACATCTTAATAGGTCACCGCCCACAGTAAGTCTTTTCCAGTAAATTCGTTCTTGGAAAAAGTAAAATTTGGCGCTGAACGTGAGATTCAGTCAATGGTAGAACTACATTCTCTCAAGCAGGAAATGATATTTTCATGTAACTCTCACCACCATAGTATCACTTTTTGAACTTCTTCTGATCACCACGTTTTCTGGCTGTGTATGATGCAAATACTTGGGAAAGAATGCTTTCTCACTCAAAATGACTAGAAATGCTTGAATGACTCTAGCTTACGTTTCTGTTTTGTTAACAAAAATGAGTGTTTTCTTATAAATCCTCAACTTGTTTTAACCTTTTTTTTTACTGCCTATTCTTTTTTATAGCAGTATACGATGAGAAATGCAACCACAAGAGGGGGAGGGGTTGAGATGTAAGCAAAACTCGGAACATCAAATTGATTTCGAGCCCTCGATTTGCCATTTCAGCGATCTTATCTGCTATTCACCGCAATAACGGAAGCCCTCGGTTTGCATTTCTCTCGGTTGGTTTTCCTACTCTAACAGCTTTATCAGCAATCACACGTCAACGGAAATGATCTGCTGTGCAGAAACCGGCATTGAACCCAGATGAGCTGAAGTTGTAGTCGATGTTACAATCTTTTAACTTATGTTTACTGCCTACTTTAAAAGTTGAAACATTTTTGACTACAGCCTCAGTACAACTGGATTCAATGTCGATTTTTGCTCTGCAGATCACTCCCGCTGATGAGTTTTTACTGATTGCACCGATAGAGTTTAAAAGAGGAGGGCAAAATGAAGGCCTCAGTTGTCGTGGTTGATACCACGTGTGCACCCGAAAAAGGTTATCGAAACCTACCTGAGGTTTCCAGTTTTGCTCATATCTCAGCCTTCATTTCGTTAAAAAGACATACGTTCTTATAATTGGATTCCTGATTTCTACAAACGTAATGCTAAATATTTTCATTTATTTCATACTTTCTACATGTGTGTACGTGGTGACGTTTATCAATTTCTTTTTCCCTTTTTGGAAGTCGCGTTCACGACTTATGGTGCAACTAGTTTATGTAAGCGACAGATACACCTTCCATTTTGTAGGTGATTTCCATGCTTAGAGGATGGTGCCGTCATTTTATAATCTAGTCCACATTTTGTTCACCAATCTGTCGTCATCTTTTGGCAACGCATTTTCATTCAGTTTTCGTTACATTATTGTTTTTTTTTACTAAACAGACCTTTCATGAAGTTCTGCCAAACCTTTTCGTGGTCGTCAGCTCCATTGGATCGAAAAATGAACAACGGCTCACTATAGTGGACTCTAGTCCAAAAAACAACTCCTCAAGAGAATTAATTTCGTGAAAGAAAAAAAATCGCCCATGGACATGGAAATTCCTTAATGGGACGGCTCATGCAAAGATCGACACATTTTCACAGGCTGAAAACGGTGCCTGCACTCTTTAGTTGATCTGATCACCACCTTCTCCGCCCGTTGATTCGATTCAGCCATAATTTGGAAGTCTTCCGCACAAGACGAAAACGACAAGATGTGTTCGATGAGAACAATGCAACCTTAACTAAAGATCACTGGCAAATTAAGGAACCTACAGAAGACGATAAGTTTGTTGTCGAAGAGCTTAAACCATGTGACGAACTCGCTTTCGTTCCTCAAACAACAACTTCAAATAACGAACGAATTATCATTAGCGAATTGCTGAAAGAAAAAGGATGAAACCGAAGTTTGATCGTGGCTGCAGCACACCTAGCATGGTTGTTCACAAATACTTGCCATACGACATCTTTATCATGATGTGAAGTTAGCAACGAAAAGTTCAGCACCAGCTTTTTCTTTTCGACCATTTTTATTCCGATTACAAAAATTTTTGCTGAGAAAATTCACCCAGGATTTTTCACTCCTAAGTTCGAGTTTCGATAGAAATCCCAAAGAAGAGCACTGATTGTCTGTAATGGATGGCTGCCAAACATTTGCATACTTCATCAATTTGTATAAGTCCCAATTCGAATACAGCTTGTGCCGTATTATTTCATCTTACTGTTCTTGGCAGTCTTTCACGATTTACAATAATTTACAACGGTATTACGCGCAAGCTTATTTAATACCTGCTGCATGCACGATCCGGTTATCCCGTGAAAGACAAATTATCAGCAACAAATAATCAGTATAAACCACCGTCCCGTATAGAAGAGCGTTGTCGGTTGAGGCCACTTCATTTCAGCCGTGCTCAGACTGAAGAAGCCTTGGCTCCATGCCGAAGATCCCAAATCGCGAGGACGAACGACTATGGACTATCAACTCAGTTCATCAGATCTGATGAAGGCGAAGATGTCGAAACGTTAGCTAAATAGATGTTTATTAACTGGATCGTTTTAGCTTATCAATGGTGAAAAGTAGTTTGATTATTTCTTTTTATTTCGAACACATGTGAGTGTGAGAGCGCGAGAGAGAACATGTAGGCATTTGTTAACGTTATCCAAACTCACAAGCGTGGATTGACTATAGGTTATATCAGCAAAAATCCAGAAACAAAAAGTATTTTATTGCCTTTTTTTAAAAACTTATGGACAAATGCCTAATTTTGCTCTACAGTGTTGCTGTTAAAATGATAACTATCAATTGACTAACCATTGACTATGAATTTGTTTTCAAGAAAAAATGTTATTCGACTTATTGTCTGCAAGAACAAAACACCTTTTTTTACAAAAATTGTGCTGTGCTAATCTTCACACTTCATCTTAACTCCTCATATTGGTTGGGAATGGCCTGGGCTCAATAAAACATGCGCCACGAGCTTATTCTCGGAGTGTAGTCACTTGAGTTGAGAAGACGATAGATAGATATTCCAGTCCAAGAGCTCAACTAAATATAGATTTATGTTAAATAATTTTTTGCTTGTTGGATGCTGCCATCTTTGCAACCAAAATGCCTAATTTCAGGGTTTCCTACTAGAACTTTGATGTTCTTAACATCTATACAGCAAAGAGACAGTTCTTGGCTGGCGCGACATGATCACAAATGAAGATAGTGCTCACTGCTTGAGTTACTTAATAAACTACCACGATTACCGTTGATATATGTGAACTGCAAATACTCGACAAATCAGTAACCCTCTCGTCTCCTAGTTGCTTTTTATCGAGAGGAAAGAATTCTACAATAAACTCATTTTAATCCTGTTTGCAGATAATGTGCAGATCACTCTTTGCCGATATTCTTCACAGGTCCTTGTAAGCCATTTCAGAAAAGGCAATGAGAAAGGAGAAAAAGCGGTTAGAAATATTGTATATGTAATTACATCTGCTTGAAATGTTTTGGAGCGAGGCCTCAGCTTATCTCTTTCATAAGAAAACGCTTGCAATCGCTGTTTTCGAACAGTTTGCATCATTCTCTCTTTGATTCCCTAATCTACCACTTTTTCATGCCCTATTCTGCCACAGGTTACCATTTCCATATTCCGTACATCTCACATGTTTGGTATTCACGAGACATTATTTTCGCGTTTTATAGATGTTCAATCTATTAATTCATGCACATGAGAACGACAAAGTTCTGTTTTCGGTACTTTTCGCTGTCGATTTTTGCATTTCGCCCTCATTTTATTGAGCTCATACAATAATCATACAGCCATAAACCGCCCATGTTTTTCTGCCTCTTCTGCTCTGAGACTTTTGTGTTAAAGTCGAGACTCTTTTTTGTTTTCAAAGTCTTCAATAAGTTTCTTTCACGACTTCAGCACAAGATTTTGCCAAAGATGCCCAACGGTTTCATCGAAATGATAAGATTGGGATTCTAGCTAGACTCTTCAACGCCGCTAAGAAATTGGGCGAATAGAGTTATCATAAACACAGTGATGTTATGTGGCAGAACTCGGACCATTTGTTGCCTTCGAGCCCGTGATTATTCTTACGGGCGGCTCGTGTTTTATCCCCTACACCAACCGAGATCTTTGTTTCGTCTATCTGTCAACTAGTTATTCCACGTAATATTCTGCTCCGGAACAAGAATAGGAAGCAATTGAAAGTTGAAACAACTTAGTATGCACTCTTTTCTTACAATAACTTCATTTCTTGTGTCACTTTTCCTTTCCTATGCAACGCCTTTTCCCTATTAATCCTCTTTTGCGTTCATTTATGTCATGCTTGATACCGAGTTTTTAAATGGCGCTGCTTTACTATTTCTCTTTTAACTCCATCAAAGCTTCTAGTTAACCCATTTTCTCTCAATAATAGTAGATTTTGTTTTCGTTCGAGCTTTTGTGTAGCAACAGAGCGGTTTGCTTCTTGATTTCGTCACAAAGTGCTCAATGTCGTGCTCTTCAAATTACTGCAATTTATCGAATCACCCCTTTTCCCTCAAAACCTATTTTAGTACAATGTTAAACTGTAAAGATGATGAGAATAAATGTGACTGCTTGGCGATCGAATGCCCTCAGGTATTCAACTATTCGATTGTACTGAAAGAGGAATGCTGGATGAAGGAATGTTTTATCAGCGAAAAAGCGCTCGATCAATCAACATTACTAAAGGTGAATTCAACTACAAAGCTAGTGTTCTCATTACAGTAGCAAGGCGCTACAATGATTCGTAAGATATGAAAATTTAGAGCCTCCTATGAAAAGACTGCAACGAAAGTACATAATCTAATAAGCTCATTACCCGGTGTTCTTTACCATGTCCTTCCTATAATGACGGATATGTAATGCATACATTCACGTGTTGACGACCGCGTTGGACGATATGGTTGTATGCAATGAATCTTGTTGTGACTTTTTTGTCAAACTTTCTGTATCCACTTTATGGATAGAATCGACAATACAGTATAAATCGATGTAACAGAAATCACATCTTAAAAAACCTTTCTCCATATTTAATACTTAATACTTGGCACTCGAATGGCCCGTCCTCACTGCTTGTGCGAACCCCAGCATAATTTCTATTCATCGGAGATTTGCTAGTTAACCCATTGTGGTTCTCTGGAATCCCGAGGTCAGACTGGCCAAAGTCTTCTCCAGGACTTCACCACCACAAGCAGTCGCCGCCTTTGTGGATCAGAGGGAGATTTGCCACCACACGACTTTGATACCAGGGCGGAAGTGGATCCTGGTAGTGGTTTACTCTTAGCTAGGGTGTATTTGATAACTAACAAAAAGCGCTTTTTCGGAAGAGTTTTGATCTCCAGCTTACTGTGATTTGCGAATTGAAATTCTGTGCTTAAGAACACTTCGTTAGAGCACCAGATGGCAAGCGATTGTGTGAACTTAAAAGACATAATTTTAGCCAATGGAATGGATTCTCGATGTCACCAAAATTGGCGCGTCTTGGAAAGACTGGGAATCCATAAAGTGCAAGCTCATAAATTGCACAAGTTCACCTCTGAAAACAGCTCTTGACTCTTATTCTCAGTTTCTTCATGTTCTCTACATTATTCCTACATATTAAATTTTCGTATCATAGCACATAGGTTTTTCCTGTCAACACCTATCACAGTGCTTTGGTTTGGCAAATTTTAAACTGATGGCAAATAGTTCAGGAAAAAACTCTATGAAGCGAAATGACGTTCGGAAAGAAGGAAAGTGCATCATATATGACTCATCTAGGGATAATTATTGTTGGTTCTGAGCTGCTTTCAAAATTTTTGGTGAACGCTTTACCTCCCGGAAAGGGTAACAGCGCGTTCGTTCCCCACCGCAGAGACCTGTGGTCGGATGTTTTGCTAAATTTCTCAGCATCCTCATGTTTGTATTTCACACAACATCCTACCGTGAAGAATTAAAGCGGGCAGCAAATAAAAACTTAACATTGTTATTGGTTTTCTTCTTTGGGATATTTTTATCATTAGCATAAAATATGAAAACGCGAAGTAACAATCATTCGGGGTTTATATCGAAATGTCTCCAAATGCTCACTGAAACCTTTTTTAAATGCGACGTATAGTATCAACCAACGAAGGAAAAAGAAGAAGTGAACAGAGAGGAAACTTCGTCGCAGCTGGCTATGTTATTCATTCCAAATTTATTTATTCATTTTATTTCATTTTATTTTACTCGTCTTCACGTCTGCAGTGCCGTTCCCAGCACTTCTCATATTCGATTCGCTTCCTCGCATCCATCGTCCACGAAGATCTTCCAAGTTTTACGTATGGTTTCGGTTGCTGCGTGAGGATTTCCATTTCATCTTAAATTTTGTGGAATGCTGGTCAAGCAGTGCTCTCTGGAGTCTAGAAATGGCTAAGCTGGAGCGTTCCCAAATGTACTGCAGAGAGTGTTTTTTCCCAGACAAGTACGATACCAATTTCCCAATCCCCGAGGGATGAGAAGCTTGGTTGGCCTGAGGCGGAATCCAACTGATACCATGCTCGTGATGACGGACATCACTGCCACTGTGCTATCCACCCTCTGTTCATTCTAAATATTTGTTGTAATCTTGGCACTTGGGAAAACTTTATAAATGGACTTTATTATAAGTAATAATTAAAGGTGTAGTACAACAAGCACGAACATGAAAATCGTTTAATCAAATAACAACTAATAACTAAGTAATAACAGAAATTAAATTTAAGGTGACTATCGGCTATGTTTTAATACTACTAGTTGGACTTTTTGGTAACATACTGGCGATTGCCGTGCTTTCTCGACGCCCACGCATGAAAACTCACAGCAGGTGATGAACAGACACGGTTTTCTAGCCGTTCAGTGATTTCTAGCACTCATTTCGTTTGTTAAATACGAAATTGCTCGCTTATTGTGTTCGCAGTGTCTACATCATAAATCTTGCTGTTGCCGATATCATAACACTAAGTGTTGGACTGCCGTTTGAGCTGATAATGAACTGGAGACAGTATCCATGGCCATTCCCGGATGTGTTTTGTAATTTGAAAGCGTTGATTGCCGAAACAACGAAGTACGTCGTTTTCAATATATCTAAGGAAATAAAATTTGGTCTGCTTTTTCCACTTGCTTTCTGTTTTTTTTTCACGATGGCACTATTCCTCAATTCTGCACTTACAGCTACACATCTACACTCACTATTCTGTTGTTTTCCACCGAACGGTATATTGCTGTATGTCATCCGTTTCTCTTCGGTAACATTAAATCTTTAAGAAAAAACGTGAGCTTGTTTGCATTTAGCCCACTTTATCTTCTGCTTGAATTATGATTAGTTAAGTGGAAACATTGGTAATTCATTCTCACAAATGTTCCATTCTTTCCAATAGCAGTTTGCAGTAACGATCAATACGCATGAAATGCGTTTAAATACTTCTCGCAGGTGTAATGATTATCAATGAGCTTAGAATGCGATCGGTGACACACTGGAACTACCGGCTCTTTTTTAGTTGGCTTTTTTTGATATCGGGTTAGAAGACATAGAAGCTTGAAATGAATTACACGATTTGCCCACTAGAGCTCCACTTCATGAACACAAATAAACGTTATGGTTAAAAAATTATACTATGCTCATGATAACAGATTGGATTCAGGTGCATAAGATGGTGTACTTCTCATGGTTAGTGTCGCTAATATTTGCCTCACCGTTCGGAATTTATCATAAAGCCGACTATGTATTAAAAGATTGGCCTGGAACTGAGGACAATACGCCGGTTAGTTACAGTTTTCGTTCTTCGTTCTTTTCTTCTATGGTTTTTCTTCGATATTGGTTTCATGCACAAGGAGAATATTGCTTTGCTTTGGATTTTTTCCAAATTTTTTTATTCACACAGTAAAAAAACAAAAGATAAAGCTTTCGGCGTTGATCAATCCTTGAAGGATGTACCATGCACTAAGCATTGTTTGGAGTTGATTGAATGCATATCTGGCCTTTACAATGGCTCGCAGTGGCCTACAGATGTATCGACCCCATGCTGCTATCTTCTCAGCGAAGTCTGGTACCAATTTGCCGACCTCGGAGGGATGGAAGGCTTGGTGGGCCATGGGCGCGTGCAACGATCCCACGTGTGTGTTACAGGGCGCCCCCGACCACTGCGCCACACGCGCCTTTCTCCATACAACAACGAGTTCCGATTCTAAAGGCCTTTCGTAACAGAAGGTAGAAGGTCCTATTTCGCTCATTGAAAATGCTAAACCACAGTGGCATGGTTTTCTCATAGAAGATTGTTTAAAATTTAAAGGGGAATCACTGTTTTACTTGGTCTTCAAGAAGTGAAATCCTAATTTTAGGTGATTTCGTCGAAAATGTGTATGCTCGACGTGGTCATAGACAACAGTTCGAGACCGCAATATGTAGTGAGGAAAATTTTCGCTCTCATCAAAAATAGAGTTCATCGGGTTTTTTTTCTCATTTTCAGGTGTTATTCCATGTCTCTGCGTTATTCTTCTTTGTTATTCCTTTATGTATTATATTTGTACTACATTTGCTTATCGCTATTCATGTAAGAAACTACGCAGCCTAGTGTTTACCACCATTTCACTGTTCTATTCTGTACAAACATATCGCCCACAGGTGCGATCATCTCGTAAGGGTGTTCATCGATCGGATAGCGTAGATGTTGGCAATTTACGGCTTGCAGTAATCTTATGTAAGTATTCAGAGATCTACAAGAGACAAATCGTTGTTGCTTTTAATGGCGACAAAGTTTTGATATCTGCAAACAAATTCCGCGTGGCATTAGAACTATGTCACACAGGATTTGTATCTTACCGTATCTACTGGTGTTTGCTGTTCAGCGAGTATTGTATGTGCACTCTTCATATGTCATCTACCGTTTCAAATTCAACGTCTATTGTTCTTCTATATGGAAAACAAGCATTCCGTTTCCATGCTTAATCAATACCTATTCTTCATATCAGGTATCGTTTCGCTTTCACTACACCACCACATTATGGTGAGAAATGGATATTCATCGTTGTCTTCACGAAAACAAATGCATCATATTCCTAATTTCACTAATCCTAGAATATTGTTGACCCATAGAATCACGATAAATATAGTTTACTTTCGCTCGTAGTCGGCTTATTTTTTTCAGAGAAAAGAGTGCTTGTGTTTTTATATCATGAGCACTTCTGAAAAACAAATCAACGATTCCTTTAAGGTTTTCTGTTCTATTTGGCTCCAGTCATAAATCCGATCCTATACAATGTGATGTCGACTCGATTTCGCAAAGCCACTAAGGATGTGCTAGTGTCATTGTTTTGTTCAATTAAACTACGACAAGGTTCAAACATGAGCGGACGACATTCCGTTAGATATATAATGTAAGACTACGATTATTTCAAACACGTTCCTGCTTGACATAGAATCATAGCCCAATGATTTTTTTGGCAAGTTAACCAATGCTACTGTTGACGATGTAGCCCAATCATGTGTATATGTGGCTCCTCCACGTGATATTACTTTTCATCGCTTGCACGTTCTTAGAGCATAATAAGTTTTGTAGTGCATAGCACATTGTTAAATATAATTTTTACAGAGCCAGCCGTGGTGTTTTACAATAAAGTGTTGATCCACCAACTAGTAATCAACTTTAACGTTGCTTGTATGAGGCTAACGTCGAAAGGCGTGACATTGTCAGTGACCAAGAAAACTTTTGATACGGGTATGTTCTGGAGTTTTTCATCCTCATTTCATATTGTTTTAGTTATCTGCTCAACAAATTTTTATCACTAGTACCCAACATCGACTTTCTATTAACCTCGGCATTGAATTATGAATTCCTCGTTTTCTCTCTCAGCAATCGTGAGGTTCAAAGACAACATGCATTTACTTCCATGCAATAACACACATACAATACAATCGTAGCTGACGTTTCGGAAGAAACGCCTTCTTCAGAACCTGGAAGGTTACACTAATACGCAGCTTACTTGCAACTTACGCGACTAAATTTTTTTTCAGGTATTCCGAAAGATGCAGCAGCATTGCCATGAACTACTTTTGAAATTCCCAACTACGTTTGTTACGATCTTGTACGTTAAATGCATTGCTTTCTTATGGGTTTAATAAATACGAGTAAAAAATATTATGAAGTAAATGTTAATTGATTCCCACCTAACTGAATACTTGGACGGTCTTTATTCATAAGTGGTGCAGCTTTTAGCGCTAATTTTATTTTCCTATTTGAACTCGGATGGTACAGCAGTTAGAGATTCAGCATCATGCTTCGAATATGTCATCGACATGCCAGCCCTCATGATCCTTCTCAGCACCACAAAGAACTGCCGGTGATGAAGACTTAGTAGTGCTATAGTAGAACTATTCTTGGAAGTTAGGGAGAATAAACTAGACTAGGATTCAGCAGCATGCATAACGCGGACAGAATCCTCAACTAGCAGCCGAAACAATGTTGAAACCGGAAAATTTTCGTAGATATCACAAGTGAGTGAACAACCGAAAAAAAGAAGTGCTGCTATCTGAAGAGTATATGATGATGAGTTATTTAAATATATTTGGATAACAAAATAAAAAGTAGACAAAAAGGCTTGCTTAGTGTTTTTCTTCCTTCATAATGACTTTGGCTATTATTATTATTCTGTAATTAAGGATCAATTCTCGAAAGTGGATAGTCCTCAGTAACGTATCTCATGAATATGTACAGCGATTTCGCAGTTGATTATCATGGATGTTCCTCTCTCACCTCTGTCAGTTTTAGACGCACTCCATTGTCACTTCTTCTTATCAAGTGTCTGGCTTATACACGTTCTTTTTGAACGTTTTTTGCACTGAATCTTAAAGATAAGATATCGCTAAGAGTCGTAACTTTTTCAGTGAAACCGTTTAAGCGCCCTTTGTGTGACCTGCGATTTAGAATTAGTTAAAGGGTACGGCACTGCATAGCAGAGGTCTGGAAATGCCCTGAATCAAAAATACAAACAAGCATTTCTCGCTCTCAAAGTTATCAGTGGATTCTCTGTGAGATCAGAAAGTAGACCACTCAGCTCACTTTTTTTCTGAATTTTTTTTCGAGGTAAACTTCCCACCACACTGGATGTCCATTACACCTGCAAAATCTGGTCTATGTCACCTAAAGACCGAAAACCTTAGTCGCACTATGCATCTTCGGTCGACTGAGTTTTCTTCCTCATATTTCTTTAAAATCTTTTCAATCTCTCTACTCTTTGAGCTTTTTGAACATTATTTTTGCCTTGTCGACTCTTTTAGAAAGGGTGGTGGTCTCATCGCAAAGGGGAAAATTTGATAAAAATTTGCCATTAGTCTTGTGGCCTGTCCTTTGCAGCCTAATCGTGCAATTTCATTATCTTCTGCAGTTAAAGCTTCTCACTAGTGACGTCGTCTTACTGGGATGCTCTTTCAGTCAGTTCAGATAATGGATGCGTGGTTTAAAAAAAAACTGTAATGTAATAACACAACTGTGAAAGAAACGTGCCACCGAGGTGTTGCGAAACGGCCACGGATTCTCGTGAAAGTGTGATCGGCTTTTCCCCTTCGATCCTTCATGACCTTTTCTCCCACCCAATACACAATTTTGCTAGCCATTCATATTCTAATGCTGGCGTCGAATTAACATCTGTGAGAAGACTTTTGTTTGTGGATCATTTTTACAATAAATGCATCTACTTTTCTCCATCAGCTGATTAGGTTGTGACTGCCATCGATCTTCTTTCAACGTGATAGTCGACCTTGAAAGATAATTATGTGGTTGAGAAGACCTCGTAAGAGATGAAGTAATGAATAGCGAACCAACATGCGACAACGTCTGCGTAGTAATAATTTGGTGTTCTTCTTCGTACCAAGAGTTTTTGAACTGGCACAGTTTTAAGGCAGAAAAAAAACAATAGACTTCGTAATGCATAACTTGCTCATTTTTTCCTCATGATGAACTAATGGAGTTTACCACAACTCGAGATTTTACAGCCAGCTATCAGTTATGTCATCTCCTGACGACGTAGCCGGCAGTTTTTTCCTATTCTGGAAAAGCTATTAGGTTACTGCTTCAGCGAAATTTTTTGAGCTGGAAATCTCCCTGTGGCCAACGCGAACGTGTAGTGGTGACGATCTGAGGAAGGCTTCGGCTATACTGTTTTCGGGACTGCAGTGAACCACATTGGCTTGATTTGCAAAATTCAAGGCTTAGTACCACCGCACTGAGCGCTGCTGTCTAAGACGCCGGGTGGAGAGATAACGAGTTGTTGGGCACCAAATGTCGGATTGCACAAACTGCCTTTTGCTGTTCGCCTTTAACAACAGAACAGGCTTTTCAGGCGTCAGTAACTGTTCTTGAGGCCGCAGTTCGCATCAAATTCCATGTATTCGCCTTGCAAGAAAAGGAGAGCAGGCAGATCGGCACCCGGCCAACTAGATAACAAAAATCCTTGTTATTCGTGGACCGAAATTTCTGATACGAAGCGTCGAAAGCATGGTTTTATCGTATACCCATCTATTTTCTATCTAGCCCTTATCACCTCATCGAAATACTGCCACCGCAGTTCCCCATTCGTCGTCTCCAACTTTCTCGTCAGAAAAAACCCAGTACCATCACATGCTAAAAAGGAAGTGGATACGGTCTACAACCATTTAGAGAAAGTGATCGGCAACGGACAATCGTTCTGTAAATTTCCTTCACGAGATTTCAATCCTAGATTATGAACATTTAAAAGGATAAATAGAAAGAATAAAGCTCTCGGTGTTGATTAATATTTGAGAAGTGCGCCATGCACTCGACTTCATTAAGTGTCGTTGGAGGTGACTGAATGCATATCTGGCCTTTACAACTCGCGGTGGCCTACCGATGCATCGAGTCAGTGCTGCTATCCTCCCAGACAAGACGGCGCCACACGCCCCTTATGAGCACTTAAAAGAACTAAGTACAGCATAAAGAAATTCGAAATAGAAGGGTGAAATAAAGGTGAAAACCTTTTCGTAGGACTTCTATTCGCAGTACATCTGTTCCACGAGTATTTATTTTTCGAAAAGAGAGAAAATCGTTGTGGACATGGGAATTTCCTAGCGACACCAGAACAAGAAATAATGCCTCTTTTACACCTCAATGGTACCTGAATTGTTTGGTGGATCTGATCACTCCTTTCTTCGCCCAAAAATTTGGCTCAACCATAAGCTGGAAAGGAACTTCTGTCACCGTCCAAGAACATCAAGTGAAGTTTTTAATGAGGTTTTTCGCAATAAAATGCTCTCTTCATGTAACTGGCGCATAAAGGAAGACCTGACGGAGAACTTTAAGCCTTTTATGAAATAAATTAAAACTGGCGGTAAACCTTCATTAAGTTTTTTTAACAACAAATTAAGTCCTCATCTCCATTACCACTAAGGAGTTTCTGGAGAAGAGAACGACACTGAAGCTTGATTCCAGTGCAACACACCTAGCAAGCAGATAATGAACGCCGAATGTAGAAGACTTTTGCTGGAGGTTTTACATCGCTACGGACAGAAGACTCTGCTAGCCTTCCGGTTAAGGTTAAGGGGAGCTTCGGTTAAAACAAGGACGAAGACAAGGGCGCGTTTGGCGCAGTGGCTGGAGGCGTCACTGCGACATGCACGTGGATTCGATCTCTGCGCTCATGGCCTACCAAGCCTTCCATCCCTCCGGGACATCCTTCAGGGATTGTTTAACGCCGAGAGCTTCCTTATCTTTTATCCTTGTTTATAGACAGAAGACATCGGAAAAAGCTCAAAACGACTAGGTCAGAAGAAGTGCCGTCGTGATCTTTGCGACTATATTGTTCCGCTACCTTCCCTGATAGGCAAAAATGGAACTATCAGTACCTTTCGCTATTATATGGAATTAATAGTGGAAAAATTCTCTTCCAATTTTTCTGCACTACAGTTTTCCTTTCGTAGCCCAAATGAAGTGCTTTTGAAAAATTGACCGAGATTCTAGCCTCTGATGTCCAAAGTTGCGATAGAAAGCATGTAAAAAGCCACCGCACCAGAACCCGATAATGTCATCAGTGATTTCCTTAGAGCTGAAGGACACAAATTTCATACACTTCTCTCAACACATATGATATCTTAAAGATCGTGGAGGAAGGTTATTCTATTCGTGAAGGATGGCCAAAGGTAACTGCCTAATTGCGATCCAAATTCTTGTTGAGTATCACCTGTATCACCTGTAGTCCCGTTGATCGTCGAGTGACTTGAGCGGGCGCCAGTAAATCCTCCATTTTTCCCTGTTGCGTGCAATAGTAGCCCAGTGGGTTTTTCTCGCTTTAGGGACTCGTCGAGCATCATATCTTTCTTCTAGGCTTCTCGTGAAGAACTCTGACCATCGGGTCGATGGTCTTCCTACAGTACGTTTGACATCCCGAAGAATCCAGTCACTAACAGCCCTTGTCCATCGGCTATCATTCACACGCATTACGTGTCCGGCCCACCTTATCTTCGACTGTTTGGCGTATAGAACGGCATCTTTGATTTTCTCGCATGTTCCGAGGAACAGTTCTTCTCCAGTGTCATAGACAGCGTTGAATGGGTGGCGTCGTCTCGTCTCGGCCAGGCCGATGACGTCGTAGCTTATAATTCTTGCTTGCATGAGCAAGCCCTCTATCGAGGACTCGGATGCAAGTGTACGTGCGTTGTAGGTACAGAGCGTCACCATAGTTCTTGACCCAAGCAGCTTCCATTGGCCCTGAGATTTTGGCGGCCTCTCCGTACTCGTCCTACCCAACGCTGCGAAATTGGGGGCCCTTTCGGGGTCAGGGGAATGAGCCCCGTTTTTTTTACTCTGTTTAGCATATTTGATACCCACGTATAGCTTGCTGGGCTCTGAACGTGGGTGCTATTCACGGGTAGCTTGCCAGGCTCTCCTAGAGTGGACATGGAGCTTATTTGTTGGAGTCGACTTCTAACTGCCTCCCATATACTTCCCTGTCACTTGATTGCCGGCTTTTGGCCGAGTTGACTCGTAGAATACAATCCGCATAAAGCGAGTACGCACCCACACACGCATGCGTGAAGACGCCTAGCAAGTACAGAATGTAGGTGCCAAATCGGCGCAGCAGAAATAGGGAGTCCGTCCCCTGGATCCACCTGCGTCTCAGGGAAGCAAAGGTCGCTTTTGGTCTGCGATTAACCCCCTATCCGCCACCTGGGGACGTGCCACGTAGCCTCGCGACTAACCGGCTCGAGATCCCTCATGTGAGGGAGATCCTTGGCGATCCCTCATATGAGGGATCTTGTTGAGTGTACTCTAAAATTTTCCATGAAAATCATGCTTCTGGGCATATGGAAAGCCTTGCATGGCAACCAGTTGGGCAAGCAAAATCCCAACAAACATTCTGCTGCATAACCACATCCAAACCAAATCAGGGGTCATAGAATTCTGTCGGAAGTACCATCTGTCCTTGTTCTAATCCACTATAAAACGTTTGACATCTTCGAAAATAATGCAATCCTATCAGAGCTCATCGAACATAGAGTGGGTTTGTCGTATGCACGAACAGTACCTGCCTGCTATGGGAAATGCGGCGTAAATTTACAGCTTTTCATCGAAACATCACCGTACCCACTGAAAAAGCGGTTCGGCAACGTGACACAAGATCACCTAGGCTGTTTACTGCAGCACTGCAGTCGATAACGAAGTAACTCGACTGGGACGAGAAGCACATACGTGTTGGTGGAAAATTCTTGTTAATCCTTTGTTTCATTGATGACTTCGCCATTATTTAGGAGGTACCAGTGAACAAGAGACGATGCTCAACGATCTCAGTAAGGCGGGGAAAGGAAACTGAGCTGCGTGTAAGACAAAGAGCCGGTTCGAGACGAACCTGTGATTCGAGGACGAATAATAATAAAAATTGATAGTTGTCTGACTACAGAAACCACCTTGTACGACTACCTTGAATACTCGATGAACGTGGAGAACATCATGAAGAAAGGATTATAGAGAAGGAGAGCGGCACGAGTTATATTCGGGGCTCTCAAAGATGCCACCAACCAGCTAACAAATACAATCCCCGCCCTCACCTTTTTGTCTCGACAGCCTTTCCAGCGCTTTGTTATTCAACAAAAACGTAGGCCGACAAATCAGCTGCTTTAAGAAAGCTGCGCACCATCCATGGAGCACTTAAACATTGCCTTCTGGAACTTAACCGTAACGTATCGCTGAAATTCGAAGATCAGTTCTTTGAAATTTATTCTATCCAGGAGATCCAGAAGAAAAATACGTCGGCAGCGGAACAGAGATGGCCCGGTCGCGTAATAAAAAAGGACAAATGGCGGATGTATGAACACAACAGTGGAATGTACTCCAAATGAATGCCAGCATCGCCTTGAAAGACCACCTAAACAATGGGTGGACTTGACCGTAGCTAACACCTACCATCTGCATTCCTGGATGGAAACGAATTTGGAAATTCGGAATAGGCCTCGCGGATTTCACTACGTTCGATGCAGAACCGCCACCACAGACGATTATCGCGCGAGAGGAAAACAAATGGAAGTCATGGCAGAACCACCAAAGTATCCAAGCAGTGTCTTCAACTTCCTTATGCTGTCTCGGTATACTGTTGCTATTTGTTTTCTTCATACCAACACTTATTGATTTTTTTGTTGTTGTCGTCACAATGGTAATATTTGCATGAAGATTTAATTATCTGAACATGGCGTTTGGGACTGTGTCACAATAGAAGTTCCTTGAGCAAACTGAAGGAAGAAACGCATGCACCACACAATATTTGCCGAATATGGTTGCATTTATTGCTTATTATAAATCTACGCCATGAATAAAACTTTTTTGACATGAATAAGAAGAACTGGATTTGATGAGCAATGAACAGAGCGTTTTGATGCACCAACACCAAACCTAATAAAAATCCACAAAAAATCGGATAGCCAGTGATAAAAAAGCTGTGTACCGCTGGCTCAGTTGTCACCATTCAAATGTGGTTTGATCAGCTCCTCTTCTGAAAGTTTTGGTTTTGCTGCAAGATGGGAAGAACAATCGTCGCTCCAAAACAAAGGGTTGTTGTGCGCGATGGGAATATCTTGCAAAAACTCATTCTCCTGCATATCCCAAAAGTTGAACTGGTTTTGACTGAAAACAATGAGCTACCTTCCATTCTGCAGTTATGGAAAGCGAATCTTTTATCTACTATAATCAGGAGTCCAAGTAAAGGCAATGGATCAATGCTGAGCTCTCACCGTCTTACATGGGCGACGGTAAATTACATCTGAAGAACACCAAATGAGGTATTATTCGACCTATATCTTTTGTTGAATATGCTTCATTGAGCAAGTTAAGAAGTCGTTTCGTATCATTATCAAAGACTTCTACAGATGATTATAAGAATTCTGACAGCCTCCTCATCTGGTTGTTAAAAGTGTTCCTAGTACTGGGCCAAGTAGTAGTGACTGTAAGTAAGCGCATTTTTAAGGGCTCAAATAACCTTATTTTTTATTTTTTTTATAATTTTTAAAATATAATGGATTTACCTACATCGTTGGCTGAATTTCACAGCAGACATTTCTTATGACAGAGCTCTTTAACAAATGCCAGTGTCTCAACATTGAATGAAAAATTGCAAAATTGAGGTCCACTTGCAAGTATAGAAAAGTGTCCTTTGCACAAACCATATTTTATTGGATGCATATAAATCTAGTACAATAAAAAATTTTCTGTGAACCGACACAAGAAAAATCTCCATTGCTCCTGTAAAGAGCCAAGGCTTCCATTGAGTTGTACAAGCCCACTGTGAGTACACACGAATAGACTTCCCACTCACGTTGTTGTGGATGTTAGTGGTTATAAATAATAACTTTCAGAAGATTGCCGATGTGCCAAATCAGTGCTACTATCCTTCTAGAGAAACCAGGCACCACTTTGCTGAAAATGGAGGAATGAAAGATTTGAATAGCAGATGGAGAGCGGTCGAACTGATTAGTTATATGTGCACTGCAGGGCACGTAATGAACATCCTTTCCCGGCGCTCATGTGTTACCCATTGCACCACTGAAGCCCTTGCTTTGCATTTTTCTCAGCCAATTTTCCACCTAACGGTGCGACTAGTAATCATCCGTCAACGGGAATGATCTGGGAGCACAAATTGGTACTAAACTCCGATAAAATAGCCTCAATTTCCTACCTAACATAGATGGGACGAAAACTGGATGAGAGAAGAGCAAGGCAAGGGCATCAGTGGTACAGTGGGTAACGCGCGAGCCCCCGGAAAACATAATTGCGGGTTCGAACCTGGCTTGTAGTCCAGGTTTTGCAAATGTTTAAGCATTATAGTGGATGTATTTCACACCATACCCTGCTGTAAAATTAATAAAAGGTAGTAAAAAAAAAGTTGATTCTACTCTTTCTTCTTTATTGCTCTATATTGTTGTCTCAATTGTTGCCTATCGATCTCCTTATAACGTCATTCATTGTTCTTTCTCTCTACGAAGTTTTGTTTGACACTTTTCACACCAAGCCATTAGCTATGCTTCGATAACTGACGACGTCTCTGTAATGTACATCGATAGAACTAGCTGAGAGAAGGGAAAAACGAGAGACCCGCATGGTGTGGTGGTGAACGCGTTATTCCCCGGAAAAGGACAATAGCGCGTTCGTTGTCCACCATAGACACCTGCGGTCCAGAGTTTTCCAAATATCTCAGCAGCGTTGTGATTGTATTTTCACTCAACTGTTTTGTATTGTTCAATTCTTTTACATTTCATACCGTTGATCTTTTTCAAATAACAGGTACAACATTGCGGATAGAACTTTAATGAAGCTGAGATATTTGCAAAACTCTGAACCGCAGGTGTCTATGGTGGGGAACGAACGCGCTATTGTCCTTTCCGGGGAGTAACGCGCTCACCACCACACCATGCGGGTCCTTCGTTTCGCCTGTCTCTCAGCTAGTTCAAAAAACAAAAACGAAACAAGACAAAAACGGTTAAAATTGCGGATAGACTCAAACTTATTAAAGTTAAGTTTTTTTGCATGCTCATTTTTTCATGGCAAGCAGATGTTACGTACATCCACAGGGATGCTGAGATATGAATAAAACTCGAGACCACAGCGGAGTTTCGAACTCGTGATTACCGCCAATGTGGGTTCACACGCTATCACTACACCAACCGACAGCCTTGCTTTGGTATTCCCTCTGTTATGTTTTCACTCCATGATGTTATCAGAAATCACATTGTGTCATGCTATAAAAACAACAACATACAGCAAAAAAAAACTTAGAACATTATGATTTCAACTACAGCTTCAGCTTAGCTGGGTTGAATGCCGATTTGTGCTGCCCAGATCAATTCCGTTGACAGGTGATCGAATCGAGTTATATATTTCAAACTTAAACATAGTTATGTAAAATGCATGCATGCTATTGTGCGAATACTTGTATAAATAATTCTGAGCGTTGATTCTACGAGGCTTTCTCACGTCCACTTTTGGAAAAGCGAAATTGTGCAGTTTTCAACGGCACAAAGAGATAGGCTGTTCTAATCGCACTTCTTGAAATGGGAAAAAAAACATTCGACACACAACAGAGGAAGAAAGAACGGGAGAGAGGAAGAAAAAGCATCGAATGGTGAAATGGATAGCAGGTGAATCCCCGGAAATGAGAGCCGCGATCTAGAAGTCCACCATAGGTTCCGTGTTTTTCTCATATCTCAGCATCCCCGTGATTGCGGATAGTGCTAATGTTAATGGAAAACTCAACTACTGCACGGTGTGTAGGAAACCTATGTATATTTAAAATGTATTATCCAATCCGAATAAAAATCATTTTATACTCGATTCAAAAAAAAATAAAACTCTCAGCGTTGATCAATCCCTGAGGAGTGCAACTCTATACTTTCAGTGTTTTAGCCCCACTTCTGTCAACCGTTCGCTTAAGGACAATGCAATGGATGGAATAAACGCTTGAATAAGAACGTTAAACCCTGTCACAATTATATCTGTTAGGTGCACAAAAATGCAAATGATGATATGGGTGCTTGAGTAAATCTGCTTCAAATCCGCTTCTGTCCGAGACTGTCCGAGATTTGTTG